>SJXQ01008099.1:39065-50225 GCA_006408695.1 Aepyceros melampus | reverse complement strand
GAAGATCATGGCATCTGGCCCCATCACTTCATGGGAAATAGATGGGGAAACAGTAGAAACAGTGTCAGACTTTGTTTTTTTGGGCTCCAAAATCACTGCAGATGGTGACTGCAGCCATGAAATTAAAAGGCGCTTACTCCTTGGAAGAAAAGTTATGACCAACCTAGATAGTATATTCAAAAGCAGAGACATTACTTTGCCGACTAAGGTCCGTCTAGTCAAGGCTATGGTTTTTCCTGTGGTCATGTATGGATGTGAGAGTTGGACTGTGAAGAAGGCTGAGCGCAGAAGAATTGATGCTTTTGAACTGTGGTGTTGGAGAAGACTCTTGAGAGTCCCTTGGACTGCAAGGAGATCCAACCAGTCCATTCTGAAGGAGATCAACCCTGGGATTTCTTTGGAAGGAATGATGCTAAAACTGAAGCTCCAGTACTTTGGGCACCTTATGCGAAGAGTTGACTCATTGGAAAAGACCCTGATGCTGGGAGGGATTGGGGGCAGGAGGAGAAAGGGACGACCGAGGATGAGATGGCTGGATGGCATCACAGACTCAGTGGACGTGAGTCTGAGTGAGCTCTGGGAGTTGGTGATGGACAGGGAGGCCTGGCGTACTGCGATTCATGGGGTCGCAAAGAGTCGGACACGACTGCGCGACTGAACTGAACTGAACTTTCTTTTCTCCTTTGCTTTTTACTTCTCTCCTTTTCACTATTATTTGTAAGGCCTCCTCAGACAGCCATTTTGCTTTTTTGCATTTCTTTTTCTTGGGGATGTCTTGCTCCCTGTCTCCTGTACAATGTCATGAACCTCTGTCCATAGTTCATCAGGCACTCTGTCTATCAGATCTAGTCCCTTAAATCTATTTCTCACTTCCATTGTATAATCATAAGGGATTTGATTTATGTCATACCTGAATTGAAGAAGAAAATGGCAACCCACTCCAGTACTCCTGCCTGGAAATTCCATGGATGGGGGAGCCCGGTAAGCTACAGTCCATGGGGTCGCAAAGAGTTGGACATGACCGAGTGACTTCACTTTCTTTCTTTCTATAGTTCCTTTTGGAGAAGGAAATATCAACCCACTCCAGTGTTATTGCCTGGAGAATCGCATGGATGGAGGGGCCTAGTGGTCTACAGTCTATGGGGTTGCAGAGTTGGAGAAGACTAAGCAACTAACACACACACATACATGTACCTGAACGGTCTAGTGGTTTTCCCATTTTCTTCAATTTAAGTCTGAATTTGTGAACAAGGAGTTCAGGATCTGAGCCACAGTTCAGATCCAGTGATCCACTGAGATTCAGATCCACTGAGCCACTGATCACAGATCTGATCAGTTCATGATCAGAGCCATAGCTGCACCACCCAGCAATTCTCAAACTCTTAGTGGGCACTGACCAGGTTCACACAAGTTTACCTCAGTTCTGACAGTGTCAACCTGAGAGTGTCAGGTCCACAAGATGTCCTCGCTTCAGATGCCAACTGCAGGTCCAGGTTGTCACCAGTGCCTCTGACCAACTGGCTACAAATCAGGAGTTTTCATAACCCCTCCTTGGGTCCAACTAATTTGCTAGAACTGCTCACAGAACTCAGGAAACCAGTTAGGTTACCCATTTACTGTCAAAGGAATGCAGGAGATTCGGGCCTCATCTCTGGGTGGGGAAGATCCCCTGAAAGAGGGAATGGCAACCCACTCCAGTGTTCTTTCCTGGGACATCCTGTGAACAGAGGAGCCTGGTGTGCTGTGGTCCATGGGGTTGCAAAGAGTCGGACATGACTTAGTGACTAAACAACAACAACATAGTCTGAAAACCAACATTTTATTACATGGGATTTTCTACGTGGATTTGAAGCATGTTAGCTTTTAACATTCTTGAGGTACCTAATCATAAGGTAAAACTTGATGGATAAAAGTCCTAAGTGTACACAAAGAGCTTTAGAAAACTAGCTAACAGGAAACAAACTCCCACATGTTTGTACGACAGATGGGAAGTGTTGGAAGAAACTTTAAATTGGCTTTCATGATAGTGCCTGCCATCAGCAAAAAGGTGGAATTCTAAGTACGTCTGTCCTGAATAAAACCCTTTACTGTCCCTGTTGGGTGAAAGTGGGTTTTACCTTTTAATGGATCTCTTGAGGACAGTTAGGTTGTGTGTATTACCTCAACCATTAATTTACAGACATAATTCAAAATGTAATGCTAAAAAGTTATTCTTAATAAATAAAAGTCCACAGAAATGTTCAACTCAGCCTTTTGTGGATCAACCAGTAGTATCTATTAATATATTATGATTTTTTATACTTGCACTTTTTACTAGAGCATGAGTACATACAGACACTGGAAACTTGAAAGCAGAGTATTATTTCTGCAGGAATATCTTGTCCTTATCTACATTTTACATGCTCAAAACCCCTCAAGTCAGTTCAGTCACAGTCGTGTCTGACTCTTCAGACAGGCTTCCGTGTTCATCACCAACTCCTAGAGCTTCCTCAAACTCATGTCCATCGAGTCGGTGATGCCATCCAGCCATCTCATCCTCTGTCATCCCCTTCTCCTCCCACCTTCAGTCTCTCCCAGCATCAGGGTCTTTTCCAATGAATCAGCTCTTCGCATCAGGTGGCCAAAGTACTGGAGCTTCATCTTCAGCATCAGTCCTTCCAGTGAACACTCAGGATCCCTCCTAGCCACTATATGCTCTGTGTGCGTGTACCATTATTACATCGTTATGGAGATCAAGGTCTTTTCACCCTAAGGGGAGGAAATTGGAAATCGCTTCTCTGTGGGCTCTGTGTTGAAGAGAGGGAGTGTTGGTTAACAGATCGGTGAAATGTCAACTGAACCATCATATTGCTGTTGAGAATAACTGAATTCTTATACATGTGAGAGGGGAAGTTCCCCTTCTGTATCCTTCTCACCTCTCTAGGTGAGAAGTCTTCTAGTCCCCCAGGATATCTATTTGCAGTTTACTGCATCTTACTACATGCTTTAAATTGTTATGAATTGTGGATGGATAGAGACATAGATATTTACATATACATAGAAGTAAGCATATACATATACACATAGCATTATTTTTTATGATATGCTTTGTTTAAATGGTATAAGTGAGATATGAAAAAATAAATTCTTTTCTACTGTTCATCAAATATTAAGTATAATTCTCAAGATCATATTTCTTATTAAGGAATATTATAAAGAGCTGTGTGTTGGATTAAGATAATGCAATGGAATAAACATTGTTTCAAAGTCAAAAAACTGTTAAAGCTTATCTAATCCCCTCAATTTTTAATTGTAATATCAATTTTTTTCCCTCTGAACCTAGAGAATGCCTCATTGCAATAAGATAAAAGATGATAGGGATTGTGATGGAAATGTCAGGAGTGTAAGATATTGAGTGGGTTAGAGGAGAAATCAAAGGTAGTTTATTTAAGACCACAATGGACACTTCTTGATTTCATATATTAATAGATCATCTCAGATCTTAAGAAACAGGTTAGGACACTTTTTTAAAGTTTGCCTCAAAGCCTTGTAGATCTTTTAAGTAGTAGATGTCAGTGCTAGAGAAAAATGTAGTAATTGCCTAGCAATATCACCTCATATTTAAATATGAATATTGAGGTCTGATAGTAAGATGGTTTGTGTGTGGCTTTTAAGACAAGTGAATCAGTAGATTGACAAATACCAATTGAATGGGAGATATGAATGAAAAAAGGAAAAAGAGAAATGATTGATTGATGAGATTTCAAAAATTTAGAGTAGAAAAATCTCAAAGTCTGATGTTCAATTTTGAAGTAAACAGGTTGACTCAATTGTAGTGTAAAACAGAAAATTAAAAAAGAAAGACCCAGAGGGAGGGGATGGGGAGGGAGGGGATGGGGAGGGAGGTTCAGGATAGGGAACACATGTATACCAGTGGTGGATTCATGTCAATGCGTGGCAAAACCAATACAATATTGTAAAGTAATTAGCCTCCAATTAAAATAAATAAATTTATATTAAAAAAAGAAAGAATGGATGCAGCTTTCTGTATATTTGTTGGATTTGGAGTAAATATTATTTTTAGATGACTTTTTTAAAGGAAAATTGTATATAAGATTATTTCCTGAGAATAAATCTGGCCACAGGGTTTATAACTCTATGAAGAATGGAGTAACTGGAAAATACATCTGCTGAGGACTGGAGATAGTGTTTATGTAGAAGGAGTGGTGGGCAGAGTTGAGAACCCAGTTGAGTTTGGAAACCAGAAAATAATGGTAGTGTCAAGTGAGCAGCTGTGTGGTTTTCTCTAGTAGCTTTCAGCAGTTGAGGGGTTTTGCACAGTTATCCAGCTGAGTTTCCTCCTTATGCAATGCAGACACACTATCTGGTCATTATCCAAGAATACTGCTACAAAAATGTTCAGGATACTGACAAAATAGACACTGTTATCTATGCTTGTAAAGTAATTAGCCTCCAATTAAAATAAATAAATTTATATTAAAAAAAGAAAGAATGGATGCAGCTTTCTGTATATTTGTTGGATTTGGAGTAAATATTATTTTTAGATGACTTTTTTAAAGGAAAATTGTATATAAGATTATTTCCTGAGAATAAATCTGGCCACAGGGTTTATAACTCTATGAAGAATGGAGTAACTGGAAAATACATCTGCTGAGGACTGGAGATAGTGTTTATGTAGAAGGAGTGGTGGGCAGAGTTGAGAACCCAGTTGAGTTTGGAAACCAGAAAATAATGGTAGTGTCAAGTGAGCAGCTGTGTGGTTTTCTCTAGTAGCTTTCAGCAGTTGAGGGGTTTTGCACAGTTATCCAGCTGAGTTTCCTCCTTATGCAATGCAGACACACTATCTGGTCATTATCCAAGAATACTGCTACAAAAATGTTCAGGATACTGACAAAATAGACACTGTTATCTATGCTCAGGACAGGATGACTCTGGAACACTTTCTGCTGTGTCCTCGAAGTCCCCGGGCTGTCCTGTGCACTCAGACATCACTGACTGTTTCACAGCAGACCGCCGCTTATCCCTGCTCTAGAAGGCCTTAGTTTATGATCAAGGTGGGTGCGTGCATGCTAAATCGTTAAGTTGGGTCTGACTCTTTGTTACCCTATGGATTGTAGCCCACCAGGCCTCTCTACCCATGGGATTCTCCACGCAGAACATTAGAGTGGGTTGCCATTTCCTCCTCCAGGGGAATCGTCCTGATCCAGGGACTGAACACGAGTCTCTAAGTCTCCCGCATTGGCAGGTAGGTTCTTTACCACTAGTGCCACCTGGGAAGCCTGATGATCGAGATACTTCTACCAAGAGTTTTAAAGTTTTTCTAGACATAAATGCCCATTCCTTTAAACTTAAGTATTTTCTGAGTTTCATTGAGTCTATAAGCTTCACACTGACAGGGAAAATGTGTCAACTCAAATTTTAAGAGAAAAAAGGCCTTAGAAATTCAGAAGAGTAACCCAATACTGGGAAATATGTATCATTCAATTTAATGTTCAAATTCACATTTTTTTTTTGGTTTTCCAATTTAGAAAACAAGCCACTTAGCCCTTTTCATTGATTTCATCTTATTTCCTGAAATTTACTCGTAAACTAAGTGAAATAGAAGGATGTAGTTACTATTTTACAACAACTGTTTTATTTCCTCCAGGTGATAAGCTTTTTCAAGGGAGTAAGAGAATGCCAAATTACCTGCAGTGTTAAAAATCTTGCTGCTCATTACTCTTGTATAAATATACCAAGGTGAGCCAGTAAAGGGAAGCCGGGTGTTTTCTCTTCCCTCCCCAACGTTTGATGGAACATTTTCTAAAGGAAGAGCTCTTCCTTCTCATGTCCTCATCCTTTCCTGTTCCCTCAGTTCTAATTTTATCCACGAGCCTCACCTTGAGTGTTGGAGAGAATTATTTTGTTACTCTAAAGCTTGGAAATAAGGGACAGCTTAAAATATAGAATATACTTTCTAGAACAATAAAGTCCCTATAAGTAAATAGACCACAATATTACTTAAAATACTCACCATTCAAAAAGTACAGTTATCTGAACAAAGGACATAAGGCAATCAAAATGTTTTCTAAAATTTGCCCTCTTGATCTACTGCAGTGCTTTCAGTACTCAATACTACTATGAGAAGAGTCATAGTTTTAATAACCAGCATTTCTCATAACCCTTGAATTTTTAATATCTAGCACTTTAATATTTGTAGAGACTTACAAAAGTTTCTTTCTGATCTGAATTTGAAGATGGAAATCAGTATTGTATACTTTTAGGCAATGCTAAAATAATTTTACTCATTATACTTTATCCAATGTATGTGTAATGCATGGCACATCTAAAATATAATTAGCCTTCTCAAATGATGGAACCTAGTAAGTAGCTCACTAGAACGCATGCTCTAAAAGAACTAGACTGCCTTATTTTTCCTATTTTCCTATTTGTTCCCTGCTATATCCCCAGTGCCCAGATCAGTTCCTGCCTCCATAAATGCTGTTGAATTTATCAATTAATTATAGCTGCTGTTTCCATCTAATCACTCTTTGCTATAAGACAAGTGAAACCATAGCCTGATGTGGCTGGGAGAAAGTCTGCTCGTTCATTTAACGTTTTTTTTTTTTTTTTTCATTCAGTGCTGACCATAACAGCCAGTGCTGTGCCAAGCTGTCCAGATGTCCTCTTTTCATAGTTCAGGCTCCAAGATCTGCTTCTGTTCTTTCCTTTTGCCATTTGTGTGGAAGTGATTGATTGCTTCGACCCGGGCTTTTAATATCTACAGCAAAGAGTCTTCAACCTTTTTCTGAATGCCATTTTCCCAGTTCAAATTTTAAGCCCACGTGCCATCAGCTATATTTCTAAAAATCTATCAATTCCAATTCTTCCAAGTTTTTAAATAACAGAAATGCTTCAAGAGTTCTTGTGCACTCAGAAAATGCCTGCCCCTTCCTGTTATCCTAGAATGTCTTTCTCTTTCTCGTGATGTATTTTAGCTCTGCATGTCTTTATCCTTCAGAAGCCTATTCATCTGATATCATGGGGAACTTCATATTTTTGTGAAAGGAAAGAAACTTCAGTGTTGAACCCGCCTGAGAAACACTAGCCCATAATGCAGATATCACAGTCTCTGTTACTTCCTATAAGCAATATCAAATGTTCACTTTGGCGCCAATACACCAAGCTTTTATGCTTTCCTGCCCCTCGTGTTGCATAAATGCATGAAAGACTAGAGCTTGTGTTTTATAAATATAGTTGGAAATAACTGCACTCTGCTTCTCATTTAATGTACTTCATTCCATTCCTGTTAGTCTGCTGTGGATTTGGAAAAGAGGGTCTCCTTCTTGTTGGTAGCATACACACGTTTATTTTAGCCATTTGAAGGAAATGATTCCACCATGTCTGAACTTTTGGCCCTTTGAAGGCATCCGAGTGTAGTTGCCAAGTGGCACAGTTGTCTTTCTAGATAGCTTATCACCTACTTTTGGGCTTCCATTATGACTCAGCTGGTAAAGAATCCGCCTGCAATGTGGGAGACCTGAGTTCGATCCCTGGGTTAGGAAGATCCCCTGGAGAAGGGAAAGGCTAGCACTCCAGTATTCTGGCCTGGAGAATTTCATGGACTGTATAGTCCAAGAGGTTGCAAAGAGTTGGACATGACAGAGCAAATTTCACTTTCACCCTCTCTCACCTAATTTAGTCCATACCCTGGCTCACCATCACTCCTGCGGCACCAGCGGTCTTAGGGCTTTGTGGACCGTTAACTCCTCTCTGCACACAGGGCAGGTCTCTTTGTGAGTATTCAGAGCACAGTGTGAGTGAGAGAGCCACAAACCCAGGGGAGGTCTCCTGGCCTGTTATGAAGGGATTACAGCTTGTGGAGGATGGAGTAGAGTCCCTCTCTGTCCAGAGGCAATGCAGGTGCCAGGACAGGTGCTTGTGCGAGGTTATACAGTCATTTGCAGCAAAAGTTATGGTTTATAAAGTCATTTCACAAATATCAGTTTATTTGCTTTATATAACTCCCATGTGAAGAAAGCAGGGGCCTGAACTCCACTGTGTAGATAAGGACACTCCGCTCAGGGAACTGAGTGCTTGCCAAAGGTGACACCGCAGTGAAGCTGCGGTTCAGGCCGAGGATGGAGGTTTGGGCTCCAGGACCAAGGCTCCTTCCAGTTGGTGCCTCCTTGCTTATCATGCTTATCATGTGTCCATCACCTCCAACTCTAGACATTTATTATATTGAAAGATTCTGTTACTGAATATATTCTGGAAACTATGAAGAAACAGAGGGGCAAATTGAAGTGCTGAGATTAAATCATTTAGGAAAGTGATGCATCAAAAAAAAATTGGTGTTTTTTAAAAGATCTGACTTCAGATATTTTCATCCTCATATAAATACTGGAATGCAAGGCCATTACTGTTTAGCCATCAGGACATTCTACTGTATTTCTTTTTTCCTCTTTTTCTTTGTATTGTGTCTTCAACTATAATGCAACCTTCTGGAAGACATGGATGACACCCTTTAATGTATGTATTACTGAGGGTTCATACTTGGTATATAGTGTGACTAAAAGTAAGTTACTCATGATGAAATTTATTTTTATTTTGAAGGTTCTCTATACCCCCATCACACATATTAATGTTTGTTAGTTGAAATATAATTGACTGAGGAGGTTTAAAGGTTAGGGATTGATGTAAAAACAGCCAAAATTTTAGTAAATGTGAAAAGAGTACATCTGACTAAAAACCCTTTGAATTGTTAAAGAAATAGAAAAAATGACTTTGAAAATTTAGTATTGACTATTTTTCACTATGGTGATTGGAATATTTTAAGCTAAAAACATAAAATATTTTATAATATGAACAGGCATTTAAGCTCAACAATAAAAAATCATGAACATAGTTTTAATATGTACACTGTATCCCTATGTTTTGTAAAGAAATGTAAGAGTACTGGGGGGATGCTCAGGTTACTGTGAACTCTGTTAGGTTCTTAAAATTGTTAAAGAAATCACACACGATATCTCCTCCAAATTTGGTAGATATGAGCATTGTTTGTAATAACATCAAAATAAAAACTATCCTATGACTTAGAAATTCCACTACTGCATGTATACCCAAGGGGAATGAAATGTATATTCAGACAAATCTTGTACAAAACATTTGTAGTAGCATTATTTACAATGTGACTTCTCTGATGGCTCAGACAGTAACGAATCTGCCAGCAACGCAGGAGACCCAGGTTTATAATGACCAAAGGGTGGGAACAAACCAAACATTCATTAACAGGCTAGTGGATAAGGAAACTCACATAAATAATGATACTGAACAGCCATAAGGGCTTCCCTGATAGCTCAATTTGTAAAGACTCTGCCTGCAATGCAGGACACCCTGGTTCGATTCCTGGGTCGGGAAGACCCGCTGGAGAAGGGACAGGCTGCCCACTCCAGTATTCTTGGGCTTCCCTGTGCCTCAGCTGGTGAAGAATCTGCCTGCAATGCAGGAGACCTGGGCTTGATCCCTGGGTTGGGAAGATCCTCTGGAGAAGGGCAAGTCTTCCCATTCCAGTATTCTGGCCTGGAGTATTCCATGGACTGTATAGCCCATGGGGTGGCAAAGAGTCGGACACTACCATAAGCAGGAATGGTGTACTGGTCCTGCTACAACACAACAAACCTGATGTTGTGCTACATGGAGGAAGCTGTTCTGCAAGACGACCTATTGCATGATTCCATTTGTATGAGATACCTAGAACAGGCAAGCCTATAAGAGCAGAACGTAGACTTGTGTTTTCCAGGGGCTAGTGGGAGGTGGAGATGTGAGTGACTGCTTACTAGGTACAAAGGTTTTTTAGGGTGGTGAAAGCATTCTACTAGACTGGTGATGGTTGCACAAGTGTGCAAACAGACTAAAACCACTGCACTGCACACTCTTAAAAGGGGAATTTAATGGTATATCAATTATATCTCAATAAGGTACTTATGTGAAAAGTATCATGGCATTTTGTATTTGTTTAAAATAAAGGAAATTATTTCTTCTTACTGCATAAAATATTATCGTTAACTACTAAAGATTAAATATTAGTGCTTCCCACCAAAAACAATTGCATTGGTCTCATGGGAAAAACAAATGCTTTGTTTTTCATGGGAAAAGTTTCTTGAAATCTAGCAGCAATTACCATTTTTTGCATTAAGTACTAGTGCTAAACAATTTCTATTTTATTTAATTTAAAATAAAAATTTAAGTTCAAGGATAAAATAATGGATTTCAAAATTTTGATGTAATTACCTTGGAAAGATTTGTCTTAATTTAGTTAAAAAGCAAGATTATTGTGTAAAATTTACTTTTTCCTTTTAAGAGAAAATTTAATTTAGAAGAGAGATGTTTTTATTGTTGAATTACTTGATATTTTCCTTTTCCCCCCTGCAAGAGGAGCTATCTTTGCATGTATTAGAGCACTATGCTAATACCTGTAGGTGAGATTAAAAATGACATGGTCATTTTCTTTCTGGAAAATGCCCAAATGAAAATCGGTTGCTCACTTGGCACTCTCAGTCAGAATTAAATCATGGGTCCAGGTGTCTCCATCCTGTCTCGTGTCTGGTTCTGGTCCAGAAGAGTAGGGGGATGTGAACTTCACTGTGGTTAACCCAGGTTATTGCCCCAGGTAGAAGACATTGCCAGAGATCCAAAATTATTTAGAACTTTTATTCCTGTTTGATTTTCACATTTACAGAAGGCTACACATTATGGAGGTGGTTAGCGGCACGTATATTAGGATCATGTAGTCCCAGGAACATTATTTAACGTCCTTTAACCTGAATCTCTGTGTTTTATAAGAGTAATGTGCATTTTCCATTAATGATTTTGATGATACACACAAAACCTTAGTATAACAATGTAAGTGGTTGTAATAGCGATAATACAACTGCTTAAATTCTACCCTTTCTTCTGCCCCAAGGATTTATCTTGTTAGGTCAGCAGACATCATATAAATTGGGAATTACTAAGCTCCAAAGGATTTAATTCTGGAATTCCTAGTAAATTTGGGAAAAGAGTCACTTAAAGTATTTGTAACAAAGGCTGTCATCTTCCTCAGTCTCAGTAGGGTGACAGTGGTGAGCCATGGTTTCTGGGAATTAAGATTTCTGTCAGGATCCATAGGATCTGCGTGTA
>SJXQ01008099.1:4611-38791 GCA_006408695.1 Aepyceros melampus | reverse complement strand
TGGTAATATTGACCCCTTTATGACTGTAGAAAGGGGTGAATCTCTCAGTCCCACATCCCATCTTCAGGCAGTACTTACTGTTGCAGTGACTGGCATGTGGCTTCATCTGGTCCGATATTGTACATGTAGAGATGTCAGGATTGATGCTTTCCAACTGTGGTGCTGGAGAAGACTCTTGAGAGCCCCATGGATAGTGAGAAGATCAAACCAGTCAATCCTAAAGGAAATCAATCCTGAATATTCATTGGAAGGTCTGATGCTGAAGCTCCAATAATTTGGCCACCTGATGAGAAAAGCCAACTCATTGGAAAAGACTCTGATGCTGGGAAAAATTGAGAGCAGGAGGAGGAGTGATAGAGGATGAGATGGTTGATGACATCACCGACTCAACAGACTTGAGTTTGAGCAAACTGTAGAAGATGGTGAAGGACAGGGAAGCTTGGCATGCTGCAGTCCATGGAGTGACAAAGAGTTGGACATAGTGACTGAACAACAACTCCTCAGTCTCCTGAAATAACTTTCAGAAGAAATCCTCCATCCCTAGCAGTAGGTGATGAAAAAGCAAGTATCACTTTAGGTGTTCTGAACTAAAGCAGAGCTGGTGTTGGAATAAATCCAGTGTCACAGGAGCAAAGCAGAGGAAGTGAACTGGAGTCTAACTAACTGGAGTCTTTATGATGTTATTGCACTGCTGACTTAAACCATGCACAAAGACTGCCTGCTCATTGACTCTCTGTTTATTTGAGCTAACAAATCCCCTTTATTACATGAACCAGACTGAATTGTATTTTATTTGTTTTGTTTCTGGCAACAGAAAATACACTGAAAAGCCAGTTAGAGTCATATATGTATTTTCTATTGTTTCTGATACTAATAACCCAAAAGATATAGCCTGGCAAGTGTCTAAAATCTATTTATTCATACTGTTAATCATAATTATTAAACATGTTCTAAAACATAAAGGGGCTTCCCTGAAAACTCAGCTGGTAAAGGATCTGCCTGCAGTGCAGGAGTCCCTGGTTCAATTCCTGGGTTGGGAAAATCCACTGGTAAAGGGATAGACTACCCACTCCAGTATTCTTGGGCTTCTCTGGTGGCTCAGCTGATAAAGAATCCTTCAATGTGGGAGACTTGGGTTTGATTCCTGGGTTAGGAAGACCCCCTGGAGAAGGGAAAGACTACCCACTCCAGTATTCTGGCCTGGAGAATTCTATGAACTGTATAGCCCCTGGGGTCACAAAGAGTTGGACATGACTGAGCAACTTTCACTTTCACTTCACAAAACATAAAAGTAAAGTTTACATTCTAAACTAGGGAACAGTGAATATATAGCTCATGACTTACATGTTATTATGAGTGTTGAGGTGAGGTGAGGTGACGTCGCTCAATCGTGTCGACTCTTTACGACCCCGTGGACTGTAACCTACTAGGCTTCTCTGTCCATGGGACTCTTCAGGCAAGAATACTGGAGTGGATTGCCATTTCCTTCTCCAGAGGATCTTCCTGACCCAGGGATCGAACCCGGGTCTCCCTCATTGGAGGCACACGCTTTAACCTCTGAGCCACCAGGGAAGCCTGTTATGAGTGTTAAAGAAATAAAAATAAAGTCATTCTAAAGATGATAAGAATGGACAATAAAGAAATAAAAATAAAGTCATTCCAAGGATGATAAGAATGGACAATGGTTAGTAAGAGACAATATATGGCTCAGAGGTTAAAGCGTGTGCCTCCAATGAGGGAGACCCGGGTTCGATCCCTGGGTCGGGAAGATCCTCTGGAGAAGGAAATGGCAATCCACTCCAGTATTCTTGCCTGGAGAATCCCATGGACGAGAAACCTAGTAGGTTACAGTCCACGGAGTCACAAAGAGTCAGACACGACTGAGCGACTTCACCTCAACTTGTTATATTGTTGTTTGGTTGCTGGGTCATATCTTATTCTTTGTGACCCCATGGACTGCAGTACACCAGGATTTCCTGTCCTCCACTATCTCCCAGAGTTTGCAAGCTTCAGCTTCAGCATCAGTCCTTCCAATGAATATTCAGGATTGATTTCCTTTAGGATTGACTGGTTTGATCTCCTTGCTGTCCAAACGACTCTCAAGAATCTTCTCCAGCACCAGTTAGAAAGCATCGGTTCTTTGGTGCTCAGCCCTCTTTATGGTTCAACTCTCACATCCATACATGACTAGTGCAAAAACCACAGCTTTTGCTGTTAATACATGGACCTTTGTCAGGAAAGTGCTATTTCTGCTTTTTACTACACTGTCTAGGTTTGTCATAGCTTTCCTTCCAGGAAGCAAGCTTCTTATTTCATGGCTGCAGTCATCATGCACAGTGATATTAGAGCCCAGGAAAAGACAATCTGTCACTGTTTTTACCTTTTCCCCTTCTATTTGCCAGTGATTTCCCCTTCTTCACAGCGATGGGATTGGATGCCATGATCTTATTTTTTTGATTGTTGAGTCTAAAACCATTTTTTTCCACTCTCCTCTTTCATCCTCTTCAAGAGGCAGAATTATATTATGTGCAGATCCTCTGGATCATAACAGAAATCTTAATTCCCAGTAACCATGACTCACAAGAGTCTTCTCCAGCACCACAGTTCGAAAGCATCAATTCTTTCGTGTTTTAACCTTCAGGATGAGGCTGACTATAATGGTCTGGACAAAAATCAGGTATAAATATTGTTTCTTTTTAATGGTACTTTAATCTGATCCTATGAAAATTCAAACATATTTATCTAATTTTCCTTGGAAAATTACAAGGAGGAAACATAAAGATGTATCAGGGTTTTTGTAGGTACCCATGCTGAGGGAGTGCAGACGTGGCACCTGAAAAGCTTATTCTGGGAACAAGTTCCAGAATTACAAAGTAAGGACCCCAGTGAACTCAGGTTTCCTCTAGAGCAACAGATATGACAAAACAAAATCAACACTTTCAGAACTTTGATAATTAACCAAGGCTACAGAATGAACTGGCCTTCCGTCAGAAAGAATATATTGACAGCAGGCTCTGTGCTGTCTTAACTTAGAGCTGTTTCCACTCTCCTTGCACACCACACATGCCAGCTCAGTGGCACAGCTGCTGAAAGCCAGGATCACCATAAACAGTGGAGATATGTGAGCACATGTAGAGCTCCACTATAGCTCTGTCTGCAGAGCACAGTCTACGGTGGTCCAAATTGGCAGCTCCCTGGGAAATCTCAGGGGGTACTGGCTGTTTCGTTTGACTCAGTGCTCATCTTGGGGTGGGGGCAAAGTAAAAGGCCTATCCCCCTTTATTATGGAAACAATAGAAAACATCTGATAATACTGCGAGTACTTAGGTTGCAATTTCCACTAGGGAAAACATGATAGGGATAAAAAAGCTCTACATATTCCTGTATACCTAAAAGGATGAGTGAATGTGCAGAAAAGATCTAAAAAGGAGATGGCGCAGTCACTGAGCTTGGGCTGACCTCAGGGCTCTGTACAAGCAGGAAGTAAGCGCTCTGGCTATCTTGTAAGCTGGCTGAAGTTGGGAGGTGTGCCCTCACACACAGACTCCCTTGCCTAGGGATGCAGGATCTATATCGGCACTTAAGGAAATTTAACCAGTCACTGGCTCACCAGTAAATTGTAATGACTAAGATGTGCCTCCTAGGAAACCAAACTTTAAAGTGGTAACAAGAACTTAAAAGGCAATGTTAGAAAAAAATTCAGTGGCCACAAACTTCAGGAAATACAGATTCTAAATTTTTTCCAAGAAGTTTGTTAAATAAGAACAACAAGAATATCAGCATCAAGAGACCTTGGTGGTGTGAGAGGGTAGGAAGAATGTGACACTAAATAGGTTATAATATAGTATCCAGTTTTCAATGAAAGAAAACTATGAGACATGGAAAAACCCCCAGAATATTATGATGTATACACAAGGGAAAGAAAGGAGATAACAAATGCTGTGAAGGCTCCCAGACTTGAGACTTAGTAGGAAGAGACTTTAAATCAACCCTAATATATCTAAACAGAGAAGGCGATGGCACCCCACTCCAGTACTCTTGCCTTGAAAATCCCATGGACCGAGGAGCCTGGTAGGCTGCAGTCCATGGGGTCGCAAAGAGTCCGACACGACTGAGCAACTTCGCTTTCACTTTCATGCATTGGAGAAGGAAATGGCAACCCACTCCAGTGTTCTTGCTTGGAGAATCCCAGGAACGGGGGAGCTTGGTGGGCTGCTGTCTATGGGGTCGCACAGAGTCTTACACGACTGAAGTGACTTAGCAATATGTCTAGAAGACAAAAGGAAGCTGTGCATAAATAATTAAAGTATAAAGCAAATCTCACTTAAAAATATCAATAAATAAAAAAAGACCTGAATTTCCAGTGTTATAAAGTAAAATAATTGAAATCAAAATTTTACTGGAGGGCTTCGACAGCAGATATGAACAAGCAGAAGAAACAGTCAAGGGACTTAACGATAGTAGTACAGATAACACAGCTTGAAAAACAGAAAGAAAAAGCAATGAATACAAATGAATGGAACTTCAGCTATGTGTGGGACACTATGAAGCTTACATGTATAAAATACAGTAAGGTAAATGCACAGAGAGAGAGAGAGAAGGAAAAAAATGTTAAAAAAAATATTAGCTTCACCTTTAAGATACTCAACCATCTCCGAGTGGAATAAACTCAAAGGACCTGTCCTTTGACACATAGAAATGACTTATGTACAAGGGCACTTAAGATCAATGGCTAACTTCTCATCAGATATCATGGAAGCCAGAGACATGAGAAAACATTTTCAGAGTGCTGGAAGAAAAACAGTATTGTTTAAGAGTTCTATATGCAGCTGAACTTATCTTCGGTAAAAAAGGAAAAATTAAAACACTTGCAGGAAAAAAAAAAACACTAACAGCCTAGCAGGCATGCTCTTAAGATATATTAAAGTGAACTTTCAGGCTGAAATGAAAGAACAGTAAATAGTTTCTCAAATAAAAAGAGATTAACAAAAAAAAACGCAAAAAACAGTGTACTGGTATTATGAGAAGCATTGTTAATGTGTTTTGGTTACTATTTTTCTTTATCCTGTCTGTTTTAAATATAACTGCATAAAGCAGTAAGTATAAATCAGTTTGATGACCTTGTAATGCATAACAATGTAATTTGTATGATAATAATAATAATACAAATGAGTGGGGAAGAAACAGGTGTATTAGAGCAAAGATTTCATATATTGTTTAAATTAAATTATTATTAGAACTAGATTGTTTTAAATCGAAATGTTAATTGTCATCTCCAGGGCACCTAGTAAGAATATAACTGAAAAAGAGCACAGTGAAAGAAATGAGTTTAAAAAGTAAACCAGAGTAGATCTACTTGAAAAGCTGAAAAAGGCAGGAGCAGATGAGTAAAAAATAGGAGACAAAGGACATGTGGAAAACAAAAGGCAAAATGACAGATACAAGTACTACCTTAGTACCCAGATAAAATTTGAAAGACTAAACCTCAATCAAAAGGCAAAGATTAGCAAAATGGATAAGAAATAAATATGATTCAACAGTATGCTGTTTAGAGCAGAAACACTTGCCATTTTAAAGAGACAAATAAGTTGAAAAATAAGATGCTGGAAAAGTATACAATACAAAATCGATTACTATCGGGCTGGGAGAACAATACTAAACCGGAAAAATTAATTTTAAGACAAATTTGTTAATGAGACAAAGGCAAATTTTATAATGATAGGAGTGTTAATTAATGAGAGATATATATGTTTATAAACACAGATGCACCTAAAGCTTTATCCTCAAAATACATTAAGCAAAAACTGACAGAACTAAAGAGAGATATAAGTTAACAATTTAGTTGGAGATTCAAGAATGGATTTTCAATAATGGATAAAACAACTAGACAGATGATCAATGAGAAAGTAGAAGATTTGAACAATGTCGTAAAACAACTAGGCTTAGGAGACACTATAGAATACAACACTTAACAGAAAAAAATATATATTCTTCTCCTGTACATGGGAGATACTGAAAAACACAAAACTGAAAGAAATTAAAGTACTTCAAAATAGACAACCAGTTTTCATCAATCATAAGACTGAACTTTACTAAGATTGCAGAACTCCTTGCACTAATCTACAGATTCATTGTAACCTCATAAAAATGCTAGCGAGGTTTTTACAGAAACTGCAAGCTGCTCGTAAAATTCATATGAAAAGCCAATGACTCATAACAGTCAAAATAATTTTAAGAAAGGATATTGTTGGAGGAGTCACCCTTCCTGCTTTCAAAATGTACTCTGCATAGCTACGGTAATAAAGATGTTGAAATAGTGGCATAAGGATAGACACATAGATTGTCGGAATATAGTTGAGAGTTCAGAAGTAACCTTCACATTTATGCTAAATTGATTTATAATGGCAATGTCAAGTTCATTCAGTGGAGAGAGAAGGGTCTTGTTAATAAACGGTTCTGGCACTACTGGATATCCACACGCATAGGATGAATTGGAACCTCTGCTCTTGAATACTCAGAAATCAGCTCAAAATGGTCTAGAGCTAAAGCAGCGAAACTCCCACAGCAAAACAGGAGTCAATCTCCATGACCATGGTTTCTTACACATGGCACCAGAAGTAAACGTACTGAAAGAAAACAAATGGACAGACTGAACATCATCAAAATTAAAAATTTGTGCGTCAAAGGGTACCTTCAAGAAAGTGACGCTTATGTGTATGGGGGTTTTTTGTGGAGGGTGCCAAGAAAGTTCTAAGATTAGTTTGTTGTGGTGGTTGTACAGCCCCGTGAACATACTGTCAAAACGGGAGTTAGTATTGTAAATGAATAAACTTAATGGCATGTGAATATGACTCTGTAAAGATGGAGAAAAAATTTCCATTATATTTCTGATAGATTTGAAGATAATCACTTTATTTGATAAGATCTCCAGTCTCTATAAAGAGTGATTGTGGAGCACAAGTCAGTGAGCAGAGGTGAGTGAGTCTATATTCCACTTGTTGACTGACATCCAGAGAACTCTTTCTATACTTTATACTTATTCTCAGCAAAATCTCTCCGTTTCATTCACTTTCTATATCTGGGAAAATGTATCGGTGTCATTCATTCATCCTTCACCATCCGCTTATGCATCGATCCCTTTATCCTTCCATGCATGCATTCACCCAGTTCACTTCATGAACTGCTTCCCTCCAAGAAGAGAGTCCTGATAAAACTGTGGCTCATATACTTAGTAAAAACATGAGCAAACAGACAAACAAGCTCCCCCAATACTCAAGGATGCATTAAGAACAGAGAGCAAGGTGATTGTGAAGAAGTGCCTATAACCCCAGGGAGCTGGGATAGGTCTGTATGGAGAGACACGTGACTGGCTTCTATCCAGTCCGAGGTCCCACTGGGAGAAGGGCCTTACACACAGGGTGCCGCGTGTTCCAGGAGAGGTGAGAGCGCCCTCCAAGCATGGATGCCATTTCACCCCACCTGTCATATTGAGGTTGATGATGAAATTGATGTAAGTAAGAGAATAAACAGGCAGCAGCTTGGCAGCAGGATCCAGTCTGAACAAATGATCAGTGAGCTGTCTGGCCTCAGTGGGAGTGCCCCCATCGCTCACTCAGGCTTCCTCATTTCCTTTGGTATCAAAAAGCCCTGGGGTTGTTCTCTCTTCCTGCTTTGGACAAGCCTGAAATCCAGAAGGAAATATTTTGTTTTGATGGACAGCTATTCTCCTTCTCTGTCTCCCCCCCGCGCCCCCCCTGCCATTTCATCAGAGAGTGTGAAGTTCTTGCAATGCAGACTGAATAGAACACCTTCCCTTTCTTAGGTAACTTGTGACATATTTACACCAGGTCTGCTTATGCAGAAGGAAGACTTCCCACAGGTTGGCAGCCTGCTCTTCCTTGACAGCAGCTCTTCCTGCTTTTAAATCCTTGGGCGAAGTGCAAGCAAAGCTGTGTCAAGTTTATCAATTACTATGGATAATGACTTTACTATGTATAATGTCATCAACTTCCAAATATATGCCCTTTGAAATGTATTTTTCTATAAAATAGTTTTTCCTGGTTATAATTGTCTCTTTGGGCACACCATGAATCTGTATGGAGGTTTTGTTTTCTAGTGCACACACCTTCTTATTGAAAAGACTTTGTATTGGAAGGCAGATGGTGAACATACTGCACACAGTGTCTCTGTCCTCGCTGATGACTTGCATTGTGATGAGCTGTGATGGCAGGGGCTGCAGGTGCCTCCCTCTCTCTGGTTATAACCGGAATAATCAGTGCACCTGGGATTTAGACTCAGCTCTCGTCTATATGCAAAGCATGAAAAATTGACTTGTCAAGAGTTTAAGAAATTTTGTGAGGAAAATCTCTGCTTGGTAGGGATAAAATATTTGGTGGGGGTTAACTCTGTTACAAATGGATTCTTCATTCTGATGAAAATCTGAGATACAGGCAGGACCCAAAGTTTCTCCAACTGTGGCCTAAGGCCCACTAACTCAGAATCTCCCAGAGCACAGTTCAGTCACAGATGCGATGAACTGCCACCCTTCCCACGGAAAGTCTCTGGTGGGGATGGAGGTGTCTGCATTAACTACAGCCCAGGTCTTACTTGTGCTCCCAAGACCCTGAGGGTGACAGAAGGCCTTCTGTGAAGTTCTGCTAGAGCTAAACCTATTTGAAAAACTGGCTCAGATAAATCCCATGATTCCAGAGTTATTTTTCAGGGTAAAGACTGTAAATTCTATCTAAAATCTTTCAGTCAGGTAATGCTCTTCTGACTGGCTTCCTTAATTCTGTCTGCATTGTCACCATTTCTCACAACCTGTATTTGAACCCTGTCATCTCTCCCCCTGTTTTGCCATCTCTTTCTCAAAACAGGTGCAATCTAGTTAGCCTGTTCAGATTCTAGACTTGTCTTAATCTCTCCCACTAATATCATGTATGTGGTCAATGACCTATTATTTCAAGCCCTTCTTAGATGACACATTTAATTGGATAAATTTGTTTCTCCCATTGAGTTAATGAAAATAAATGACCTTGAATATAGTTACAGTTACTGCAGGGACTCCAGGAACTACACAGGCCCGGGGAGTCAGTTCTTCCTTGTGGTGCTGGTGAGTTACATGGCTCCATGCCCACCAGGAATCCTCATTAGTCACCTTCTGTACGCCAGACACTACATTTGTACTCAGTTACAAGAGGAACATAGTACAGTTACTGGAGAGAAACTTCCTTCTAGTGAACAGAAGCATAATGCAGAAATTCACAGACATGGCAGGAAACACCTTAATGTCAGGAACACGAGTAGGTCAGACCATGGACCAAGCACCCTCACTTCCTTGTGCATCACGTTCATCAAGACTCAGTCTCTCAGGACTCACTCATGGGAAGTAAACCCAGTGATTGAGAGCATAACAACCCTGGAGCCTACTATGCAGATAAATTAGATAATGATGCTGATAACACTAATAGAAATTTGCAGAATGTGCTTGAGGCTTAAGGGGATAGAATGCTCGGCTACATCTTGAGTTGTGGAAGAGAAAAGCCCAGGGCCAGCTTTCCCAGCACATCAGGCTGGAGTCCAGTCCTGCAGTAGGAAGTCACGCCAACAGTCTGGAAGTGTGGGACAAGTTCTGGGAAGCCACAGAAACTGAAGCAAGGCAGATTATGAGAGAGATTCATGAGAGCTGAAGGTCCACTCTCGTGCTGACGGGTCTTCTCTGTGGAGGCCTGCAGCTTGATCAATGTCTTATACCCCAAGTTAAACTGAATGGAGCTGGATTTAATTAAGTGGAATGGATCGCCTCTAGCTTTCCAGCCTTCCTTGACCTATGATAGAAGAGATGTTTTTTGCTACTTCCTGTCTGTGTTTTCAGGAAGTGCTGTGGTGTCAGGGGATACATAGAGTTCAGAGCAGTGTCCATGTCAGCCGTGCTCCCATGGGGCAAAATCTAGAGAGCCCTATTCCTGGTGGCGGGGATGTAGTGAAGTGTGTGTGTGTGTGTGAGGGGATGTTTGCTCACACAATACACATGTTGGTCATCTCTAGTTTGCAGGAACATTTAGGTTTGTCCTGATGGCAGTTAAGTAGGTAATCAATGTGATCTTAAGTAGGCAATCAATGTGATCAGTACAAAAAAACAAAACCATACAAAATAAAAACAAAAACTCAGTTACTTAATGTTTTCTATAAATATATGGTAGGTGCAGTCTAAGAGGCCATAATGGACAATCAGTGTGGTTAAAGTGGATTGATGATAAAGTGACAGATTTTTTTTGGCTTGGAAAGAGTGGCTTTTGATTGCTATCCATCAAGAGTTGTGGTAGAGAAAAGCCCAGAACTGGCTTTCTCAGGGGAGCTGGGCTGGAGCCTGTGGGGCTGGATGGATGGATGACATGGAGCAGGGCAGTGAATCTTAGGGGTGACAGTGGGGGCATTAGCAGTTAGGACTGGCATGAGCCAGCCTTCCATGACCTCATCATTTCCCCTAGAGTTGTACTCCAGTTAGATCATCTGAGTTTGGGAAAACTCATAGCCATTGATTAGAATAGAAAAGAGAGAGGGGAAGAAACAGCTTTTAAAATCCTAATCAAAATAGCAGATTTATACATTTCAAGAAGTCAAGCTACACTTAAGAGGGCACTACTTTGTTAATGATTGCTTTCCAAGTACAGAACACTTTAGGTTACCAACATGAAGCTCAGAGGACAAAGTGTAAAGTCCACTTTATGTTCATCACAAAAAACTTATTCAGTTGTGCATACGAGGGTTTCAGAAAGTTGATTTCATCCATTGAACTTTAATAGTCTCTTGCGATCTTAAGGAAATCAACCCTGAATACTCATTGGAAGGTCTGATGCTGAAGCTGAAGCTCTAATACTTTGGTCACCCAACGTGAAACAGAGGAAAGCCTGATGTGAAAACCGACTAATTGGAAAAGACTCTGATGCTGGGAAGGATTGAAGGCAGGAGGAAGAGAGGATGACAGAGGATAAGATGGTTAGATAGCATCATTGACTCAATGGATATGAGTTTGAGCAAACTCTGGGAGATAGTGAGGGACACGGGACTCTGGTGTGCTGCAGTCCATGGGATCACAAAGAGTCGGACACAACTGAGTGACTGAACAACAAGAAAGGAATCTTCTGCGGTTGGGACCATAAAACTTCTATGGCAGCCTCTTCTAGTGTCCTTTCCAGCAGCTCCCATGTCTTTCTTTATGGACTCTTGGGCCTCAGAGGAAAGGAAATGCAGTTGTACTCATGCCTGGTGTATTCAGTGAATCAGTCTTTCCTAAAGTAAAAGAATGAGTGGCAAGAATAATAGCAACAAAATGCTTTCAACCATAAATTTCCATGAAACCCAAATAATTGAGATGAAAAGTGGACTCTAGTGATGTCTGAAAGTGAAAGTGAAGTCACTCAGTCGTGTCCGACTCTTTGTGACCCGTGAACTGTAGCCCACCAAGCTTCTCCATCCATGGGATTCTCCAGGCAAGAATACTGGAGTGGGTTGCCATTTCCTTCTCTAGTGATGTCTAAGCTTGCTCTTTTCTGACCACCAGGATGGTCTTGCTTGAGTCCACAGGCTCTCAGGCTCCAAGCTTCCTCTGTTTACTAGGATGTCTCCAGGTCATACTAAGTGTGGGGATGTGTTTATGTGGCCAGCCAGGGAATGTACTTCAGTTCTGAACTGGCTCTGTGTAGCTGTGTCTTGTGTCATATTGGATACACTTTATACAGCAGGTATTCTCAGTTTTTATCCATATGTTCTCCATGCATGGTGCTTGGACCAGCTTCATCAGTACCACCTGGGAACTTGCTAGAAATTCAAATTTGCTGCCACCCTAGAGCTTCTGAATCAAGAACTCTGAGAGTCTACATTTCCATGAACTCTCCAGGTGATTTTGTTGTACAGTAAGGTTTGAAAACTACTATTCTAGGCAAATAGAATCCAGATCTAGGAAAATGAGTATGTAATACCAAAGCAAGATGGCATTAGACACTTCTTAAAGGAAACTTGCAAAAGCCTGAATCCTAGATATCTATTAGGAAGGCTTGCTTTTAAACTCATGAAATGACTTTCTCCCTTTTAGTCATACCTCACCATCCTCCCCCTTCTTTTCTCTCCAAAGCCCAACACTGTACTATGCTGCTTTGGTAATGCCAGCTCTCTGTGTTGAGTTCTAATATTTTACATATTAATACTTAGTAATATTTTTACAGCAACCACTTTGGGGGATAAGAAAAATTGAGAGAAGACTATTTTTGATGAAAATTTTTAAATATAGAAGTACATTCACTGTAGAGTTTTTCTGGTTACCAAGAATACCACTTTAAATTAAACAAGAGTATGTTCATTAATTTTAGTCATCTATATTAGGCTATTTTATCATTAATTTTAATACTAATTTATCAAAAATCTAATTAGTAGGTATCTTTTTTCTTTACTTACTGTACCGTACATTCAGTCATATGTATCAGACTATTAATTAGTTTAGAGTGATAAATTTGTCCTTCCAGAAATTAATGGAAGGTAGGATGTTTAGTTCTATGAGATGATGTGATATCAAGTATAAGAGATGTGTTTTATAAAGATATTCTGAGACATACAATAAATCAAAGAGATTAACTACTAATGAAAGCATTCAAGGAAGGTCGGTGGGAAAAGAAGTGGGTGTCATAACTCTTGCAGTCAAAGAAAGTTGTATTGGTATTTTTTTAGACTTCTGATGCCAATTCATGATTTCAGATATTGAGGAAAATCCCGTATTTTTATAAACCTTTTCTTTTTTGGAAAAATGTATGGAAATCTCGGCATGCTAAAAACATTAGAACCACTCTGAAAGTATGATTTCACGCTGCTTTTGCTCTAGGAAATAATGTCCTGATCCATACACTGCGGATTTCCCTCCCACTGTTCCACGTGTCGCAGAGAGCATCCCACCGACCCCAGGGAAGCGCATAACTGTCCTCACATTGATAAGATGCTCAACCAGCAGTTACATAAACGAGCTTCATCCAGCCAGAAATCCTCCCAGAGCTCTGAATTTAGGTCTCTGGCCCAGATTTCCTCAACCTTTTGGGCTGCTGTATATATAGAGGAGAATACAAATGAGTTTCAGAAGAACATAAATTATCTAAAATTGTTTCCTACTGCAAAAATAAATTCAAATGTTTATTTGTAAAGATTTTCTCTGAACACTTGCTGTGTATTTTCAATCAATATGCAGTTTGCTTCTTATGTATTTATATGGACTTTTGTTAAAAGTCCCATTTTTAGACTATTTTTTGGTCTATGTATATCTTATCAACAATGATTTTGCTTTATTTGTAAGATTTTAAACAAAAATGTCTTTGGGCATGTACAGAGGGCGTGTCAGGCTTCTTGTTCTGGAAAGTTTGCCTGTCTGAATTCCTCTCGGTCTTGGACTACTTGGTATGTGTGTGTGTGTACATACCTAATGGACATTTCCTGTTCTGATTGTAATGGGCTTGTCTGCCTGGCTAGTCAAACTGGTTACAGACAGTTGATAACTCACATCCTGGAAAGGCTATAGAGATGGCCACATACCCCACCAGGGTGGTGTCGGGGAAGACTGAGTGTGAACTGGGACTTTAATGCCCACTTGTTTTGTGCTAGAATGAGTAGGGGTGGGACACAGTTATTTTCTGTGAGGTTTTTGGCTAGAGTACAGTGGGCAAGGTCTACAGATTTCCTGTCTTGCTGGTTGCTCCTTCTGTGGCCCTGTAACTAGAGAGAGCAAGTTTTTCTTGGAGCTTTTTTTTCAGTCTACACTCAAAAGTAGTTTCAGGTGACCCGCTTTGCTGGGACCAGAATCTCAGGTGTTCTCAAGTCCTTAGCACGTCTGCCTCCTTCACTTCAACTTGAAGTGTCTTCTCATGTTTGTTTTTTTGGTCTGGAATTTTTAATTGTACTTTGCCCCCAGGAAATAGATGTCAAAATTTGATTAATCTTTGAATATTGCATTTCTCATTTTATTCTTCTGCTAGAAAGCCCAGACGCCAACCCCTGGTTAAAGGGTGTGGTCAACATTTACTAGCTGGTATTAAGGTTTATTTAAGGTTTATGTGTTAGAGCAGCTTGCAGAACTAAGGAAACATTTACTTCCTAGGTTGTTCAGTTTATTGACTCGATTGTTCAGATTGTCACTCAGTTGTGTCCCCAACTCTGTGATCTGATGGACTAGCTCGCCAGGCTCCTCTGCCCATGGAATTTTCCAGGCAAGAATACTGGAATGGATTGCTATTTCCTACTCTAACTTACTAGATTATTGATTTATTATAAAAGGATGTGACTCGGGAGCAGCCAGACAGATGAGAGGCACAGGGCAGGGTGTGGGAAAGGGGCGGGGAGCCCCACAACCTCTTCAGGGGCCCTCTCCCAGCATCTCCAAGTGTTTCCAACCCTAAGGTTCTCTGACCTTCCCCTTTTGCAGCTTATGGAGATTTATTGCATTCACATGGTTGTCTAAGTCATTGACGTTGGGCTGAGCTCATCTTCAGCCTTTCCCCCCTCTCAGAGGTCAAGGGTTGGGACTAAAAGTTCCCACCATTGAATTACTAGGCTGACTCCATAGGCAGCCAGTCCCCAACTGCAACTCCAAGCCCTGTTAACATAACAGAAGATACCTTTATCACACTTAGGAAATTCCAAGAGTTTAGCAACTTTGTGCCAGAAGTGGGGTGGAAGACCACATGCATATTTCCTATAAATCAGGGTACCACGCTCTTCCATCTGCCTAAGTAATGGATGTAGTTTAGGTAACAAAACAAGATGGTGCAGATGAAGCTTGTCTTGCATAGTGCTCGGTCAAAGTCATTTACTTTTCTCAATACTCATATATATATCCAATCTCACTCACATTATTTGGAACAGGCAAGGTATTCTGTAATCTTTTGATGGTGTCTAAAAAAATCATAAAAGGGAAAGTGTGATCAGTGAGAGGGGGGAAAATAAAAACCTTTCAGCAATCACTCTTATGACTGTGATAAAAAGATAATTAACTGCATCGTTTGGTTGTGAAGTCATAGCTTAAGAAAAATTAGAGTGGTAAGGATGAAAGATTTTCTTCTGGCTGTTCAAATAGTTACCATAATAATCTTAGCAATCAGGCACAATATCCCCAGGGATCTGGATTTTGGGAGAAATTAGTGTTCTTCCTTCTCATTCCAGTAACTACAGCAACTGGACCATCAAGCTTGTTGCCAGAACGCTTAACAAAGCTTTAGAAGAAAGCATCAAAACAGACAAAAGGAGTAATAAAAATAAAAAAAAAAACACCCACTCCTTTGTTCACTTCATTAGAAGAATAAGAGATGAGGCAGTGTGTCTTAGTCTTCACTGGTGGCTCAGATAGTATAGAATACACCCGCCATGCGGGAGACCTGAGTTTGATGCCTGGGTTGGGAAGATCCCCAAGTGGGCATGGCAATCCACTCCAGTATCCTTCCCTGGAGAATCCCATGGACAGAGGAGCCTTGCAGGATACAGTCCCTGGGGTCACAAAGAGTCAGACACAACTGAGCGACTAAGCACGACACGGCAGTGTGGCTCAGCTTCTCTCAGCCTTGCTACCTCATCTATTTAGAAAGTCAGCTTAAGTGAAGTCACTCAGTCGTGTCCGACTGTTTGCGACCCTGTGGACTGTAGCCCAGCAGGCTCCTCCATCCATGGGATTCTCAGGCGAGAATACTGGAGTGGGTTGCCATTTCCTTCTCCAGGGGATCTTCCCCACCCAGGGATCAAACTGAGATCTCCCACATTGCAGGCAGACGCTTTAACCTCTGAGCCACCAGGGAAGACAACTAGAAGTGCTGTTCTACAGTTTGAGAGGTTGAATTTTTACAGCAAGGACAACTCTTCTGTTTCAAATTGCTCTAGCAGGAAGAGCATGGGTTACTCGATGGGGTGGGATTTGAATAATGAGCCTCCATGGGCAGCCTCTGGAGAAGGCAATGGCAACCCACTCCAGTACTCATGCCTGGGAAATCCCATGGATGGAGGAGCCTGGTAGGCTACAGTCCATAGGGTCGTGAAGAGTTGGACACGACTTCACTTTCACGCATTGGAGAAGGAAATGGCAACCCACTCCAGTGTTCTTGCCTGGAGAATCCCAGGGACAAGGGAGCCTGGTGGGCTGCCGTCTATGGGGTCGCACAGAGTCAGACACGACTGATGTGACTTAGCAGCAGCAGCAGTGGGCAGCCTCAGTGTTTAGAAATTAGTGTTGTCTTCTGAAAGCTGTCTTTGTGAGTCTTGGATGACCACAATGGGGACTGAGATGGTGCTTCCTGGTGTAGAACCCCCCTCCTTCTGGGGTTGCCTTCTGACTGGTAACGTCCCCATGGAGCTTCTACTAGAAGTAATTCTCTATCCTCCTGATGTGCCAATTTGGGATCTCCTCCTGGCTGGCCCCTCCCCTGGTACTCAGAACACGGACAGTCTTACCAGGGCCTCCCTCCAAAGGAGCCTTTTCAACTTCTAAGGAGCACTGGGCTATCTGCAGTGTTTCTCCTTGGAAACATGGCTGTTCCAACAGAGTTGATACTGTGTATTCAATTTGCTGAATGAATATGTCAAACTGCTCTTGCTGTGTCCTTTGCTAACCCAGGACCACTAACACTCCCCACCTTGTGGTCTCCGTTTATTCTTATGAAATGAAGCTGGTTACATCTTCACTTTGCTGGTCTTTTCCTATTTTCGGATCTGTAGGTTTGGATCCACATAATCTTATTCCCTAAGTCCATTTTCCTAGAGGTGGCACATCGTAAGAATGTGAAACTTTCAGAAAGATGCACGTCAGATATCTTGGGAGTTGTCAAAATTCTCACTTCTTGGTATAAAAATGAGCACTGTGTCTCCAGGAAATTCCTGATATGTCCCCTCATGTTGAGTGCAATGAAGCTTTGAGTCATTTGTTGGTCCAGACTCCAAAATGCAGGCAAAGGAAATCGCTCTTGGCCTCTGCCCATTATCACAGGTCTTCGTGGGTAACTGTCCCATGTACACATTCTAAACAGGTTCTAGACAAACCCATTTAAGGCGCAGTGAAATAGAAGAGGACATCTGCGCTAGGCTAGAAATGCTAACCTGCCAGCAAGGAGGGCCAGATGGAGTTCCTTAGAGAAAGATGTGGGTGAATCCTCAGGACAGATGTCCTAGCACAGCCTGCACCTGCCATAATCTAACTAAAGGACATGATGGTGAGGCCAGTTTGGGGTTTATATCAGATTTAGTGAGAAAAGGCACAGGCAAAGGTGGGTCATAAAAAATTAGCATTGCAGCGTTTAGAAAATGTGGTCTCTTTGTGCTCAGCTTTCTCCTCACGACAGACCCACTCAGGATGGGACAAGGTGAATAAAAGCAGTGAGGAATGTGTAGTGAGAGGATTAGATTTGTTACAGATGAAAGCACAATGATATGAATTAAATGTGTGATGTTTCATAGGCACACTTTGCTTTCACATATCTGATCTCTAGCACTCAAAAAGCCTGAAAGGTTAGGAAATGTCATCGTATTGATGGGAAAAGGAGCATTTTTCTATCTCTGTGCAGTCTGCAATCTCTTGGTTCCCTTAGTGTGCACCCTCAGGGTCACTTGCAACTCTGAGCACCTCCTTTCCTAGGCTTGAAAATCTCCTTCTTATCCCGACTTCCACTGGACTCACGCTTACTCAGTTGTTAAGCTCCATTCGAGGTTTAATTTTCTCCTGGGCTCCTCCATATCTGGGATGAGCTATTCTCAGAAATATTTCCCTATCATCACACTTCTATTCCGTCAGCATGTTTCCTCATCTGTCTCCTCATTTAACTAGAAATGCACTTTGGAAAGGGGTTTAACATCTCATGGTCAAGAAGTCCCAGCTCCTGGATCAGCTACTAGTCCACTGTCCTCAGGTGCTAACCCCTTGTAGGATGAATGAGTGGCATGACTGGTTATTTATTATGTGAGTTTAACTCTGTAAAAACCAAGCTCCTTTTCTTCAGCCATTGCAAGCATTCTTTACAAGTTTAGAATAACTTGTTTTCATTTCTTCAGATGTATTATATCATTTTTTATTTTGCCTTAAATTATCTTCTAGCAATAGCTATTGTTCACTAGCAGATAGATGCTTCTGGGTCTACCCACTTATGAAAGATACAGAAACTTATGTAAGGATAAAAGAGTTAAGAATCTAAAACCTGCAGTTTTGAGAAGTGGATACCTGTATAAATCTCAGCTATTCAAGTTCCTCTGTTTGCTGGTACCTATGGCTTCATTTAAATAGGAGATATGATTATTTCCTAATTAGCTTCTCAGTATTAGGTCCTGATTCCTCTTCTCATTAGATCTTGAGTTGACTGGGATGCACAACCAGCACATTTGTTCTCTAAGTTTAGGAAATCGTCAGCACTGTGTGTATTGCCACACGTAGTTTGTTAAGTTACAGATAGTTTCAACGTTATTATTTTAACAAAATGTGTATCTAAGGTTTTAGATAAATGGATAATAAACCAGTACTTCTCAGACTTTGTTTCCCATGAATCACCCGGGATTTTGCTGGATGGAGATACACACTCAGAAGGTCTAGAATGAAGTCTGAGAGCCAACGTTCTTCACCAGCTCTCTGTGATGGCTTGCGTGCCAGCCGCTGAATCCAAGAACCTAAGACAGGAGTTCCTATCTGTTTTCTTCAAGCTTCATAAGACTTCAAATGGGATTAACAGTAAGATTAGTAATGACAGTTTAAGAGCTGAATAGTTTGAAATCAATGCTTCTTATTATTTCTGTTTATGTAACTTTATTTTCTTGGGCTCCAAAATCACTGCAGATGGTGACTGAAGCCATAAAATTAAAAGACACTTTCTCCTTGGAAGAAAAGCTACAATGAACCTAGGCAGCATATCAAAAAGCAGAGACATTACTTTGCCAACAAAGGTCTGTCTAGGCAAAGCTATGGTTTTTCCAGTAGTCATGTATAGATGTGAGAGTTGGATTATAAAGAAAGCTGAGCACCAAATAATTGATGCTTTTGAACTGTGGTGTTGGAAAAAAAACTCTTGAGAGTCCCTTGGACTAAGTGCCTCTCCTCTGGGCTGGAGAAGCCCCAGGTCTGTGCTGTGTGGTGAGTCCTTCCACATCTCCTGTTCAGTCCAGGAGTTCTCTTTGTGAAGCCCAGACTCACTCAGCACCTATGGCCACAGCATAGGTGGGCACAGCATAGGTGGGCACAGGATGGCAGCTGGCCGCATCCCACCAACTCTTCTCCCCTATAGGACACTGTCACCCCTCCCTCTAGTCCTTCTTGGCTTTAGAGCTTAGGGGCCCCATGGACTTGCTTACTGTTACCCCAGCTTAATGTATCCCTAATATGCTGGCCTCATGCCCATCCATCTGGATAATTTTTTCCATCAATAAATTTGCTGCTCCTCCAATTTTGTGTCAAAGGATAATACACACACACACACACACACACACACACATCAGCCTGGCATGGAAGTCCTCACCTAAGTCATACATAAAGTCTATGGGAGGCAGAGTTCTGAAGACATACATACAGTGATTGGTGTTTCTTTAATGTCCTCAAATTAATTTTCATAAAGCTATGGTTATCAAAAAAGAGTTGTAATGAATGGCTTTATTTATAGCTACTTTTTACAAACCAGTATTTTACTGGGAAGTATTATTGCATATTTATTTTAGTAGGGAATTATCTCAGTTATAGGTTTGCCAGTCTCTATTAATTTTCATTTCCATCCTGCTGCTTGAGTCTTCATTATTTAAACTCTGTTTTTGTTGTTTTTTTTAAACTAAGTCCCTGAAGAAAACAGACACTAAATTTAAGACAAAATCAGCAGATTTTTTTAGAGATCTGGCAGGAGACACTGAAGTGACTGCACATTAATTCTAGTTACTTTCTATGATTATTTATATATTCCAATATTTTGTTTCCTTCCATTTCTCCTCTTAACATTTGGCTGTAATTATAAAGAAAAAAATTGGCTTAGATGTGGCAACTTTATGAGCATTGCCTACAGTTTTAATGTCTCCTTCTGTTCAGTGTTCTGACAGTGGGTATGGTGGTTTGCTCTCCTTTGGCCGTGAGACTCAATTACAAACTTTGCTACGGACTGTAGAGACCTTACTGCTGAGAAAAAAGGAAAGAGAGAGGAGGTAGTAGGGGGGGCAGAGTGCAGGAGAGCGTAGGTTCCATCCAGGGCTAGTGGCGATAGAGACAACAGTACTGATCACCCAGGGGGGCACCCTGTGACGTCAACAAGTCACCCCCAGACGCCCTGGATGTTCTGCTCAACCAGCGCCCAAGAGGCATCATGTCTCCTGCAGGCTCACTTTGGCTGCCCAGTGTTTGCTTTCTGCCTGACCAGTGGGCCACACGTGACCCCTCCCCACTGGCTCCTGGTACTTCAGAGGGATCGGAGAAGGCTCTGGGCTCCCAAGGTGTGTCTCGTGGCTTCTGGTCACTGGCTTAGAATGGCCACTGGAGCCCCCACCTTTATCCACGCATCCACCTGGGTGTGATCATTACACTTGAAACATGACTCTCAGAATAAAAACCCAGTTTAATTACCAGGCCACTTCTTATAGAAAATGGGTGCTGGTGCAGGTGAGGCCCTCCTCTATCCAGCTCTAAGGTGCGAGCACATCACCATTGCTCTAGTCTTTCCCCTCTCCTCTCCCCTCTCTCTCCTCTCCCCTCTCCTCTCCCGTCTTTCCCCTCTCCTTTCCTTTTAATTAGTTATTTGCTTGTATGTCCTTGAGGATATTCCCTGTTTCCCTTAAATAGTAACTCTGTTGTTGGATTCCCCCGAGTATTGTCATAGCTGTGTACTCTCTAGCTTTTGTTTTGTGGCAAATCATCAGATTTGTATGGTGTCTCCTCTGCTAATATGAGTGAGTGTGTATGCGTGCTCAGTGGCTTAGTCATGTCCAACTCTTTGTGACCCCGGACAGTAGCTTGTCAGGCTCTTCTGTCAGTGGGATTTCCCAGGCAAGAATACAGGAGTGGGTTGGCAGGCAGATTCTTTACCACTGAGCAACCTGGGGAGCCCTCACTATACGTGACACAAACTGAAATCCTCGACTCAGAAATCACGATTCAAAAGACATCAACTTGCTTTCTGTTAACTGAGAGGTAAGAGGTGGGGGTGAAGGTGGCCTTTGTCGCTTGTGGCTTCTTGCACAGCAGGCCATCTCCGAGGCGTGGACAGAGCCGCAGTACACGTGAGGACCAGATGTCCCTGTGTCCCCAAAGAAGACGTCCACGGGGGCAGCACACCCTGAGTTTCTGAAATGAGAACGAAGATGAGTCATTTTGAGTCAAGGACTCAGGCAACCTATAAAATAGGAATGGAGAGGCAAGGCGGGAGCAGAAGGTGGGCAGACAGGGCTGAGCACTGTGCCAGCCCCAGAGCTGGCCTGAACTCCTCGTGATTGCTGTGGCCATCCCGTCTCACCATCCCTGGGACCGGGAGTGCATGTGAGAGAGACTTCTGCACCAGACACGAAAGCCCAAAAAATTTAACTGCACGTCTTTCGTTTTGTTGCAATTACATTTGTCACACATCATTAGAAAGAAGGGCGGCCCATATTATTTTGCTATGAAACTTTTTTAAAATTGGAGTATAGTTGCTTTACAAAGTCGTGTTAACTTCAGATGTATAGCACAGTGATTGTTATACATACACATGTATCTATTCTTTGCTAGATTCTTTTCCTATTTGTTGTTGCTGTTGTTTTGTTGCTAAGTTGTGTCTAACTCTTTGTGATCCCATGGACTGTAGCCCACCAGGCTCCTCTGTCCATGGGATTTACAGGTAACATTATTAGAGTGGGTTACCATTCCCTTGTCCAGGGGATCTTCCTGACCCAGGGATCGAACTCAGGTCTTCTGCATTGCCGTCTGAGCCATATATACCCCATCCTTTTTTCTTTCACGTAAGAAATTTTGCCCTGTTTCTAAAGATGTAGAGAAACAAGCATGTCAGTGCATTTTGTAACTTTTTAAGAATTGCTTTTTAATAAATTTGATTATCTCTGTTTTCCTTAGAACATATGTTTTATCATCTTTTTATTGAAAACAATGGATAATGTCAGGCAATTCTCTTTGACCCTATTTTTCTACCCTTTCTGTTCTCAACGGCTCTGGAAGCAGTTGCGAGGGGCTGCTGAATGAATCATCATGTCCTGCACACGCATTCTCGGCTCTCAGGTTGTCTCTGAAAATGGCCGCATCTTGTTTCACTCCAGATAAAGCCTGGGTTTCTATCCATCTCACGACCTTTATGGATCCCTAGGTGCCCCTTTAATCTAGGGTTCTTTGTCCTTAAGATTAAGGGCCTCTTTAGAGCAAGTTTGTGAAAGGCTGTGTGTCCTACTGCACTCTGTACATGAGAACATGAGAGACTGAGCTCAACCCTCCAGGACAAGCCTGAGATTTAGATCTCAGATCAGCTGTAGAGCTTCTTTCTGAAAGACGAGCGCCAGCCCTTTGGTGAGATTACATCCACTGCCTCCTCCTGTCACTATGGAAACTTGTCTCTCATTTTTTTTCTTCCCCAATTTTTAGGCCACTCATAGGATGAGCAGACAAACTGTGGAGAAGAGTTAAGTTGGGAAATGGGAGCCATTCTTTAAAATAAGCAGCCTAGTGGTTAGATCTGCAGGCCTTGGAGACTAACACTCTGGATTCAAATCTGCTCCACACCAGGGAAGGCAGTTTTCTGCACCTCTCTGTGCAAGCAGGCAAATAGGAAGATAATCATAGTGCTTTCTGCCTGGGTTTTGAATGGTTTCGATAGGTTAAGTCCTTTAGGACACTGCTTGGCACAAGATCACAAGTTAGCTATTAGATAAAATTTCACCTTCCAACAAATGCCTGGTAAAACGCATGAGCAAACAGCCCTACGGAAGCAAATTGTGTGTATGGAGTGGGGGAGGGGCTCACCAGAACACTGGTGCAGTGGACCACATGTCAGAGTTGAGGACAGACAAGTTTTATTTCAAATAAACGAGTAAGCAAATTAACCTTCACCCAGCCTGCAGGCTCAGTTTCAAGAGCAAGACCATGTCAGCTACTATGTATTTTGAGATTTAGCTTGTTTATATCAAACCTGAGCATACTGACATGAGACAAGAGATAGAAAGGTATATTTCATGATGCATTTCTGTAGTGATTCAGCAAAACATAATTTAGAGGAAAAATTTAGACTTGTGATGGTTACTAAGAAATTGATTACATGGCCAGCGTTCCTTCCCTCCCTCCTCTCTTCCTTCCTTCCTTTGTCTCTTTCCCTTCATTTTTAGGGGAGGAAATTGTTTCCTTACAAAGTAGTGCTCTCCTAGCCAGGGCCATTTTGTCATGCACATTCACCTTTTGATGTGTTGGTACCCAGGACCATGCTGAGTACAAGCATATTTCTAAACACATATAAACTCATAAACATGTTCAGCTCACCCCAGCCAGGCTGAGTGACAGTGAAATTGGCTTACATTTGATGGAATTCACCATGTAACCTGATACAATTTGGGAAAGATATACATATATCACTGGAGAAGGCAATGGCACCCCACTCCAGCACTCTTACCTGGAAAATCCCATGGACGGAGGAGCTTGGTGGGCTGCAGTCCATGGGGTCGCTAAGAGTGACATGACTGAGCGACTTCACTTTCACTTTTCACTTTCATGCATTGGAGAAGGAAATGGCAATCCACTCCAGTGCTCTTCCTGGAGAATCCCAGGAACGGGGGAGCCTCATGGGCTGCCGTCTATGGGGTCGCACAGAGTCGGACACGACTGAAGTGACTTAGCAGCAGTAGCAGCAGCATACATATATCACGTATGCAAACAGCATAAGTATACAGAGAATATATAGGGCTTCCCAGGTAGCATTAGCAGTAAAGAACAAGCCTGCTAATTCAAGAGATATAACAGATGCAGGTTTGATCCTTGGGTCGGGAAGATACCCTGGAGGAGGGCAGATTTGTTGGGACATGTGTCTTGGCTGAGGTTGCACCTGTTTTTTTCCTTTTTTCTCCCTTTTGAACTCTCAGTTCTTTTTTTAATCTCTCCAACTTCGTATGAAATGCCACAGTGCAGCAGAGAGTGTGTGGGCTCTAAAATTAGAATGAAGATCAAATGCAAGGTCTAATACTTATCTGGGCAGATTATGTAACCTCCTTAGTATCAGCATCTGGAAAATGGAGAGACTGCCTCACGCAAGGTTGCTTTAGGAGTAAATGTGTACGAGATGCTCATGACTACGGCGTTGTGTATACAGGACGAGGTGCAGGGAGGATACCCCTCCTCCCTGTCTGTGGGCTGTGAGGACTTGGGACCTGAGGCTGTGCCCACCTGTTCTGGTGGCTCAGCAGCTCTTGGCTCAGTCCCTTTCTCAGCATGGATGGCTCAGGAGAGTCCCATCTCAGGGCTTCGGGTCCTGCGTCATGGTATGTGGTGACATGACATCACTTCAACAGAGAGAATGCCACACACAGGAATGTCTGGCTGCTGTGGATTTATTTAATTTTTCTTACCACTCTGCCAATTTGCTTCCTGTGTTTGTGATTCTGTTTCTTGACACATACACACTTAAAACTGTTATGTCTTACTGCTGGATTGACACTTTTATTATTATGTTCTGTCTCTTATTCTTTAGCAAGTTCCTTTGTTCTGAAATTTATTTTCTCTGATATGTTATGATTTTCTCTGATAGTGTTATGATTCCTGCTTTATTTTATTAATGTTTACATGTTACATTTTTTTCCCTTCTTTTACTTTCAACCTGTCTTTTAATTTGAAGTGAATCTCATAGTCAACAAAACCTGATTCATCTTAACTAGGATTTGTAGTTCCTGTTCAGTATTAAATTCTGAAAACTTGAGAGGTGATTTGCCCACCAACATTGGTTTCATTCATGAATTTGTATATCACAAATGTGAATAAAATTTGCATATATTTTATATATTCTATGGGTGCGTGCATGGTAAGTAACTTCCGTTGTGTCCAACTGTTTACTATGGACTGTAGCCCACCAGGCTCCTCTGTCCATAGGATTCTCCAGGCAAGAATACTGGAGTGGGTTGCCATGCCCTCCTCCAGGGGATCTTCCCAACCCAGGGACTGAACCTCTATCTGTTATGTCTTTTACATTATCAGGCTGTTTCTTTACCACTAACGCCACCTGGGAAGCCCTATATATTCTATGTATTACTTATATTGCTTGCATATGTGATATATGTATGTTTATCCCAAATTGTATCAGGTTGCCCAGTGAATTACATCAAGTGTAAGGGAACTGGAGATTAGAAGTACGAGAGGATGACTCAACCACAGACATGTAACAATCTAATGGCTGCAGACATAGACTCACTCTTCTTATGAAGGAAGGTGAGATCACAAGGTACTTTAGATGCTCGCCCAGCATCAGCCCCACTGTGGCCTCAGAGCAGAGACTGCCAGGCAGGCTTCTGCTGCTCCTCCTGGTGCTCCCCAGCATTATTAGCCCTCTGTGCTCCTCTCTCTGGTCCTCAAACATGCCCAGCTCCTGCCCAGTTCAGGGCTGACTCTGCTTCTCATGCCTACAGGACTCTGGCCAGAGATTTCCATGCTGGCTCCTAATAGTCATCCTGATCTCAGTTCACTTATCCCTACTTGAGGAGCTTGCTCTGACTATGGCCTGTAAAATACTCCATCCCTGTGGACTTGGATGGCATCATGCTAAGTGGAACAAGTCTGACACAGACAACCACTGTGCGATCTCACTTACACATGGAGCCTAAAAGCTACAGCCAACCAGCTAATATGACCAAAACGGAGCAGACCCACGCATACAAAGAACAGACTAATGGTCACCAGTTGGGTGGGAGGATACATATTAGGGCAGGGTTGGAAGGGTGGCAGCAAAATGTGTACACATGCTGTTTAACCAACCTGGGAGATGCTTTCAGATGAGGGAATACATGAAATACCGCCCCTATCCACACACATACAGACATATACCATGAACTGGACACAGACACACACAGATGCACAGATACGTGTGCGCGCGCACACACACACACACACACACACACACACACACACCGTGAACCACTGCCTTCTTACCATACCCATAACATAGATGTCTGAACCAGGATGCTTCAGCCAGAGTAATAGTCTATAGAACCATTTGTCATATTACTGTTTCAGCTTAAAATAACCCCCACATCATTCTGGCTGTTTATTTTCTTTCTTTCTTTTTTTTTGACTCAGTAAAACCTTTTTTTGAGAAGTGAGAGTAATAATAATACCTATAGTAGCAATGTGACAACTTGAAAATTATTAATAGAATGTCTTTCCTTTTCTCCCCTCTGTTGTTTTTGTTTGTTATTTTATTGTATCTATGAAGACACTTACTCCTTGGAAGAAAAGTTATGACCAACCTAGATAGCATATTCAAAAGCAGAGACATTACTTTGCCAACAAAGGTCCGTCTAGTCAAGGCTATGGTTTTTCCTGTGCTCATGTATGGATGTGAGAGTTGGACTGTAAAGAAGGCTGAGCACCGAAGAATTGATGCTTTTGAACTGTGGTGTTGGAGAAGACTCTTGAGGGTCCCTTGGACTGCAAGGAGATCCAACCAGTCCATTCTGAAAGAAATCAGCCCTGGGATTTCTTTGGAAGGAATGATGCTAAAGCTGAAGCTCCAGTACTTTGGCCACCTCATGCGAAGAGTTGACTCATTGGAAAAGACTCTGATGCTGGGAGGGATTGGGGGCAGGAAGAGAAGGGGACGACCGAGGATGAGATGGCTGGATGGCATCACTTACTCCATGGGCTTGGGTCTGGGTGAACTCCGGGAGTTGGTGATGGACAGGGAGGCCTGGCGTGCTGCGATTCATGGGGTTGCAAAGAGTGGAACACGACTGAGCGACTGAACTAAACGAACTGATGTTGTAACAATAAAAATGTTTTCAGACACAAATGAGTGCAGATTTGAAGTACAAATGTATGAGTGTGTAATTTTGTTTCTTTATGTTGTAAACCTCTAGTGAAGGATATAAAGAAACAAACTTGCTTTAGCTTCAGTGGTTAACATAATAAAAGATGGAATGGAAATATTCTAATTGTAGGCCTATCTTGACAAACACTTTTTATGTGGACTTCATCCTCTTACACCTGCCAGATTACTTAGTCACAAGTGGTCTCTAGCACCTACAGACAAATTTATTGAAAAATTCTTAAAGAATTTTTCATGGTAAAGAAAATGTGGTATGCTTATGTAGAAAATATGTCTGGAAGAAACAACAATCAGTTTTCTCATGGAAATAAATATCAACGATTGCTTTTTCTTTCATCCTTTTTCCTTTTCTCTTTTAAAGACCAAAACTCTTCTGCTGTCAAGCACATCCATCTTACTTTTGATTGTGTTAAATGTGCTCCCTCCCTAAACCAGCAAAGTTCTGCATTTCTTATGCTTAGTTATGATTGCTTTCTCATTTTCATTAGTTTGCTTGTTATGTCTCAGTGCAAGCAATTTTAATGAAGTTTTACACAGTAGAAAACATTCTTATTTTGCACATATGTGGTTTCTCCCCAGTTTATTTCAAAATCCAAACTAATGCTATTACTTTAAAAATTGAGCTATTAATTTATACATCATTTAATTTCCAATTGCATTCTGAACCTAATTTAACTTTAAATTTACCTTTAAGCCATTAAGAAAATAAGATTAGTAGAAGTGTATTGCAGGCCATATGGTTGTCTCAGGTCTTTCCATTTCTGATGTGGAATTTCATTTCAAATGGGCTTGTTTACTTAGCTCAGTGTGAAATTACTCGGTTTCTTGAAATACCTTCTCATTCTTGAAATTTGCTAAACCTTTTTGGTCTTCCCTTTAACAATTTAGTAATTTGCTTTCTTTCAACTTTCTATAATGTATTTCCATAATCTTAACTCATTTGTTACTTCTTTGGATGAAAAGGTGCCACTGGCCAAGTTTCTCTTTCTGTACAAGTCTGAGAATTCCCACCCTGATTTTGTCTTTGGCCTGATGTCTTCAGAATGCTCCCTGTCTTTTCCAGGAGACCCTGAACTAGGTTCTGTGTGTGGCTCGTCCTCTGTCTCTGGTACTTGGGCACTAGGCCTGACAGGGCTTGTCCAATTGTGGGTGCTACATGAATGACTGCAAGAATGTTTTAGACAAAATAGATATTCCCCAAAGATCCCACTGGAGTTTCTAAGCATCTTACTATGTACCATGTTCCAGCACACCCACATGCGAGACATAATGCAAATCAGACAAAATACCTAGGAAAGCTCATCAAGAAACTTGAGGGAATTCACAAGGAGTAAAGTACAGAACTTTCCTGAAGGGCAAAAGATGGGAAGATAAAAAAAGATGGGAAGAAATGGAAACCATCAATCATGTTCCTTGATAAACTATCTATAGAGCAATATTACCTGTCTTCTTAAGTAACAGGTGTGGTGCAATTCTAATTACAGCCTCAGGAGGATTAGTGGGTGTGACAGGAGAGAGGTTCTGGGAATTTTGCTTTTACATTCATCTGGAATTACCTCCTGGCAGAGAATCCATCTGCATTATCATCTCTAACTAGCTTTTCTTGTCACCAGACTTGTACCTTCTTCTCTACATCAGTGTTGTGAGCTATACCAGCCAGTTCTCTACCAGTCACTTTCCTGAGTGAAATATTGCCTCCCAGTATTTCCAAGCTGCTGGGCATGAAAAAGGCCTCAGGACTCTTGCAATGGTCATCTTTCAACCACTCCAAAACTCTCAGTGAGCATGGACTGAACTCTGTAGGGAAGGAAGAATAATTTTTCCTCTACCCTTCTTAGATATTAGCCAAAACTTCCCTGAAATATAAGACAGGTTAACAGGAGGGAAAAAATTAATTATGTACATGTGCACTGGGAGACCCACAAAGATAAAGGCAAACCAGAAAGGCAGCCAGAAAGGTAATAAGCAATAAATGAAAGGGAGAAAGCAACAATAATGATAAGTGATCATGTGTAGTCTATTCACTGCAGTTCTTGGCAAAATAGAGAAGCTAGAAAAATCTTATCTTACCCATGATTTAAAATTCATGTTTTTTTTCCAGAATGTTGATAATGGTCACTACCCCCTTATAAATTTTATCTGGTATTCTTTTTTCAGGAATTAAGTGCTAGAGTGAAAAATTTATTTACAAAGGCAAATACATGGGAATTAACTAAGCATCTCTAATAAAAGAAATGAACTAAAGTTGATCCAGTTCTGCAACTGAAAACAAACTCAGTGACGTGCTTGAGCTGACTTGTGCCAGCTCACAAGAACCATTCTGTACATTTCTTCCCAAAGCTACCATCAGTAAAATTGGGCAGAGCTGGGAGTACTTACATAACAGAAACCTTCAAGTCTGCAATTTACAGCTTTTCTTTTCCAGAAAGCTACTTGTTAAACATCTCAGTTCAGTTCAGTCACTCAGTCGTGTCCGATTCTTTGCAACCCCATGAATCACAGCACACCAGGCCTCCCTGTCCATCACCAACTCCCGGAGTTTACCCAAACTCAAGTCTATTGAGTCAGTGATGCCATCTAGTCATCTCATCCTCTGTCGTCCCCTTCTCCTCCTGCCCCCAATCCCTCCCAGCATCAAGGTCTTTTCCAGTGAATCAACTATTGGCATGAGGTAGCCAAAGTATTGGAGTTTCAGCTTCAACATCAGTCCTTCCAATGAACTCCCAGGACTGGTCTCCTTTAGAATGAACTGGTTGGATCTCCTTGCAGTCCAAGGGACTTTCAAGAGTCTTCTCCAACACCACAGTTCAAAAGCATCAATTCTTCAGTGCTCAGCTTTCTTCACAGTGCAACTCTCACATCCATACATGACTACTGGAAAAACCATAGCCTTGACTAGATGGACCTTTGTTGGCAAAGTAATGTCTCTGCTTTTGAATATGCTATCTAGGTTGGTCATAACTTTTCCTTCCAAGGAGTAAGCGTCTTTTATTTCATGGCTGCAATCACCATTTGCAACGACTTTGAAGCCCCCCAAAATAAAGTCTGACACTGTTTCCACTGTTTTCCCATCTATTTGCCATGAAGTGATGGGACCAGATGCCATGATCTTTATTTTGTGAATGTTGAGCTTTAAGTCAACTTTTCCACTCTCCTCTTTCACTTTCATCAAGAGGCTCTTTAGTTCTTTGCTTTCTGCCATAAGGGTGGTGTCATCTGCATATCTGAGGTTATCGATATTTCTCCCAGCAATCTTGATTCCAGCTTGTGCTTCTTCCAGTCCAGTATTTCTCATGATGTACTCTGCATATAAGTTAAATAAGCAGGGTGACAATATACCGCCTTGACATACTCCTTTTCCTATTTGGAACCAGTCTGTTGTTCCATGTCCAGTTCTAACTGTTTACATCAGTATTCACCAACATACCAGTAAAAGTAACTCTGTGACACAGGAAGAAACAATTTCACAGACCTGTATCTGTTGAAGACATTGAATGAGTAATCAATAACCTTCCAAAGTAGAAAGTATGGGGCCCAGATGGGTTCACTTTTGAATTCAACCAAACATTTAAGGAAGGAATTATGCTAATTCTGTGCTGTGCTTAGTTGCTCACTCAAGTCAGACTCTTTGCAACCCCGTGGACTGTAGCCCACCGAGCTCCTCTGTCCACGGGGATTCTCCAGGCAAGAATACTGGAGTGGGTTGCCATCCTCTCCCCTGGGGATCTTCCCAACCCCGGGATCGAACCCAGGTCTCCTGCACTGCAGGTGGATTCTTTACTGACTGAGCCACCAGGGAAGCAAAAGTGACTATGTGACACAGGAAGAAAGAAACAACCTCACAGACCTATATCTGTTGAAGACACTGAATGAATAAAAATTAGTAACCTTCCAAAGTAGAAAGTGTGGGGCCCAGATGGGTTCACTGGTGAATTCAACCAAGCATTTAAGGGTGGAATTCTCTATATTCTTTTTCAGAAAATAGAAACAGAGGAAATACTTTCTGATTCATCTATGTGGCCAGAGTTACCCAAATACCAAAATCAGGAAAAGCCATTATAAGAAAAGTCAGCTACAAACCAGTATCTCTCAGATGCATACCTTAACAAAATGCTGGCAAATTGAGTCCAACAGTGGATAAAAAACTATACACCACGGTCAACTTAGATTTACCCAGGTGGTTCAGCCTTTTCAAGTCAATTAATGTAATACATTAAAAATAGGCTAAAATAGAAGTATATTGTTCAATAAAGTTCTTGGTGAAAATGAAAAATGTGTCTTTTATTTTTACTTAAAAAATAGAAGGACCTTTTTAGCCAACCCAATGTCTTTTCTTATAGATACAATACTGCAAGTAGCTTTATTCATAGTCAGCAAACCAAGATGTTCTTCACTGAGTGAAGGCATAAACTGCAGTACATCCAGACAATGGAATATTATTCAGCACTAGAAGAAATGAGCCATGAAAAGACATGGATTAACTTTAAATACATTCTACTAAGTGAAGGAAGCCAGTCGGTAAAGGCTGTATACTGCGTGACTTGAACTATATGACATTATTTAGAAAAGGCAAAACTAGAGAGACGGATAGAAGATGAGTAGTTACCAGTGATTGGTGGACTGGGAGGGCAATAGAGAAATTTTAGGACAGTGGAAATGTTCTGTTGCTGCTGTGATGATGGATATGCATCCTTACACCTTAGCACAGATGCAGAGAATGTGCATCACTGGAAGTGTACTCTGGTGTGGACCTCGGGCTGGCAGTGTCTGTGTGTGTCAGTCCCTTAGACTGCAAGGAGATCAAACCAGTCAATCCCAAAGGAAATCAATCCTGAATATTCATTGGAAGGACTGATGCTGAAACAGAGTAGCAAATGTACTTGAGTAGAAGATGCCGATGCTGAAGGAAACTGCAGAGTCCCTGTGAAATCTCTGTGTCTTCCTCTCTGTTTTGCTGTGAATTTTGATCTAAAAGAAACTGTCTTATCTATTAAAGTGAGAATCCCATGAACATAAAGTTATGTGCTAGAGAACTTTTCTGATACAATAAAAAATACAATTAAAATGCTATACAAAATTTGTTGTTCAGTTGCTAAGTCATGTCTGACTCTTTGCAACCCATGGACTGCAGCACGCTAGGCTTCTCTGTCCATCACTATCTCCTGGAGTTTGTTCAGATTCATGTCCATCGAGTCTGTGATGCCACCCAACCATCTCATCCTCTGTTGCCCCCTATTTCTCCTGCCTTCAGTCTTTCCCAGCATCAGGGTATTTTCTTACAAGTCAGCTCTTCTCATCAGGTAGCCAAAGTATTTGATGCTTCGACTTCAGTATTAGTCCTTCCAATGAATATTCAGGATTGATTTCTTTTAGGGTTGATTGGGCCTTCCAATGAATATTCAGGATTGATTACTTTTAGGGTTGATTGGTTTGATCTCCTTGCAGTCCAAGAGACTCTCAAGAGTCTTCAAAAGCATTAGTTTTTTGGTGCTCAGCCTTCTTTATGGTCCAGCTCTCATTATACAAAATTATTTATTACTAAAAATTGTACATTGAAAGTATATTGAAAATGAATGTGTTAATGTGTTATTAGTGGTTATCCTTACTGCAGGTCCATATAATCAAAGCTATGGTTTTTTGAGTAGTCATGTATGGATGTGAGAATTGGATTATAAAGAAAGCTGAGTGCCAAAGAACTAATGCTTTTGAACTGTGGTGTTAGAGAAGACTCTTGAGAGTCCCTTAGATGGCAAGGAGATCAAACCAGTCAATCCCAAAGGAAATCAATCCTGAATATTCATTGGAAGGACTGATGCTGAAACTCCAATATTTTGGCCACCTGATGCGAAGAGCTGATTCTTTGGAAAACACCATGGTGCTGGGAAAGATTGAAGGCAGGAGGAGAAGGGGATGACAGAGGACAAGATGGTTAGATGGCATCACCGACTTGATGGACATGAGTTTGCGCAAGCTCTGGGAGCTGGTGATGGGCAGGGAAGCCTGGAGTGCTGCAGTCCATGGAGTCACAGAGTCAGACAGGACTGAGCGACTGAACTAGCTGAGTGGTTATCCTGGGTAGTGGGACCGAGAGTGCATGTTCTCTTTGGCTTTCTCTCAGATGAGAATATACAGGTTCATAATCAGAAGGTCTTCTACTTTCAAAGCTCCCACTGCCTTCTGCCTTCACCTGACTTCTCCCGTGGTTCTCACAGAGTGATTTTCTGTGCTGTGTGCTATGTGCTCTTTTCTCTGCTTGACATGCAATCCCTGTCAAATAAAATCCAGAGCTGGACAGTAGTTAAAGCAGTAAGGCAGGCTTTAGTCATGCATGATGCAATAGGGCTCAGTTCTGAATACAACGTGGACAAGTGGGTGTTTATAGCCACGGAGAAGAGTGTGTGCATGTTTGCAGGGGGAAGGGGGATGGGGACAGGAAAAATTGCTGAGAAGCAACATCCAGGGTGAGGGGGTTCTGGCCAAGCATACCTGAGGGCATTCTGGCTTCAGCAGAGCAGGGTGATGAGATAGAACCCAAGGGATGGTGGGGGACGAGGGGTCTCATCAGCTCTGAGGGATTTCGAGAGGGAGCAGAAGTTCTCTAACTGATGTAGCAGAGCTGTCACTAGAGCTGGACACCACAGGCCCGAGATGGAACCCTGATTTGGACCTCGCAGAGTGGAGCACTCCAGAAAGCCTGAGATTTCATCAGTATCAGCCCCACTTCTTGTTCATGGAAAAAAGGAACGTTTCTCTTTTGTTTGAACGTGTAAGTCAATTTTCTCATCTGGTTGCCTCCAATTCACTGAGGGCCAGTGAACCATCTGTGGGACTTGGATGCAGAATGGGGTGCCAGCAGTCAGGCATTCAGTGAGAGAGAGTTCTATGGAAATAAAAGAATAACAGAGGTTAATGGTTGGAAACTCAATTTCTGAACCCAGTTTTTCTTTCACCTACCTTGCTTGGTGCCTCTGAGAATTAAAACCCAACCACCCAGTTCTTAATTGGGACTGTTTATTTTTTTTAATTAATTTTTATTTTTTAGTTTGTTTTGCTTTACAATACTGTATTCATTTTGCTATACATTGACATGAATCAGCCATGAGTATACATGAACTCCCAATCCCGACCCCCACCTCCCCCCTCCCGCCCCACACCTTCTC
>SJXQ01008098.1:221454-394077 GCA_006408695.1 Aepyceros melampus | reverse complement strand
ATTCCTATGCAATACTGTTCTTTATAGAATCTAATAGTCTTAACCAAGACAAATGAACTGAAAGTAATAGCTAGTGTGGTAGGCAAGAACACTGGACTAGGAGTCAGAAAATTTCAGATAAATCCCAAGTTTCCAAATTGTTCTTCGAGCATCTATCATGAATTAGGTACTTCAGTAACCACTTGATTTTTAATTAAAATCCTCAGTTTTATTGAACCAAAGTTGAAGTCTTCAAATTTTTCTGATTAAAAGCATAACTTATTTCTTTTTTTTTCTGGTAGAAAAATTCTATTTCTGTTATGAGCTTTTTCTTGAATCTTTATATTCAAAAAGTTGTAGAAATTGAGTGTTCAGTTACTTAATGATGGATGGGTAGCTACATTACTTAGTTTGCGGTATGATGGTAACTTTCCCTGCTTAATTGAGAGAAAAGGTCAGTCACCATACCAACTTTTAATGCCAGTGGATTGTTTTGTGCCATAGAGAAACCTAATGGTTCAAAATGTTCTGTTCTTTGAGGGTATGGAAAATGGCTTCATGTTTTTTGGTTTGTTTCCTTAAGAGCTGGGATTAACTCTAAAAATCTTTTTTCAGTCTTAGAAAGAGTCAGAGCTTATTAAATGTGGCAATCTCCACCAAATGTTCCCTTCAATATAAAAAGCTCCATTAAGCCAAGATATTGGGTCTTTCTCACTGCATGATATGTCTGTGTGTGTGGGTGTGTGTGCATGCATGTGTGTTTCTGTATGTGGTTTAATTTATGAAACCGGTTTAAACACTGCATTCTTAAAAAGCTGGCTATAATCCTAAATTTTATAGAGAAGAAAAGATGTTTAGAAATCATTTACTACACTACCAAATGTGAATGCCAATGAGCTACGATATACCATTATAATGTATTCTTTACTAATGTTGCCTTCTTTTGCTTTCAAAGGAATGTAAGTAGAGGGCCAGAATTGGCAAAAATGTTTTTGCCTTCTTTTTTTACTAATCCAGAATTTTTGATCTCTATATATTTTTCTGAAAGAGATGGGAATACCAGACCACCTGACCTGCCTCTTGAGAAACCTATATGCAGGTCAGGAAGCAACAGTTAGAACTGGACATGGAACAACAGACTGGTTCCAAATAGGAAAAGGAGTCCATCAAGGCTGTATATTGTCACCTTGCTTATTTAACTTATATGCAGAGTACATCATGAGAAACGCTGGACTGGAAGAAACACAAGCTGGAATCAAGATTGCTGGGAGAAATATCAATAATCTCAGATATGCAGATGACACCACCCTTATGGCAGAAAGTGAAGAGGAACTAAACAGCCTCTTGATGAAAGTGAAAGAGGAGAGTGAAAAAGTTGGCTTAAAGCTCAACATTCAGAAAACGAAGATCATGGCATCCAGTCCCATCACTTCATGGGAAATAGATGGGGAAACAGTGGAAACAGTGTCAGACCTTATTTTTTGGGGATCCAAAATCACTGATGGTGATTGCAGCCATGAAATTAAAAGCCGTTTACTCCTTGGAAGAAAAGTTATGACCAACCTAGATAGTATATTCAAAAGCAGTACGTTACTTTGCCAACAAAGGTCTGTCTAGTCAAGGCTATGGTTTTTCCTGTGGTCATGTATGGATGTGAGAGTTGGACTGTGAAGAAAGCTGAGCTCTGAAGAATTGATGCTTTTGAAATATGGTGTTGGAGAAGACTCTTGAGAGTCCCTTGGACTGTGAGGAGATCCAACCAGTCCATTCTAAAGGAGATCAGTCCTGGGTGTTCATTGGAAGGACTGATGCTAAAGCTGAAATTCCAGTACTTTGGCCACCTCATGTGAAGGGTTGACTCATTGGAAAAGACTCTGATGCTGGGATTAATTGGGAGCAGGAGGAATAGGGGATAACAGAGGATGAGATGGCTGGATGGCATCACCGACTCAATGGATGTGAGTTTGGGTGAACTCCGGGAGTTGGTGATGTACAAGGAGACCTGGCGTGCTGCAGTTCATGGGGTCGCAAAGAGTCGGATAAGACTGAGTGACTGAACTGAACTGAACTGAACTGAAACACTTTGGCAACCATTAGGGCACTAAAAGATCTATAAAAGTTAAAATGTTAAAGTTGAGGCTTTGAATAAAAGTCTCAAAAAATGTGAACTTGATATGTTTCATCCATTGTAAATAAAGATCTAGCATAAATGAGAAATTTTGTGACTTGTGAGACTAAAGAAATTTTAAAATTACCTCTAATAAAATGTAATATATAAAGAATTAATTCTTAAATATTTGATCTATAGAAGTTCAGCGATAACATTTCATTTTTTTTTTTTGCAGACTTTCACTTTATAAGGTATTGTGTGAGAACCTTAGAACTTGAAGGTGAAATGAATCAAAAAATGCTCTTTATTACTTTACTCTTTGTTGTTGTTCAGTTGCTAAGTCCTGTCCAAGTCTTTCAGACCCCATGGATGCCAGCACACCAGACTTCCCTGTCCTTCACTATCTCCCAGAGTTTATTCAGATTCATGTCCATTGAATCAGTGATGCTATCTTACCATCTCATCCTCTTCCACCCTCTTCTCCTTTTGACTTCAGTTTTGCCAGCATCAGAGTCTTTTCCATTGAGTCAGCTCTTCTCATACCACCAAAGTATTGGAACTTCAGGATCAGTCTCTCCAGCGAATATTCAGGATTGGTTTCTTTTAGGATTGACTGGTTGGATCTCCTTGCAGTCTAAGGAATTCCCAAGTGTCTTCTCTAGCACCACGATTAAACAGCATCATTTCTTCAGTGCTCAGCCTTCTTTATGATTCAACTCTGACATCTATACATGACTACTGGAAAAACCATAGCTTTGACTATATAGACATTTGTTGGCAAAGTGATATTTCCACATTTTAATTTGTTGTATAAATTTGTCATAGCTTTCCTTCCAAGGAGCAAGTACCTTTTAATTTCATTGCTGCAGTCACCATCCTGAGTGATTCTGAAGCCCAAGAAAATAAAAGCTGTCTCTGCTTCCACTGTTTCCCCATCTATTTGCCATTAAGTGATGGGACCAGATGCCATGATCTTAGTTTTTTGAATGCTGAATTTTAAGCCAGGTTTTTCACTCTCCCCATTCATCCACATCAAGAGGATTTTTAGTTCCTCTTCACTTTCTGCCGTTAGAGTGGCGTCATCTGTATAACTAAACTTGATATTTCACCTGCTAACCTTGATTCCAGCTTGTGCTTCACCCAGCCCAGCATTTCACGTGATGTGCTCTGCATATAAATTAAATGAACAGTGTGACAATGTACAGTCTTTTCATACTCCTTTCCCAATTTTGAACAAGTCCATTGTTCCATGTAAAATCCTAACTTTTGGGTTACCTCTTCACTTGCATACAGGTTTCTCAGGAGGCAGGTAAGCTGGTCTGGTATCCCCATCTCTTTAAGAATTGTCCACAGTTGTTGTGATCCACACAGTCAAAGGCTTTCACATAGTCCATGAAGCAGAAGTAGATGTTTTTCTGGAATTCCTTTGCTTTCACTATGATCCAAGGGGTGTTGGCAATTCAATTCCTCTGCCCTTTCTAAATGTAGCTTGTACATCTGGAATTTCTCAGTTCAGGTATTTGAAGCCTGGCTTGGAGGATTTTGAGCATAATCTTACTAGCATGCAAAATGAGCACAATTGTATGGTAGTTTGTCCATTCTTTGGCACTGCCCGTTTTGGAGACCGGAATGCAAACTGGCCTTTCCAGTTCTGTGGCCACTGCTGAGTTTTCCAAATTTGCTGGCATATTGAGTGCAACACCTTCACAGCATCATCTTTTAGAATATTATATAGCTTAGCTGGAATTCTGTCACCACTAGTATCCTTGTTTGCAGTAATGCTTCCTAATGTCCAGTTGACTTCAGACTCCAGTATATATCTGGCTCTAGATGAGTGACCATACCATTGTGGTTATCTGGGTCATTAAGACCTTTTTTGTATAGTTCTGTGTATTCTTGCCAGCTGTTTTTAGTGTCTCTTTTTCTGTTAGCTCCTTAATGTTTCTGTTCTTTATTTTGCCCATCCTTGCATGAAATATTCCCTTGATATCTCAAATTCTCTTGAAGAGACCTCTAGTCTTTCCCATTCTGTTGTTTTCCTCTGCTTCTTTGCAGTGTTCATTTAAGAAGGCCTTCTTATCTCTACTTGCTATTCTCTGGAGCTCTGCATTCAGTTGGGCATATCTTTCCCCTTCTCCCTTGCTTTTTCCTTCTATTCTTTCCTATATGTAAAGGCTCCTTGCATTTCTTTTCCTTTGGGATCATTTAACCTAATGATTCTCAATATTAGTGGCAAATGAAGCAAGCTAAAGAGCTTTTTATAAAGGAGTATAAAAGTAGAAAATTGATTATGGATTTTTGTTTTCTGATATCTGCTATATGAAAGCCTTTTTCCTCTGTACTCAGAGGAGTACATGTGTAAAAGTAGACTTCCACAGGGACTGTGAAACCTGACAGGGAAAGAGATACGTACACAAACACTCTGAATGTGATAAGTTAAAGTATTTTAAAATCCCCAAAGAGGTACAAATAATACAGTACAGAAGTTTAGATATTTGCAGCATTGCTTACTTCTAAAGGCAGTAGAGAAGTTTTCTTGAAGAATGGACATTTGAGCTTAACTTCTAATGCAAATGAGTTTTTGATGATAGAGTTACTGGAGACGGGGATTTCCAAATGTTTAGGGGGAAACAATTAATGTAAGCAAGTTAAATGTCAAGATGGGAATTATGTTTAAAAAGGATTGTTGTAAAAAAGTATGATACCTTTTTTGAGAGTTGGACTCATGTAAGGAAAGGTGAGTGAATTAAAACAGAAGATTTTTCTCAGTTAGAAGGGCCTGAATGCCAGTTGAAAGAGCATGGAATTCATTCATGGCCTAAATGAAATGCTGTCCTTCGGAAAAGGAGACACATGAAAGGATGTTAGGGTGTGGCAAGGCGGGAGACTGAGTTGGGGCACCTCTTAAAATATGATAGTACAGGCAAGGACTTTAATATATTAAATAGGTTTTCACTTCAATAAAAGATGAAAGCACAGGAAGTGAAATTTTGCAAAACAAGCCCCATTCTTATATTTTGTGATTGTTTCCTTCTAGAAAGTGAAGAAATTAAATAAATGGAAGTGAAGCTTCATCTAGTCTCTGTTGAGGTCTTGTGTAGCTAACTGTATGCAGTATATGTCTGCATGTTGAATATGTGCAGTTCTGTGAAGGTCAATGGTTAATAATCAGCTCTCCAAATAAAAATGCCTTAATTTGTAACATTTGCCAATTTCTGTGGTGTAAAATAATCTTTCTCTGTGGCCAATTTCAAACTGTCAATGTGAAAGAAATATCGTGTAAATAAATGTGAATTTGGGGAGTTTGGGGAGGAAAACATGTTACTGATTTAGGACTGACAGGTCTTGTTGTTCTGTCACTCAGTGTGTCCAACTCTTTGTGACTCCATGCACTGCAGCACACCAGGCTTTCCTGTTCTTCACCATCTCCTGGAGTTTGCTCAAACTCATGTCCATTGAGTCAGTGATGCCAAACAACCATCTTGTCCTCTGTCGTCCTCTTCTCCTCCTGCCTTCAATCTTTCCCAGTGTCAGGGTCTTTCCTAATGAATCAGCTCTTCACATAGGTGGCCAAAGTATTGGAGCTTCAGCTTCAGCATCAGTCCTTCCAATGAATATTCAGGTTGATTTCCTTTAGGATTGACTGGTTTGATCTTCTTGCTGTCCAAGGGACTCTGAAGAGTCTTCTCCAACAGCACAATTCAAAAGCATCAATTCTTTGGTGCTCAGCCTTCTTTATGATTACTCTTCTTGCACTGAGCATCAATCTTTTCCCAAATAGGAAAAAATCCTAGGAGAAGAATCAATGGAAGCTACATTTACCAGAGATTCTGCTTATGTTAAGATAATGATTCATTCTGTGGCTACTGACTGTTCAGAAGATATTGTTATTGAGTCCAGGCTCACTCTGTTCACCACATAGTAGGCCAATGAATCTGAGAAATGAGGTGCTGAGGCAAGGAAGAGACTAACTGGGGAGTTGGCAAACCAAGAAGGCAGGCTAGTGCATCAAAATAACCATCTTCTTGGGGTCTGGGTGCTAGTTTCTTTTAAAGATCAGAGAGAAAGAAGCAATGAAGAACTAAAGTGAAAAGGCAGAATAGAAAGGGAGAGGCAGTGGGAAGTAAAGTGAAAGTGTCTTCAGTCTTGCAAAACATCTCCAAAGGAATGGTCATCCTTTGGAAAGTGAAAGTGAAGTCACTCAGTCCTGTCTGACTCTTTGCAGCCCCGTGGACTGTAACCTACCAGGCTCCTCTGTCCATGGGATTTTTCAGGCAAGAATACTGGAGTGGGTTTGCCATTTCCTTCTCCAGGGGATCTTCCTAATCCAAGGATCAAACCCAGGTCTTCCGCATTGTAGGCAAACACTTTACCGTCTGAGGCCACCAGGGAAGTCTTCCACCCATCCTTTGGAAGGGGTGTGTTAATTTCTTTTATTCACAGGTGGGCATGTCAGATTCTCTCTCTAGGAGCTGAACAAAGGCATTTTCGTTTACAGTCAGGAAGAGGGTCAGGGTCCTTTGAGGCAAGCTATTAAGTATGATTAAAATAATAAAAGCAACAAAAAGCAAGTCAAAGAAACAGTTCCAGCATGGAGTCAGACTTGGCATCCTCCCTGCAACAATATCAGTTTAAAACATTTTTTAGGCTACTCTGATGGGCTGTTCATGCTTCCAAGAAAAGATGAAAATAATTAGAGGGCACCCTGGCAAGGTGACTCCTTCACACCGTCACATGTCCCACCTCAAAATTGTCTTTTTCATGTTTTGAATTAAATTCTTTGAAAATAAATGAAAACCAGAAGTTTCCTGTAATTGCTGTGATTGATGCATAGTAGTGGAATTGACACATCGGTGATCAAGATTTAGCTATCAGGAATGGATAGATTTTGGTGAATACTACAAGGTTTCTTGATAATTTGAGGGCCTTTAGAAAGTGTGAAAACAGAAGTAAACTGTTTGATCCCTCATAAAGATTACAGTATATAATACAGCTGAAATTTTCTAGGCAAAATTGAGTGGGTATAAAGTTGAGGTAGATATGCTTATTCTACTCATTACCTTTTTTTTTGGTTTTCCTTTGTTATAAATTGATTAAATTGGTTCTACATGTATTGGCTACGGGAAGATGCAAAATTTCTCATCTGCTTTGAGAAGGATAGTGAAAGAATAACAGGTGAGCTCATTTTGGTTTCCAGGTAGCGTAAGCTATGTAGTGGTGATTTTCATGATCACATCCTGATGGTATGGAGTCTAGAGAAAAAGCAGTTGTCCCTTCTTGTTCTTCATAGTTTTCTGACCGGCATCTTTGCAGCATCACTAATAACACTTTGTTCAAAGCTTGAAGCCCATCAGACTATTCTGCTTGTTACCCCTCATCATTGTAGTCTTCTTAGACCCCCAACATATACTTCCCCTAGTCTTTAAAGATTATAGATCCTTACTCATTTTCATGATTTCCAGTATTGCTCCTGAAATATTTCTTATTTATCCAAATTGTTCCCACACCTTTCAGCTCCTGAACTGATTTTTTCATAATCTTCTTCTCCATCCTATCTCAGGCAGTGTATCCAAGTGTTTATCTGACATTTCAACTCCCATATCTGACTAAATTTCAAACTTAACTTGAACAAACTAAACTGTTGGATATTATTTATATATATATATATATATATATATATATATAACTTCAAATGTGTTACTCCTGCAATATTTCCTATGCCTGTAAATTCCTACTTAGTCCTTACATTGATTTAGACCCAACCTTAAAAATCAGCCTTGTCTCCTCTATTTCTCTCCTAGTTCATATCCAAAAAATCAGGAAATTCTATCATTCAACTTTCAAAATATATATACTCTTCAATCAGTTTTCACCATCTGTACTGATGAAACCTTGTCCCAACCACCGTAAGCTCTCAACATTTGCTTGCCTTTATGCAGTCTTTTTTAACCTGGCATTGCCACATTTGCTGAGTTACCAAATCCAACCCACACTCAAGGGGAGAGAATTATACAACAGTGCAAATGCAAGCAAGCAGGGATCATTGGAAGCTATTCTAGAAGCCTATTACATTATGCAGTATGTCAAGTTTTAAGTGCTAGGCCTGGCATGCAGAATTTAAAGCTAGAAGCTTACTAGCATGCTATAGCAAACACAGAATTCAGCTTTTAATTTGAAAGCTGCTAACATTCTCCTGCCCAAACTGAAGAAGTCCAAGAATGGAAAGGCACTCTTTTCTTCTAGTTCAACACTATACCAGCCAAATCTGCTCATGAAAAACTGCTTTGTATAGTTCAAAGTCAACCAGCAGCTCCTGAGGCCCTGGCATTTGTGTTTTGACCAAGTCTATTCAAGGCCATTGTCTTTCTGATGTTTCTGGCACCCAGAGGCTTTGTTGAGGTCCGTTCATCCCAAAAACTATCACTTAAGACTCATGAGGTGAAGTCGCTCAGTCGTGTCCGACTCTTTGCGACCCCGTGGACTGTAACCTACTAGGCTTCTCATAAGACTCATAACAATGTAAAAATAACTCCTGCCCCTGGGGAAAGTCTCCATAAGCTGCAGACAACCTTTCAGGATAAAACTCTTAGGATCTGAGGCTTAAAGCTCTTACTCAGAATTTAGCAGTTAAAAGCCTACTGCAGAGCTGTTGAACAGAACACATGTTCTCTGCATGTGATCCAGCTAGCAAAAGAAAGAGGAATGAGCTTTGCCAAGCACACCAAGTTCATCCATCCCAAATTTAGCAGCCAGAAAAGTGATGCTTCTTTGCTAGGCAGAGAAGCTGAGAGTATAACACTAGTAAAGCTCCTTCTACATGAAAGGAAACATCAGGAATGAGGAATAAGTGTTCCCTACAAATTTCAACAATTCTAATATTTCATTTGCTTTACAACTTTGTTTTCTTTAAATATAGAAAATTAAGCATAGACACAGATATTTGACTTTATGGTTTATTAATGTTTATATTTAGAAAAGACCTCCACATTTTATTACTGAGAGATGTTTACCTGTATTTTCTTTAAGGTTCTTTTGCATTGTCTTTATGTTTAGCATTTTAATATATTTAAAGTTTACTTGAATGAAATTTAAGGATATACTCCTCCCATACTTAACCAACTAGTAAGTTACAGGTATTAGTAAACAACCTGGTATTTTTCTCTATGCCTATAGCCCCTGATAGCACAGTTGATAAAGAATCTGCCTGCAATGCAGGAGACCTTGGTTCAATTCCTGGGTCGGGAAGGTCTGCTGGAGTAAGGATAGGCTACCCACTCCAGTATTCTTGGGCTTTTCTTTTGACTCAGCTGGTAAAGAATCTGCCTGCAGTGAGAGGGATTGATTTGATTTGGGTTTGATTCCTGTGTTGGGAAGATCTCCTGGAGAAGGGAAAGGCTACCCACTCCATTACTCTTCCCTACAGAATTCCATGGACTGAATATGAATAGTGCATGTAGTTGCAAAGAGTTGGACATAGCTGAGTGACTTTCACTTATAGAAAGTACAATAAATTTAGAACTCTCAAATTTCTCAAGTAGGAGAAAAATTATTACTTTAGCCTTGAAGGAAAATTTGATAATGTATATGAAGTTAGCCATATGCGTGTTGTTTAACTGTGACTATACAATTCTATAAACTTATTGGAAGAAATACCAAAGATTTGTTTGAAGACTATCATCACAGCATTAATTGTAAAGAAAAAATGAAAATGCAAAAATGTCAAAAATTAGGAGCTTGGCCAATGTATAAAGTGTATAATGTGATAGTGTTTTATGTGCTCATCATAAAGTACATTGAAGAAAAATATTTGATACAAGAAAAATCCTGACAATGTAGTTTTTGGCAAAATTTAGAATATATAATGTACATGAATTACAATCAGTTTCATCTCACAGAAAAAGACTGAGAAAGGAACATACATATTAATCAGTGATTATCTTAGATAGTTAGATTTTTATTTGTTTGACTCTATCTGCTTACTTATGAATTCCTTTTTTCTAGTTTGTACTTTTCACAATGGCTTATCTCCTCTAATGAATTTAAGATAACCTGAGGCAGAGACTTTTACTGAACATACATCACAAATCTGGTTTGTAGTAGATTCTCAGTTCACTTCAGTTCAGTCGCTCAGTCATGTCCAACTCTTTGCAACCCCCGTGTTGCAGCACGCCAGGCCTCACTGTCCATCACCAACTCCCAGAGTTTACCCAAACTCATGTCCATTGAGTTGGTGATGCCATCCAACCATCTCATCCTCTGTCATCCCCTTCTCCTCCCACCTTCAATCTTTCCCAGCATCAGGGTCTTTTCAAATGACCCAGTTCTTCTCATCAAATGGCCAAAGTATTGGAGATTCAGCTTCACTATCAGTCCTTCCAATGAACACTCAGGAGTAATCTCCTTTAGGATGGACTCGTTGGATCTCCTTGCAGCCCAAGGGACTCTCAAAAGCCTTTTCCAACACCACATTTCAAAAGCATCAGTTCTTTAGCATTTAGCTTTCTTTATAGTCCAACTATCACATCCATAAAACATAGTCTTGACTAGACAGACCTTTGTTGGCAAAATAGTGTCTCTGCTTTTAATGTGCGGTCTAGGGTGGTCATAACTTTTCTTCCAAGGAGTAAGCATCTTTTTATTTCATAGATGCAGTCACCATCTACAGTTTTTTGGACCTAAAAAAATAAAGTCTGACACTGTTTCCACTGTTTCCCCATCTACTTGCCATGAAGTGATGGGACTGGATGAAATGATCTTCCTTTTCTGAATGTTGAGGTTTAAGGCAAATTTTTCACTCTCCTTTTTCACTTTCATCAAGAGGCTTTTTAGTTCCTCTTCACTTTCTGCCATAAGGGTGGTATTGTTTGCATAACCCGGCAATCTTGATTCCAGCTTGTGCTTCCTACAGCCCAACATTTCTCGTGATATACTCTGCATATAAGTTAAATAAGCAGGGTGACAATATACAGCCTTGACGTACTCCTTTTCCTATTTGGAACCAATCTGCTCTAACTGTTGCTTCCTGGCTTGATACAGATTTCTCAAGAGGCAGATCAGGTGGTCTGGTATTCCCATCTCTTGAAGAATTTTCCACCGTTTGTTGTCATCCACACAGTCAAAGGCTTTGCCATAGTCAATAAAGCAGAAATAGATATTTTTCTGGAGCACTCTTGCTTTTTATATGATCCAGCGGATGTTGGCAGTTTGATCTCTGGTTCCTTTGCCTTTTTCTAAAACCAGCTTGAACATCTGGAAGTTCACGGTTCACGTATTGTTGAAACCTGGCTTGGAGAATTTTGAGCATTACTTTACTAGCGTGTGAGATGAGTGCAACTGTGCAGGAATTTGAGCATTCTTTGGCATTGCCTTTCTTTGGGATTGGAATGAAAATTGGTCTTTTCCAGTCCTGTGGCCACTGCTGACTTTTCCAAATTTGCTGGCATGTTGAGTGCAGCACTTTCACAGCATCATCTTTTAGGATTTGAAATAGCTCAACTGGAATTCCATCACCTCCACTAGCTTTGTTCGTAGTGATGCTTCCTAAGGCCCACTTGACTTTACATTCCAGATGTCTTGGCTCTAAGTGAATGATCACACCATTGTGGTTATCTGGGTCACGAAGATCTTTTTTGTACCATTCTTCTGTGTATTCTTGCCACCTTTTCTTGAATATCTTCTGCTTCTATTAGGTCCATACATTTCTGTCCTTTATTGTGCCCATCTTTGCATGAAATGTTCCCTTGGTATCTGTAATTTTCTTGAAGAGATCTAGTCTTTCCCATTCTATTGTTTTCCTCTATTTCTTTGTACTGATCACTGAGGAATGCTTTCTTATGAGTGCTGCTTGTTAAATGTTGTTAATGAAATAAGACCAAAATTTCACTTTGTGGCAGCAGCAGACCATACCAAGAATATTCAGGAAGATAAACAGATTGAGGGATAGTAGAGATTCAAGACATAAGGAGATCCAGCACTAGTTGGTTTGAATCAGCTTTAGAGTTAGGATCAGGGACAGAATTTCTTTCCTTGGGAGAAATAGTGGACAAAAATAGAAACGCAATTTTTGAATATGTATACAGTAATTTGGGGGAAATGACATGGGACCTTTATGGTTCAAATATCACATACTTCCATATTTGGGATACATGAGTTGAAACTGTACTTTTCTAAAACTGAAGCAAAATAAGCTTAGTCATTGTTGAGGTCACCAATGCCACCATCAACATAAATAGCCTGGTTTAAAAAATATATTGTTAATACGATTAGCCATTTCTGTCTTAAATTATGTTGCAGTGTATCTGGAATGAAGTCACTGTGCTTTTGGTAGTTGATTTTAAAATTATTTTAAATGAATGAGAGGATGTGGGTTTTGTCCCTATGGTGGCACTCTGTTGCTGCTGCTAAGTTACTTCAGTTGTGTCCGACTCTGTGTGACCCCATAGACTGCAGCCCACCAGGCTCCCCTGTCTCTGAAATTCTCCAAGCAAGAACACCGGAGTGCCATTTCCTTCTCCAGTGCATGAAAGTGAAAAGTAAAAGTGAAGTCGCTCAGTCGTGTCTGACCCCCAGCGACCCCATGGACTGCAACCTACCAGGCTCCTCCATCCATGGGATTTTCCAGGCAAGAATACTGGAGTGGGGTGCCATTGCCTTCTCTGGTGGTGGCACTCTAGCACTGTTCAAAGGAGAAAGTGCTTGGTTTGTAAATGATTTGTGTGCTTTGTACCACACCAGAGCTTGATATAAAAGATACTTTGAGAGAATCTAGTTACTACTTTTTTTCTAACTTTATACTAAACAATGAATCTTCTGCTCTATAATGTGGTTTCTGAATGGTTCTCTTCACCAAAAAGAAAGAACTCAAATAGTTGCCACTAACAGTTCTTGGTAAAGTTTAGTTTTCATTGTTAGTTGATATGTTTTCCAAAATCTGATTAAATACAGTCTCATATTTATTTTATTATTCTGAATCATCTGAATCATTACTTGTCCCTATTTGAGTTAATATAATTTCATTTCTAAAACATTCAAACTAAGTACCAAGTCCTAATTTCTCCTTCAAATGAGCTAGCTTATATCTCTGATATAGCCCATTAATTTAGGTTAGTTTGGGGTTTGATCACAACCTTGATACAAGTTTGATTTAGTGACAAAACAAATAATGAGATTAGTAATTGGAATTGATCACAGCATCAGAGTAGGGCTAAGAGCAAAGCTAACTCAATACTGAGCCAGGCATTTATTGGGATATTGTTCCTCTCAGCTATTCAATTATTGATACTAGGCAGAAAGAAATTTTAAAAATCGCTGTGAGTTTAGAAAGGTGAAATTCAGGCAGAGCTTTGTTTACCTTGTGGATCTGTACTAAAGGCATTTTGAAGTAGAGAACGCATGGTCTGACAGTGGAGATACTCAGTTTTAAGTGGGCGTGTGAACAGAATCTCCACACAAGAAAATTTGGTAGCATAATTCAAAATTATAATTGAGTATCTCTTTTAGCCCAGTAATTCTGCATACTCAAAATTATCTTACAGGTACATATGCATATAGAGTAAGATTATTAATTTCATTTCTGTTTGTAATAGTGAAAAGTGAGAATATAGCACTGGTTAACTTTATTATGATATAGCCATAATATGAAATACTGTGTAACCACACAAAAGAATGAGGGAACTCATTACATACAAATACATGGCAATTTTAAGAAGGCAAGCTGGAGAACAGTATTATAACATGTTATGTATATGTATAGAAGAAAAAAACTAACCTGTGTGTGTATATATAGACAGATATATAGACAGAGATAAATAGATATGTATGTGTTTCTAGTATATACATATAACATGCAATAAATTGGTAAGATTAGTGAGCTCTGGATGACTGAAGATGAAGAGTGGAAGATAAATCTTCCTGGAAAAAAATGATATGCTTTTTGAATTTTTGACTCTGTGAATGTGTTTTCTAGTCAAAAGTAAATTTACAGTATATATATATGATTTACATACATTCCTCAGACTGCAAGGAGATCCAACCAATCCATTCTAAAGGAGATCAGTCCTGGGTGTTCTTTGGAAGGAATGATGCTAAAGCTGAAACTCCAGTACTTTGGCTACCTCATGCGAAGAGTTGACTCATTCGAAAAGACTCTGATGCTGGCAGGGATTGGGAGCAGGAGGAGAAGGGGACGACAGAGGATGAGATGGCTGGATGGCATCACTGACATGATGGACATGAGTCTGAGTGAACTCTGGGAGTTGGTAATGGACAGCGAGGCCTGGCGTGCTGCGATTCATGGGGTTGCAAAGAGTCGGACACGACTGAGCAACTGAAATGAACAGAACTGATACACATATATAATTTATAAATATATAAATACATATATTTACATACATACATATAGCACTTCCCTGGTGGTTCAGATGCTAAAGAATCCACCTGCAGTGCAGGAGTCCTGAGTTCGATCCCTGGGTTGGGAAGATCTCCTGGAGGAGTACATGGCAACCTACTCCAATAGTCTTGTCTGGAGAATCCCCATGGACAAAGAATCCCGGCAGGCTACAGTCCATGGGATGACAAAGAGTTGGACATGACTGAATGAGTAAGCACATAAGATATATATATATGAGAATAAGTAAATATATTCTTATACCCAAGAATTTTTTAACCAGATCTCTTGAAGCTCCAAATTAAAAAACATGTTAGTCCCCCCAAATTTAGAAAGTAATTCAATAAATTATTTTATTACCACATAAATGTTGTTCCATTCTCAAGACAAAATAGAATACTGTGGCTTTCTACTTCTGTTAGCCAATTCAGATTTTACATTCTACAATTTGCAAGTTTAGATTCTGTAACTGTTTTGTGAAAATGATTTGTTCACATAGCCCTGATTTATAAATATGTCAGGTGTATCCTTAGGACTCAGTTCCTTACTCTCCATTTCTTGGATAATCTCTACATTGGATTCCTTTCTAGGGATGTCTCCTCTACTTGGTGGCCTCTATCAATTCAAATAGAAAAATACTTTATGACCTTAGGAGCACTGGTGAATGAAAGTATCTGTTTCTCAAAATTTCAACACAATTCTCAGATTTGGTCTTCTTTAAATAATTTGGATTCTGTGCGTTTTGCATTTAATAAGAATGGTTGGGTAGTCCTTGGTTATATGCCCATGCCTATTTTGAAGCTATTAGATCAACACTACTCAATACAAGTAGGACTTTCCTGGTGGCTCAACTGGTAAAGAATCTTCACGCAATGCAGGAGATCTGGGTTCAGTCTTTGGGTGGGAAGATCCCCTGGAGTAGGGAATAGCTACCCACTCTAGTCTGGCCTGGAGAATTCCATGGACTGTATACTCCATGGAGTTGCAGAGTTGAACACCACTGAGTGATTTTCACTTTCACGTTTCTTTCTTCACTCAAAACAATGGGTTGGGAGTTTCGGAGAAATCACTCCCCAAAGGAAAATTCAGATGTTGTTAACATAGTAACTGGAGTGGATGTTGGGGAAGCAAAAACATCAATTACACAAAGATATGAAAAAGAAAAAAAGACTAAGGTTTCATTTAGGGAAAGCAGGACTGATAAAAGATGTGACAGAAATTGGTAAGCTTGCTGAACTTAGTCTAAGTCTAAAGAGTTGGTCCTGATTTAGATATTAAACTAAGTCTATTGTTACTCTCATTTTGAGTTACTGCCAAAACAATAAGCAAGTAAGAGTGGAATAGACACTACTTTAGGACTGCAATGATTAGAATCAGCTTCCACATGACTAGCCTGTTTCTCACAGAGTTAAGCCTGAAATTCAGGGGTCAGCATCCTGAATTGGAGGAGCCCAGGGCTGCTGGCTCATTGCCATATGAGAATACACTTGATGAAGGATACTTGATGAAGGATTAGTATGTTCAAGTCCACGCACTAATATATAAAGACTGTCTTTTTGTGTCACATTTAAATGCCCTGCATTCTTTTTCCTCCTTTTTGGAACAACAGCATCCAGTGGGAAAAATGATAGCAAAACATAAAATCTAAGGACAGAGAAACTGAACATACTCAATTGTTATTGAATGCCTGGATGAATAAATAGATTTTCATAGAAAATTGGCATGTGTAACAAAAGGAAAACATTTTCAAGAAAAGTTTCCCATTAAAACTACAGAAATCTGAATTATCCTATGTTCTTTATTACTAATAACTCCATTGATTATTAAAACATAATACTTGTGGACACAGTGGGGAAAGAAGAAGATGGGACAGATTGAGAGAATAGCATTGAAACATATACATCACCATGTGTAAAATAGATAGCTGCTGCTGCTGCTAAGTCGCTTCAGTCGTGTCTGACTCTGTGCAGCCCCAGAGATGGCAGCCCACCAGGCTCCCTCGTCCCTGGGATTCTCCAGGCAAGAACACTGGAGTGGGTTGCCATTTCTTTCCCCAATGCATGAAAGTGAAAAGTGAAAGTGAAGTTGCTCAGTCGTGTCTGACTCTTCACGACCCCATGGACTTCAGCCCACCAGGCTCCTCCATCCATGGGATTTTCCAGGCAAGAGTACTAGAGTGGGGTGCCATCACCTTCTCCAAGTGGGAAGCTACTATATAACACAGGATAGCAGTCTGGTGCTCTGTCACTCTGTGACAACCTAGAGAGGTGGATAGGAGTGGAGGAAGGAGAGAGGCTCAGAAAGGAGAGGATATTTATATGTACCTATTTATTTATATGTACATACACACACACTTATGGCTGATTTGCATTGTATGGCAGAAACCAGCAGAACTTTTTAAAGCAATTATTCTCCAGTTGAAATAAAAAGATACATTTAGGTGACCATTTAATTTTATTAGACATAAAAAAAATTACTATATACCCTATATACCATATTTTTTACTCTAATAACTTAAAAATTAAAATATTCTACTTACACTGAAATCTGTTTATGTACTCAACAGATTTGAGCCAAATTGATCATGTTTCACTTTAAGAAATACTTATAAATATTTTTAATTCCATAGGACAGATCCATTAATTATGCTTTCAGAGGAGATATAATTAATGGATTTGCACTATAGAATGAAGGCCTTTAGTAAATATTAATAATGCAAACTCACTCTACCAAGTACCTTAAGAGTACCCAAACAAATAGATCATTTTACGTGGCTGAAGCTTTTCCTCCCCTATGTTCCCATGTGGAACATGAAAACATTGAAAATAATTTAGCATCAGCTTTTTGGTGACATCTTCATAGAAAATCAAAGATTATTTGGTGAAGAGGTTATGCATCCCAATAAAATCGCTGTCACAATTTATTTTTATGAAAGCTAGAATAGCCCTGATAAAAGCTTAGAATATGACTATAATGACAGAATATGTATTGTTATCTTGAAAAGCCTGATTATATTGCTAGTGAATATTTTAAATAAACTTTTTTAAAAATTTCAAAATTCAGATGAGTCAAACAGCTTGTCTGAAGAAAAGCTCTTCAGATGAGAGTAGAGAACTGTCATATACCCCTCTTCCAGTTTCCTCTATTGTCATCATTCTCCCTTAGAAGAGTCTCTATCACAACAAAGAACCAATATTGATACATTCAGCTCAGTTCAGTTCAGTCACTCAGTCGTGTCCGACTCTTTGTGACCCCATGAATCACAGCAAGCCAGGCCTCCCTGTCCATCACCAATTCCCGGAGTTCACTCAGACTCCTGTCCATCGAGTCAGTGATGCCATCCAGCCATCTCATCCTCTGTCATCCTAAATTCAGTATTTATTCAGCTGTCACCAATTTTCCCTAATGTCCTTTGTGCTGTTTGAGGGTTTAATCCAAGCTGCTCCTTGCATTTAGTCATCATGTCTCCATAGCAACTAATCTGTAGTGAAGTGAAGTCGCTCAGTCATGTCCGACTCTTTGTGACCCCATGGACTGTAGCCTACCGGGCTCCTCCGTCCATGGGATTTTCCAGGCAAGAGCACTGGAGTGGGTTGCCATTTCCGTCTCCAGAGGATCTTCCCGACCCAGGGCTCGAACCGGGTCTCCCGCAGTGTAGGCAGACGCTTTACCGTCTGAGCCACAGAATCTTTCCTTGACCGTGGTAACCTTGACTTTGGTCAGATTTTTGCAGAATGTTTCTCAATTTGAGTTTGTACAGTGTTTTTCTCATGTTTAGACTGATATCATTGGAGGGGAAGATTGCAGAGGTAAAGTACTTCTCGGGAAGGTCCTCTGGAGAAGGAAGTGGCAACCCACTCCAGTGTTCTTGCCTGGAAAACCCCACAGATAGAGGAGCCTGGCAGGCTGCAGTCCATGGGGTCGCAAAGAGTCTGACACAACTGAGCGACTCCACTTTCTTGCACTTTCATCACATTGTATCATGCTATCTATAGGCACTCTACAGGATGATAACCTTGAGAACTTGGTTGAGCTAGTGTTTACCATGTTTCTCCACTGAAAGGTTACCCTCTCCCTTTTTCATTCTCTTCTCTTTGGAAATAAGTCCCTAAGCATAGCCTAAGGCTGGCTGTGATGATAAGCTCCATTTCTTGAAGAGGGGGAGGGAGTATCTGTATAAATTATTTGGAATATTTCTGTAAAAAGGAGTCATCACTTTCCCCCAGTTGTTTATGTATTCATTTATTTGTATGTAAATTCATGCTTTTTTGTTTTATGTTTTGATTATAATCTATTACTATGCTGTTTACAATTGTTGCTCAAATTGTTCCAGCTTTGGCATTTGGGTGCTCTCTGGTGTTGGCTCATTTATCTCTTTGGCACACTCCTTTCTTTTATCTTTCGAGCACTTTCTGGCACAAGTTGTTCATTCCTTGCCCCATCCCAGGAATCCCCTACTTCTGCAGGAGCCCTGGTTCCCTCATTAGAAGAAATAAAAACCCAGGCACTCACATTAGTACAGAATCTTATATTTAAATTGGCTTAATTGGCTTAAGTTGGCTTAATTGGAAAAATATTTTTAATACTTGTAAAATATTCTGTCATTTTCATGGATTAAAAAGTAACTCTTTAATTTATGAATCAATGAAAAGTATTTTAGAATTGAATTTTCATTTTATGTTATTATACAAACTGCTGGCAGATTGCAAATTTTGTACACAAAGGATCGATAGTAAGAAGTGACAGAATCAACTAAGAGTATTTTATTTCTCTGCGTAAAAAGAAAGAATACTATGTTTCTCAAAGTTATTACAATGAATTCATATTTGTATTTTGCAATAGTAGATAGAATAGTAGAATCTAAGAGATGTAATGGTCAAGTTTCAACGTTTTTTTTTTTTTTTTTTTCTGATTTAGTAAGTATTAATGCTGTCCCTTATTCTTTACTTTCACTATTTCTTTGATGGCAATATATTGCTTGCCAAAGCCCTCAAATGTATACTTTGGCCCTGGATACTTGAGCAGTGACAGTTAAGTGTGATTACATTTATAATCAAACATTTTAAGCATTATTTATAATAATGGATGGACTTTCCAGATGGCGCAGTAGTAAAGAATCCACCTGCCAGTACAGGAGACACAGGGATGCAGGTTCGATCCCTGGGTTAGGAAGATTCACTGGAGTAGGAAATGGCAACCCACTCCAGTATTCTTGCCTGAAAAATTCCATGGACAGAGGAGCCTGGTGGGCTACAGTCTATGGGGTGACAAAGAGTCGGACAGGACCGAGTGACTAAGCACACCTGCACGTAAACATGCATATTAATACAATGGCATTTTTCAAAATTGCGACCTAAAATTTAGCCTGGAAAAACTGTTATTAACAAAAATAATTCCTTTCTTGCTCATTATTTATTGGGAAAAGACTGCCTAATGTGATTTAAAAATATTATTCACTTTCTCATTGTTTAAAAATTAAGCATAACTTGTATACTTTTTTTCTCCCCCAATAGTAACTTTTAGTAATTCTGACATGAGTGTTGATACGAGTAAGTACTAGATTGGTAGTCAAGAGTTGTTACCAGGATATATCAAAACTGAGGATTTAAAACACCAAATGTAACTTGAGAGTACTTTATTAATTTGTATTTAGATATAGAGTTGCATTGGTATTGCTGTCATTGAATGAAAGGGTAAATTAATTAAAATATGAGGTATGGTTAAGAGATATCTGAAGGATTTACTACAGTATTTTATCTAAAGGATGAATAGATTGTAATGCCACCTATATTACAGATCACTGAAACACAAATGGGAAAGCAAACTGAAATTGAAGATATGTTTACCTTATTTTTTGCTGTGTGTTTCTCAACTTGATAATTAAGTGCAGTTTATCAGATGCTGTCATATAAGATTGATGTGCTTTTAAAACACACTTTCCTCAAGATTTCCTAAGAGCAATAGAATTAAAGTGTCACACCATAAGATGAATTTGAAAGTTAAAGCTAAAACAAAGTTTTCTCTAAGAATGACATTCAAATAATCAAGGTTCCATGATAAATATTTTAGACTCTGCTTTCCATAATACTTAGAATGACACATTTATTTCTGGGAAGTTATGAGAGACCTTAAGCCTAGAAGAAGTTAAACATGAAGCTTTATTTTCAGCTCATCTTCTTCCGTTCCATTCAGTCGCTCAGTCGTGTCCAACTCTTTGCGGCCCCATGAATCGCAGCACGCCAGGCCTCCCTGTCCATCACCAACTCCTGGAGTTCACTCAGAGTCCATTGAGTCCATGATGCCATCCAGCCATCTCATCCTCGGTCGTCCCCTTCTTCTCCTGCCCCCAATCCCTCCCAGCATCAGGGTCTTTTCCAATGAGTCAACTCTTCACATGAGGTGGCCAAAGTACTGGAGCTTCAGTTTTAGCATCATTCATTCCAAAGAAATCCCAGGGTTGATCTCCTTCAGAATGGATTGGTTGGATCTCCTTGCAGTCCAAGGGACTCTCAAGAGTCTTCTCCAACACCACAGTTCAAAAGCATCAATTCTTCGGCACTCAGCCTTCTTCACAGTCCAACTCTCACATCCATACATGACCACAGGAAAAACCATAGCCTTGACTAGACGGACCTTAGTCGGCCAAGTAATGTCTCTGCTTTTGAATATACTATCTAGGTTGGTCATAACTTTTCTTCCAAGGAGTAAGCGTCTTTTAATTTCATGGCTGCAGTCACCATCTGCAGTGATTTTGGAGCCCAGAAAAATAAAGTCTGANTGATGCCATCCAGCCATCTCATCCTCGGTCGTCCCTTTCTCCTCCTGCCCCCAATCCCTCCCAGCATCAGGGTCTTTTCCAATGAGTCAACTCTTCGCATAAGGTGCCCAAAGTACTGGAGCTTCAGTTTTAGCATCATTCCTTCCAAAGAAATCCCAGGGTTGATCTCCTTCAGAATGGACTGGTTGGATCTCCCTTGCAGTCCAAGGGACTCTCAAGAGCTTCTCCAACACCACAGTTCAAAAGCATCAATTCTTCGGCGCTCAGCCTTCTTCACAGTCCAACTCTCACATCCATACATGACCACAGGAAAAACCATAGCCTTGACTAGACGGACCTTAGTCGGCAAAGTAATGTCTCTGCTTTTGAATATACTATCTAGGTTGGTCATAACTTTTCTTCCAAGGAGTAAGCGCCTTTTAATTTCATGGCTGCAGTCACCATCTGCAGTGATTTTGGAGCCCAAAAAAACAAAGTCTGACACTGTTTCTACTGTTTCCCCATCTATTTCCCATGAAGTGATGGGGCCAGATGCCATGATCTTCGTTTTCTGAATGTTGAGCTTCAAGCCAACTTTTCCACTCTCCTCTTTCACTTTCAACAAGAGGCTTTTTAGCTCCTCCTCACTTTCTGCCATAAGGGTGGTGTCATCTGCATATCTGAGGTTATTGATATTTCTCCCAGAAATCTTGATTCCAGCTTGTGTTTCTTCCAATCCAGAGTTTCTCATGATGTACTCTGCATATAAGTTAAATAACCAGGGTGACAATATACAGCCTTGACGGACTCCTTTTCCTATTTGGAACCAGACTGTTATTCCATGTCCAGTTCTAACTGTTGCTTCCTGACCTGCATACAGATTTCTCAAGAGGCAGGTCAGGTGGTCTGGTATTCCCATCTCTTTCAGAATTTTCCACAGTTTACTGTGATCCACACAGTCAAAGGCTTTGGCATAATCAATAAAGCAGAAATAGATGTTTTTCTGGAACTCTCTTGCTTTTTCCATGATCCAGCGGATGTTGGCCATTTGATCTCTGGTCCCTCTGCCTTTTCTAAAACCAGCTTGAACATCAGGGAGTTCACGGTTCACATATTGCTGAAGTCTGGCTTGGAGAATTTTGAGCATTACTTTACTAGCATGTGAGATGAGTGCAATTGTGCGGTAGTTTGAGCATTCTTTGGCATTGCCTTTCTTTGGAATTGGGATGAACACTGACCTTTTCCAGTCCTGTGGCCACTGCTGGTTTTCCAAATTTGCTGGCATATTGAGTGTAGCACTTTCACAGCATCATCTGTCAGAATTTGAAACAGCTCAACTGGAATTCCATCACTTCCACTAGCTTTGTTCGTAGTGATGCTTTCTAAGGCCCACTTGACTTCACATTCCAAGATGTCTGGCTCTAGGTTAGTCATCACATCATCATGATTATCTTACAGAAGTTAAATAACCTTCATCTGATCCAGGCTTTCAGATTTTCATAGCCAAATGTCGTCTTTGTCTCCTGAATACCTGATTTTAAAAGACATAATACTTACTTATGATATGCAAAATGTCAGTACTTTTAGGAAAATATCCGATAATTCAACTATATATGAACTGTGTTCTATCACTTGCTTAATTTGTCATGAAAAAGCTAATGATAGAGAAACAGCTCAAATTTTGTTTTTCTGTTTCTGAAAAAATGTTTAACTCGTTTCTTATGTTAGAATTCTGCAGTAAGTTCATTACCAAGAAAGCTCTTGTTTCTCCATTACATCATATGATCAAATAGTGGAAGTCATCAGTCCAGAATATTTCCTGATTTTGTGCTAATAAATGGCCAAGAAGCTCTGAATATATTTAGAAATTAGTAACTAACTCACCTCAGTTATCTGGTGCATGTATTTTCCAGTTTCTTTAGTAGATTATTGTTCAGTTTTTATCTAATTTCCTCCTTTAGACACTGTAATTCAATGTTCAGGCTTATGTCAATTTCTAAAGAAAGTACATGTTATGTAAAAAATATATACACTAAGTATCTTGGTTCTTATCTTTATAGGTCATAGCTTTTTTTTTTTCCTGAACTTGATAGTCAGAAGTGATCCTACTTTAATGAATATTTAAGGTGTTTCAGTTTATTGTATACCTGAATCAAATGAATTGAAAATGGTCTTTGAATAAAAAGAGCATCCACAGCATCTATTCTTTGAGTGTGTTCTTTTCTTGGAATTTGTCAGCCAAACTTGTCTACTTGTTCCCTTATCTCGAGGTTAATCATGTTTTGTTTATTACTATAAGTGTCTTTCTCTATTTGTGTTCATCTGTATTTGGAAATGGAGCTAAAAAAATGTAGGTGTGCATTTTTTTCTCAATGTTTTGTTTGCTTATCTACCTAAATGAAATAATTCCTCAGAGAGAATGAGTTAAAAGCATAGTAAAATAACTTCTATTGCTACCTATTATCAGTATCTTTTTATTGCTTTTAGGAAAAATGATGACAAGCCTCTATTCCAGAAGTTTTAATTGACTGCATTTTTTAAAGGACTAAAAGAACAGCATTAGCAACATTCCAATAATTCTCTTATATTTGTGTAAATCTTGTCCTTAAAGTTTTGTTTAGTTGAATATAAGAAAGTTTGTCAAGAGCTATGGATGTGGGAATTTTAAAAATTTCATATTTCTTATTTTATAGTTGTAAATTAATGGCAGATGTGCTTTTCATGATAAATTAAAAACTGGATATGATGATTTAAATCTCCATAAAAGGAAAATAGAATGACACCTATTTGAACATCAGCCTGAAAAGTGTTGAAATAGCACTATAGTGAACCATTATAGGTACAGGTTAACAATCAAAAAATGTAAGAGTATAAGTTAAGTGTAACACTGGATACCATCCTAACATAAAAGATGATTTTCATATTTAATAAAATGAACTTGAAATGCAAATTGAAAAGTGATCATTTGATTAATTTCTTAGATAACTATTTCTATATTAAAAATGTTTCATTTTACAATAATTATTTGAAGTTTTCTATGGCCAATTTGACTTTACTAGCTGAGCTGCTTCCCTGGTGGCTCAGATTGTAAAAAATTCATCTGCAATGCGGGAAACCTGGTTTCAATCCCTGCGCTGGGAAGATCCCCTGAAAGAGGGCATGGCAACCCACTCCAGTATTCTTGCCTGGAGAACACCATGGACAGAGGAGCCTGGTGGGCTATAGTCCCGGGGGACACAGAGTCAGACACAGCTCAGGTTTGGGAACTCATGTACACCCGTGGCGGATTCATGTCAATGTATGGCAAACCAATACAGTATTGTAAAGCAAAATAAAGTAAAAATAAAAATTAAAAAAAAAAGTAATTAAAAAAAAAGACACAACTGAGAAACTAAGAACATTTTTACTTATTTGTTTTTTATTTTAATAAGAAGAGTTAGATTCTACATTAGGAATAATAAAAATGGCTATAAAAATACCTCTTTAATTTAATTTTGTTTTTCTTACAGAGTGCAGATATGAGCCCAGCAAGTAGCACCACTTCACTTCCAGTTAGTCCTCTTGCCGAAGAGCCTTTGCCTTTCAAGGTAAAAATAACTTTTAAAATGTTTGAAAAATTGTTCACAGTATTTTTAAGATCTTCAAAATGTATTTATTTTGCCAGGTAAAACAGGTAGTTCAGGCATAGCTCGTGAGGTTCACTGCTTTAACTATTGAGGATATTGTTTCAGATGTTGAAATTTTGTTGTTTTCTCTGTTGTCATTCTAGTTGCTAAATAAAGGTAAAGATTTTGAATAGAAATTGATATTTTATATACCACTTTGTCTTGAATGTAAGAGACAGTGATTTCATAATAATAGTTTGATGTAATATGAATTATTGGTTTCAAATCTTTTATTTATATTAAGCAATAGGTTTGGAATGAACTATTCAGTACTCATCCAGTGGTTAAACTTTCATTAGCTGATTAAATTTCCATTGATGACTTAGGTCATAATTAATTAATTGTGTATTCTTTAAAGACTAATGGTCAAATCAAAAATTAAAATATAGAATCATTCCTCTAAACACTGCGTTTTAAAAATAATGCTAAATATGGTTAGAGAATTCTTCAGTTTGGGAGTCTATATACATTAAAAATATAAAGCCATCTTCTTGTTTTGCTGTTTAAGATTGTTTCTCTTTAAGCCAAAACTTGTAAATCAGCTATTTCAGATGTGTACTATAGATGATTGGATTTCTTTAGAATTATTGTAAATAAAGGCACTCCTTAAGATCATGGGAAATTAAAAAAAAAAAACTTGAAAAGTTGGGATGATGCTCTTACTTGGTGCAGTTGTTTTAGTTTGGTTTAAAGACAAGTCAACATACTTTTGACAATTTATTATAATGATTTGTATTTTATCATTAACTTCTCATTGTTTTTCATATGAAGACAAAATCTTATTTGACTTAAAATTGCCCACACCTCATACAGTGACTGACATGAATTTCCAAATATAGTACTCAGTATCTGCTGTTTTGTCAAAGTGAAATTAATAGGTTATAAATTCCATATAAGTCTTTGGTTTTCTAATTATAAATGCTTTGTTGTTTGATGGTAGATAATATAATTGTTAAAAGCTCATTTTATATCAGAGAATTATGTTTTGATTATATCACTTATTGAGAATTATTTTATCATTTTACAACAAAAGGAGAAAATAATACCACTGTTTCAAAGCTTGTTATTCCTTAATATTTTGTCTTATAGTTATGGGACAAAATTTACAGAAGAATTGTATTTTTAGCAAGTTTTTAATTGAATTCTCAAAGTGTCACTAGAAACCATTTTCTCTTTTTAATATATTGATAATGACTGCCCTCCTTGAAAATTAATGTATTTTTAATAGAAGTAAAAGGAAAGGTCAGCTATATTACAAAATATGCTGACATAAAGGTAATATAAATATATTATTTATATTATATATATAATAAATTATATATAAATAAATTATTTTAGTTAGTTTCACTGACTGGTTCTAAGAGATCAATATTTTCCTCATGTTAATGTGTATAAGTGGTTTTATATGCAATTAAAGTTTCAAAGTGCTTGTGATATATAATACTGGCTTTTGGTAACCAATATAATTATAGTACCACTTAATTCACTTTTTCTGTGAAAGGAATATTATTTACATTTTTAAAAGAATTTTATCAGACCGAAAAACACTCCACTAGTATTTAAAAAATATTCAAAATTAATGATTCAAATTATAAAACCTCTGCACGTTTTAAAATTTTTATCTTATAAATTGTCATATAAATGAATAATAGAATTCTTATGTATCCTTATTTAAACACAAAATATAATAAATTATTTTGAGATATACTTTACCAGGATAGTATGTTTTAATGGCAAACAAAATTTGTTGAAAACTAAAAACACACGAATTGAAATTTTCTGACAACTATACCCCAAAAAATTCTGCTATTGTATTTAATTTGTGTTGAAAACTTTAAACTTTTGATATTTGATCAACATGGTAACTAAAAAAAAAAGATTATTATATTCCCAAGAATAAAATGATACTAATCATCTTTAATGTTTTAGTTTTCTAAGACAGTGATTTTTATCACCCAACTCCATAACCATCTGCCTTGATGTTAGACCAGCAAGGCTCTTGGAACCCTTGGAGGCTGGTTGAGAGACTTAAATTATACCTTATCTCCAGGGATCTTCCTGACCCAGGGTTCGAAGGCAGGTCTCCTGCATTTCCTGTACTGCAGGTAGATTCTCTACCATCTGAGCCATGAGAGAAGTCCCAGTTTATCTCCTAAGAAGTTCAGTTCAGTTTCTCAGTTGTGTCTGACTCTTCACGACGCCATGAATCATAGTGTGCCAGGCCTCCCTGTCCATCACTAACTCCCCAAGTTCACTCTGACTCACGTCCATCGAGTCAGTGATGCCATCTAGCCATTTCATCCTCTGTCATCCCCTTCTCCTCCTGCCCTCAATCCTTCCCAGCATCAGAGTCTTTTCCAATGAGTCAGCTCTTTGCATGAGGTGGCCAAAGTACTGGAGTTCCAGCTCTAACATCATTCCTTCCAAAGAAATCCCAGGGTTGATCTCCTTCAAAGTGGACTGGTTGGATCTCCTTGCAGTCCAAGGGACTCTCAAGAGTCTTCTCCAACACCACAGTTCAAAAGCATCAATTCTTCAGCACTCAGCTTTCTTCACAATCCAACTCTCACATCCATACACGACTACTGGAAAAACCATAGTCTTGACTAGACGGATCTTTGTTGGCAAAGTAATGTCTCTGCTTTTGAAAATGCTATCTAGGTTGGTCATAACTTTTCTTCCAAGGAGTAAGCATCTTTTAATTTCATGCTGTAGTCACCATCTGCAGTGATTTTGGAGCCCCCAAAAATAAAGTCTGACACTGTTTCCACTGTTTCCCCATCTATTTGCCATGAAGTGATGGGACCTGATGCCATGATCTTCATTTTCTGAATGTTGAGCTTTAAGCCAACTTTTTCACTCTCCTCTTTCACTTTCATCAAGAGGCTTTTTAGTTCCTCTTCACTTTCTGCCATAAGGGTGGTGTCATCTGCATATCTGAGGTTATTGATACTTCTCCCAGAAATCTTGATTCCAGCTTGTGCTTCTTCCAGCCCAGCATTTCTCATGATGTACTCTGCATATAAGTTAAATAAGCAGGGTGACAATATACAGCCTTGATGGACTCCTTTTCCTATTTGGAACCAGTCTGTTCTTCCATGTCCAGTTCTAACTGTTGCTCCTGACCTGCATATAGGTTTCTCAAGAGGCAGGTCAGATGATCTGGTATTTTCATCTCTTTCAGAATTTTCTACAGTTTATTTTGATCCACACAGTCAAAGGCTTTGGCATAGTCAAGAAAGCAGAAATAGGTGTTTTTCTGGAACTCTCTTGCTTTTTTGATGATCCAGTGGATGTTTGCAATTTGATTTCTGGTTCCTCTGCCTTTTCTAAAACCAACTTGAACATCTGGAATTTCATGGTTCACATATTGCTGAAGCCTGGCTTGGAGAATTTTGAGCATTACTTTACTAGCGTGTGAAGTGAGTGCAATTGTGCAGGAGTTTGAGCATTCTTTGGCATTGCTTTTCTTTGGTATTGGAATGAAAACTGACCTTTTCCAGTCCTGTGGCCACTGCTGCATTTTCCAAATTTGCTGGCATATTGAGTGCAGCACTTTCACAGCATCATCTTTCAGGATTTGAAATAGCTCAACTGGAATTCCATCATCTCCACTAGCTTTGTTTATAGTGATTCTTTCTAAGGCCCACTTGACTTCACATTCCAGGATGTCTGGCTCTAGGTGAGTTATCACACCATTGTGATTATCTTGGTCTCGAAGATCTTTTTTGACAGTTCTTCTGTATATTCTTGCCACGTCTTCTTAATATCTTCTGCTTCTGTTAGGTCCATACCATTTCTGTCCTTCATCGAGCCCATCTTTGCATGAAATGTTCCCTTGGTATCTCTAATTTTCTTGAAGAGATCTCTTAGTCTTTCCCATTCTGTTGTTTTCCTCTATTTCTTTGCATTGATCACCGAGGAAGGCTTTTATTATCTCTTCTTGCTATTCTTTGGAACTCTGCATTCAGATGCTTATATCTTTCCTTTTCGCCCCTGCCCTTCGCTTCTCTTCTTTTCTCAGCTCTTTGTTAGGCTTCCCCAGACAGCCATTTTGCGTTTTTGAATTTCTTTTCCATGGGGATGGTCTTGAACCCTGTCTCCTGCACAATGTCATGAACCTCATTCCATAGTTCATCAGGCACTCTATCTATCAGATCTAGACCCTTAAATCTATTTCTCACTTCCACTGTATAATCATAAGGGATTTGATTTAGGTCATACCTGAATGGTCTAGTGGTTTTCCCTACTTTCTTCAATTTCAGTCTGAATTTGGCAATAAGGAGTTCATGACCTGAGCCATAGTCAGCTTCTGGTCTTGTTTTTGTTGACTGTATAAAGCTTCTTCATCTTTGCCTGCAAAGAATATAATCAATCTGATTTCAGTATTGATCATCTGGTGATGTCCATGTGTAGAGTAATTAGGTTAATAAAAGAAAGCATTCCATCTCTTGCCTTGGTCTCTTTTGGAAGCACTCATACAACAGTTGGAGGAAGATATCCTGTTTGAGCTCAAGTGTTTATCAGGGTAAATGCTTTCCTTTGAATACTATCTTTAGAATGACATTCAGATTAATTTTTTTTAACCCTACCATTTGACATAATGACAAATGATATGTTACATATTTTACAAATCCCTAATAATTGCCTTCCCATTAATATCTCTACTTGTGTTATTGAGTTGAATGTCAAATGAGAAGTTGGCTATCAATAGGAAGGCACCACAGTAAGATCTCCTAGATTAAAGGTAGTAAAAACTGGTAGCATCCTGGAGACTTTCCTGAGGAGTCAAGAGAGGTAAATTATCTCCTTTGGAGATACAGCAAAGATGACAATTAAATTTTGTTTGGGATCAGATGCTTCTTTCCCATAATAAAACTGTATTTTTCAGCACTAATTAGTGTTGGAGTACATACTTAAATTTAATTTTCAAACAAAAATAGATCTGCTCTGAAAAATAGTAGAAGCTCTCATATACTTACTTATGACTGTCTTCCCCATACAGAACAAGTCACCTCACGCTAAATTTCTTGTGCTTACTGTTTAAAACCCATTGCTATGGTGTTTTGTTTGGCTCAGTCTTTCAGAAATTAGGAAAGTTTTTGCAAACATTCATCTATCTTCTCTTAATCACTTGCAATATCTGGGCACTCTGTGCCTTTTTTTTTCCCCCGAGATAGAACTGATTGATCAAAGTTAAGTAGGGTTTCTCCAGCTGGACAAGGCACATGGATACCAGTTCACCACAGTCAACATTCCCTATTCACAGCTGGCCATGAAAGAATTTGAGTGAATCCCTTTATAGAAAAAGATGTATATATAATTCACAAGCTTCCATATATACCACAAGTAATAACTCACAGATTTCTCAGTTTCGAGAGTCTAGGTTTTTATAATTGTGCAGACTACTCTTACAGACATACATTTGGAAACAAAGGACAAATGTGTAACCTCATTTTTAATAGTGTTAAAAGATATGTATGTGGTGTGACACATGCCACTATATTGTTGTGGAAAGGCCAAGGGATAATTAATTTCACATGGGCAGGGATAATATTTTATCAAATAACGATAATAGAATCATAATAGTGCAAGATAATTAAGTGAGACTTGATATGAGGAAAAAGGGAGTAGACTGCTTAACTGTTAATTAAAAGTTATATGTTTTTGTGCAGAATAGCCAAGCTGACATTGTTAACTGTGATGTACCCATTCCATCCTATCCTGCCTGTTTCCTCTGCCATTCTCCCTGATTTCTCTGATCTGCCTCCTCTCTCCTATGTTGGCCTCAGTCAGAGACACCACACCCAAAATGCCTTGGGGTCACCAAATATTGCTATTCTTTAATAGGATGACACTGTTGACTTACTTGTATATACACACTGCAATTCATGGGGTCGCAAAGAGTCGGACACGACTGCGCAACTGAACTGAACTGAACTGAACTGAACACAGTTGTTAACCGCCTCAATCCATTCCTGAAACTAATCTTCTTGAAGCTGCATGTGTGCTAAGTTGCTTTAGTCACGTCCAACTCTTCACAACTCCATGGACTGTAGCCTACCAGGCTCCTCTGTCTGTGAGATTATTCAGGCAGTCATACCAGAGTGAGTTGCCATTTCCTACTTCAAGGAATCTTCCCAACCCAGGGATTGAACCACATCTTTCGTGTCTCCTACATTGGCAAGCAGTTTCCTTATCACTGTGCCGCCTGGTGACTCCTACATTAATAGTATACTTGATCATGGGCCAGGCAGGTTCTTCTTGCTGGTCACTTTCATCACATTTTTGTTGTTGTTCTCACAGATTTTACTTAATTTGTTTATTTATTTATGGCTGTGCTAGGTCTTCATTGCTGCATGCAGACTTTCTCTCATTGCAGCATATGGCCTTCTCATTGCAGTGGCTTCTCTTGTTTCAGAACACAGGCTCTAGGGCCTGTGAGCTTCAGTAGCTGTGACACATGGGCCTATGAGTTACAGCTCCCAGTCTCTAGAGTGTGGGCTCCATGGTTGTGATGCATGGACTCAGCTACCCAGCGGCATGTGGAATCTTCTTGGACCAGCGATCAAACCTGCATCTCCTCCTTTGACAGGTGGACTCCCAAGCACTGGATCACAAGGGAGTTCCATCACATCTTTTTAAATTTATTTCTTCTTCAATAAGGCCTGCTATCTACATTCTAATGCTTTTTACTCCAGAAAACATCTTTTCTTTGATTAGATAAATTAGAAACAGGTATTATTATCTTCCCTTATTCTCTCATCCTTATCCTGTAGTCAACAGGAAAGGAACACTTCAGCTCAGCTTCTCATTAGATGTTGCTTCAAAAGTATGCCAAGAATATCCTGCATGCACCAGTTTCACAGTCTGGAAACAGGAGCAGACCATTGCTTTCCTGGTCCACTGACTGCTGCTTCTCTGTGGCACTGCATTCCTGGCACATGTAAAGCGGCAGGGTACCCAGTGCCTAGAGTCAGCGGTGGGACCAGCCTCCCTGAAGTCCAACTATCGTTCCTTGTAGCTGACACAGAATGGAATTGAGGTTTTACATGCTGTTTGCCTCATCTAAACAACAAAGAAAACAAAACAAAACTATAAGCTCCATCATTAGCAAACAGGATTAGCCCCTCACTCAGCCTTGCCCATCAGAGAAAACAAACAAACAAACACACACTCAGCACAAATTTCACTCCATAGGAAGCTTACACAAACCACTGGACCAAACTTAGGAGAGCAGAAAACAAAGAGTTCAACCATGAAGGCTGAGAATATGAGACCTCAAACACAATAAATTTAAAAACAAAATAACGAAAAGGCAGAGAAGTACTACACAAATGAAGGAAGAAACTGGAAACACACAAGTACAAATAAGTGAAGAAGAAATAGGCAAAATATCTGAAAGAATTCAGAATAATGTTAGTAAAGATGGTCAAAAACCTTGAAAACAAAATAGAGAAAATGCAAGAATCCGATTAACAAAGACCGAGAAAAATTAAAGAATAAATATGCACAAACAGCACAATTTCATGAACAGCATGAAAATGCAAAAAGATAGGACGCTGAAAGATGAACTCAGCAGGTAGGCTGCTGCTACTGCTGCCGCTAAGTCACTTCAGTCGTGTCCGACTCTGTGCGACCCCAGAGATGGCAGCCCACCAGGCTCCCCCGTCCCTGGGATTCTCCAGGCAAGAACACTGGAGTGGGTTGCCATTTCCTTCTCCAATGCATGAAAGTGAGAAATAAAAGTGAAGTTGCTCAGTCGTGTCTGACTCTTCGCGACCCCATGGACTGCAGCCTAGCAGGCTCCTCCGCCCATGGATTTTCCAGGCAAGAGTACTGGAGTGGGGTGCCATTGCCTTCTCTCCCCAGGTAGGTAGGTACCCAATATGCTACTGGAGATCAGTGGAGAAATAACTCCAGAGAGAATGAAGACAGGGAGCCAAAGCAAAAGCAACACCCAGTTGTGGGTGTGACTGGTGATGGAAGTAAAGTCCGATGCTGTAAAGAGCAATATTCCACAGGAACCTGGAATGTTAGGTGCATGAATCAAGGCAAATTGGAAGTGGTCAAACAGGAGATGGCAAGAGTGAACGTCAACATTCTAGGAATCAGCGAACTAAAATGGACTGGAATGGGTGAATTTAACTCAGATGATCATTATATCTATTATTGTGAGCAAGAATCCCTTAGAAGCAATGGAGTAGCCATCATAGTCAACAAAAGAGTCAGAAATGCAGTACTTGGATGCAATCTCAAAAACAACAAAATGATCTCTGTTTGTTTCTAAGGCAAACCATTCAATATCACAGTAATCCAGGTCCATGCCTCGATCAGTAATGCTGAAGAAGCTGCAGTTGAACAGTTCTGTGAAGACCTACAAGGCCTTCTTGAACTAACACCCATAAAAGATATCATTTTCATTATACAGGACTGGAATGCAAATGTAGGAAGCAAAAAGATACCTGGATTAACAAGCAAATTTGGCCTTGGAGTACAGAATGAAGCAGGGCAAAGTCTAATAGTTTTACCAAGAGAATGCATTGGTCAAAACAAACATCCTCTTCCAAAAACACAAGAGAAGACTCTACACATGGATATCACCAGATGGTCAATACAAATCAGATTGATTATATTCTTTGCAGCTAAAGACGGATAAGTTCTATACAGTCAGCAAAAACAACCAGGAGCTGACTATGGCTCAGATCATGAACTCCTTATTGCCAAATTCAGACTTAAATTGAAGAAAGAAGGGGAAACCACTAGAAGATGCAGGTATGACCTGAATCAAATGCCTTACAATTATACAGTGAAAGTGACAAACAGATTTAAACAATTAGACTGATAGATGGTGTGCTTGAAGAACTATGGAGAAATGTTTGTGATATTGTACAGGAGGCAATGATCAAGAGTATACCCAAGAAAAAGAAATGCAAAAAGGCAAAATAGTTGTCTGAGGAGGCCTTACAAATAGTTGAGAAAAGAAGAGAAGCTAAAGGCAAAGGAGAAAAGGAAAGATATACCCATTTGAATGCAGAGATCCAAAGAATAGTAAGCAGAGATAAGAAAGCCTTCCTCAGTGATCAATGCAAAGAAATAAAGAAAAACAATAGAATGGGAAAGTCTAGAGATCTCTTCAAGAAAATTAGAGATAGCAAGGGAATATTTCATGTAAAAATGGGCACAATAAAGGGCAGAAATGCTATGGACCTAACAGAAGCAGAAGATACTAAAAAGAGGTTGCAAGAATACACAGAAGAACTGTACAAAAAATCTTCATGACCCAGATAATCACGATAGTGTGATCACCAGCCTAGAGCTAGACATTCGTGAATGAGAAGTCAAGTGGGCCTTAGGAAGTATCACTATGAACAAAGCTAGTAGAGGTAATATAAATAAAGTTGAGCTATTTCAAATCCTAAAAGATAAAGCTGTGAAAGTGCTGCACTCAATATGCCAGCAAATTGGGAAAACTCAGCAGTGGCCACAGGACTGGAAAAGGTCAGTTTTCATTCCAGTCTCAAAGAAAGGCAATGGCAAAGACCGCTCAAACTACTGCACAATTGTACTCATCTCACACACTAGGAAAGTGATGCTCGAAATTCTCCAAACCAGGTTTCAACAGTACATGAACTGTGAACATCCTGATTTTCAAGCTTGATATTTAGAAAAGGCAGAGGAACCAGAGAACAAAATGCCAACATTCATTGGATCATGAAAAAAAAGCAAGAGAGTTCCAAAAAAAATTTACTTCTGCTTTATTGACTGGGCCAAAGCCTTTGACTGTGTAGATGACAACTGTGGAAAATTCTTCAAGAGATGGGAATATCAGGCCACCTGACCTGCCTGTTGAGAAATCTGTAGGTCAGTAAGCAACAGTTAGAACAGACTGGTTCCAAATAGGAAAAGGAGTACATCAAGGCTGTATATTGTCACCCTGGGTTCCAATCCTGGCTCTACCACTTACTAGTGTGTGACCTTGGAGAAGGGATCTAAAATTCTGAGACACAGTTTATGTAGCTGTAAAATACTTTGGCCACTTGATGTGAAGAGCTGATTCATTTGAAAAGACCCTGATGCTGGGAAAGATTGAAGGCAGGAGAGAAGAAGGGGACAACAGAGGATTAGATGGTTGAATTGCATCACTGACTCTATGGACATGGGTTTGGTTGGACTCTGGGAGTTGGTAATTGACAGGGAGGCCTGGCGTGCTGTGGTTCATGGGGTCACAAAGAGTCGAACATGACTGAGCGACTGAACTGAACTGAACTGTTCATGGAATTCTCAAGGAAAAAATACTGAAGTGGTTTGCCATTCCCTTCTCCAGTGTACAATGTTTTGTCGAAAATCTTCACCATGACTCGTTTGTTTTGGGTGGCCGTATATGTCATGGCTCATAGTTTCACTGAGTTAGACAAAGCTATGGTCCATGTGATCAGATTGGATAGTTTTCTGTGATTGTGGTTTTCAGTCTGTCTGCCCGCTGATCAAGATGGATAAGAGGCTTACGGAAACTTCCTGCTGGGAGTGACTGACTGAGAGGGAAACTGGGTATTGTTCTGATGGGTGTTGCCATGCTCATTAAATCTTTAATCTGATTTTCTATCTGTTTGGCTGTGTTCCCTCCCTGTTGTTTGACCTGGGGCCAAAGTATGGTGGAGGTAATGAAGATAATGGTGCATCTTTCAAAAGGTCTTATGCAGGTACTGCCCCAATCCTGCAGCAAGCTACTGCCAACCCACACCTCCACCGGAAACTCCTGGAAATTCATGGGAAATTCTAAGCCAGTCCCTTGTGGGGTCAGTGCTCCTTTTTCCTGGGTCCTGGTGTGCACAAGCTTCTGTTTGTGCAAGCCATCTCATTCTCTGTCATCCCCTTCTCCTCCGCCCTCAATCCTTCCTAGCATCAGAGTCTTTTCCAATGAGTCAACTCTTCACATGAGGTGGCCAGAGTACTAGAGTTTCAGCTTTAGCATCATTCCTTCCAAAGAAATCCCAGGGCTGATCTCCTTCAGAATGGACTGGTTGGATCTCCTTGCAGTCCAAGGGACTCTCCAGAGTCTTCTCCAACACCACAGTTCAAAAGCATCGATTCTTAGGTGCTCAACCTTCTTCACAGTCCAACTCTCACATCCATACATGACCACCGGAGAAACCATAGCCTTGACTAGTGTTAGTCGTGTTACTCGCTCAGTCGTGTCCGACTCTTTGCGACCCCATGGACTGCAGCCTACCAGGCTCTTTCGTCCATGGGATTTTCCAGGCAAGAGTACTGGAGTGGGCTGCCATTTCCTTCTCCAGGGGATCTTCCCGACCCAGGGATCAAACCCAGGTCTCCCACACTGCAGGCAGATCCTTTACCGACGGAGCTACAAGGGAAGCCCTAGCCTTGACTAGACGGACCTTAGTCGGCAAAGTAATGTCTTTTGAATGTGCTATCTAGGTTGGTCATAACTTTTCTTCCAAGGAGTAAGCATCTTTTAATTTCATGGCTGCAGTCACCATCTGCAGTGATTTTGGAGCCCCCCCAAAAATAAAGTCTGACACTGTTTCCACTGTTTCCCCGTCTATTTCCCATGAAGTGATGGGACCGGATGTCAAATACTGTTTTGTCTCAGTCTCTGTGGGGTCTCTGGGTCCTGGTGAGCACAAGCTATTTTGAGCCCACTGAGTGTCTCTGGCAGGTATGGGGTTTGATTCTAAAGGTGATTTCCCCCTCCCACCATCTTTCTAGGGCTTCTCTTTGCCCTTGGGCATGGGGTGTCTCCTCAGTATTGTTCTAGCACTGTGCAGCCACTGCACCAGTGCCACGCAGCTGCTGTTTCAGCCCTGGAGGGACTAATTACAAGCACTGGAATTGAAACTGTGATCAAAATCTCCCCAAAACAAAAGCCCAGGACCAGATGGCTCACAGGAGAATTCTATCAAACGTTTAGAGAAGAGCTAATGCCCATCCTTCTAAAACTCTTTCAAACAATTGCAGAGGGAGGAACACTTCTAAACTCATTCTATGAGGCCAACATCACACTGATAACCAAAACCAAAGAGAACACAAAAAAAGAAAACTACAGGCCAATATCACTGATGAACATAGATGAAAAAAAGACCAACAAAATTTTAGCAAACAGAATTCACCAATACACCACACAGCTCGTACACCATCATCAAGTTGGATTTCTTCCAGGATTGCAGGGATTCTTCAATATTCACAAATCAATCAGTGGGTGATATATCATAATAACAGATTGAAAGATATCCATATGATAATCTCAATAGATGTAGAAAAAGCCTTTAACAAAATACAGCACCCATTTATGTTTAAAACTCTTTAAAAAAATGGCCATAAAAGGAACCTACCTCAACACAATAAAGGCCATATTTCTAAGCCTACAGGAAACATTATTTTCAATGATGAAAAACTGAAAGCATTCCCCTTAAGATTAGGAACAAGACAAGGGTGTCCACTTTCACTACTATTATTCAACATAGTTCTGGAAGTCTAGCTACAGCAATCAGAGAAGAAAAACAAATAAAAGGACTCCAGATGAGAAAGGAAGAAATAAAGCTTTCACTGTTTGCAGATGACATGATACTATACACAGAAAACCCTAAAGACAGTATCACAAAATTATTAGAGCCACTCAGTGAATTTAGCAAAGTTGCAGGATACAAAATCAATCCACAGAAATCACTTGCATTTCTATATCCTAACAATGAAAAATCAGAAAGAGAAATTAAAGAATTAATCCCATTCACCATTGCAACAAAAAGAAGTAAATACCTAGGAGTAAACTTACCGAAAGAGACAAAAGAACTGTACACAGAAAATTATAAGACACTGATGGAAGAAATCAAAGAGAACATAAACAGATGAAGAGAGAGAGATTCCATGTTCCTGGGTAGGAAGAAATCAACATTGTGAAAATGACTGACTACCAAATGCAATCTATAAATTCAGTGCAATCACTATCAAATTGCCAATGACATTTTTCACAAAACTAGAATAAAAAATTTCACAGTTCATATAGAAACACAAAAACCCCCGAATAGCCAAAGCAGGCTTGAGAAAGAAGAATGGAGCTGGAGGAATCGAGTTTCCTGACTTCAGATTATACTACAAAGCTACAGTCATCAAGACAGTATGGTAGTGGCACAAAAACAGAAATATAGACCAATGCAAAAGGATAGAAAGCCCAGAAATAAACCCATGCACTTATGGGTATCTTATTTTTGACAAAGGAAGCAAGAATATACAATGGAGCAAAGACAACCTCTTCAATAAATGGTGTTGGGAAAAGTGGACAGCTACATGTAAAAGAATGAAATTTGACTATTTCCTAACACCATACACAAAAATAAACTCAAAATGCTTTAAATGCCTAAATGCTTTAAATGCCTAAGACCTGAAACTATAAAACTCTTAGAGGAAAATATAGGCAGAACACTCAATGACATAAATCAAAGCAAGATCCTCTGTGACCCACCTCCTAGAGTAACAGAAATAAAAATAAAAGTAAACAAGTGGGACCTGATTAAACTTAAAAGCTTTTGCATAGCAAAGGAAACTATAAACAAGGTGAAAAGACAATCCTCAGAATGAGAGAAAATAATAGCAAATGAAACAACTGACAAAGGACTAATTTCCAAAATATACAAGTATCTCATACAACTCAATACAAGAAAAACAATCCAATCAAAAAGTGGGAAAAAGACCAAAACATATATTTCTTCAAAGAAGACATATAGATGGCTAAAAAAACATGAAAAGATGCTCAACATTTCTCATTATTACAGAAATGCAAAGCAAATCTAAAATCACATAGCACCTCACACTGGTGAGACTGGCCATCATCAAAAGTCTACAAAAAGTAAATCGTGGAAAAGGCGTGGAGAAAGGGAATGCTCTTATACTGTTGGTGGGAATGTAAATTGATATAGCCACTATGGAATATGTATGGAGATTCCTTAAAAGACTAGGAATAAAACCACCTTATGACCCAACAATTCCACTCTTAGGCATATACCCTGAGGAAACCAAAATTGAAAAAGCACATGTACCCCATTGTTCACTGCAGCACTAGATGTCCATTGACAAATGAATGGATAAAGGAGTGTTGTACATAGACATAATGGAATATTACTCAGCCATTTTAAAAAGGAACACATTTGAGTCAGTTCTGATGAGGTGGATGAACCTAGAACCTATTATACTGAGTAAAATGAGTCAGAAAGAGAAAGTTAAATATCGTATTCTAATGCACATGGAATGGAATCTAGAAAAATAGTCAGTCAGTCAGTTCAGTCGCTCAGTCGTGTCCGACTCTTTGCGACCCCATGAATTGCAGCACGCTAGGCCTCCTTGTCCATCACCAACTCCCAGAGTTCACTCAGACTCACGTCCATCGAGTCGGTGATGCCATCCAGCCATCACATCCTCTGTCATCCCCTTCTCCTCCTGCCACCAATCCCTCCCAGCATCAGACTTTTCCAATGAATCAACTCTGCATGAGGTGGCCAAAGTGCTGGAGTTTCAGCTTTAGCATCACTCCTCCAAAGGAACACCCAGGGCTGATCTCCTTCAGAATGGACTGGTTGGATCTCCTGGCAATCCAAGGGACTCTCAAGAGTCTTCTCCAACACCACAGTTCAAAAGCATCAATTCTTTGGCGCTCAGCCTTCTTCACAGTCTCTCACATCCATACATGACCACTGGAAAAACCATAGCCTTGACTAGACAGACCTTTGTTGGCAAAGTAATGTCTCTGCTTTTGAATATGCTATCTAGGTTGGTCATAACTTTCCTTCCAATGAGTAAGCATCTTTTAATTTCATAGCTGCAGAAAAATGGTATTGAAGAATTTAACTATAGGATGGCAATGGAGAAACAGAATAGAGAATCAACTTATGCACATGGGGTGAGGGGAGGAGATGGTGAGATGTATGGAAAGAGTTACATGGAAACTTACATTACCATTTTAAAATAGATAGCCAATGGGAATTTGCTGTATGGCTCAGGAAACTCAAACAAGGGCTCTGTATCAACTTAGAGGGGTGGGATGGGGAGGAAGATGGTAGTGAGTTTCAAAAGGCAGGCAACATATGTATAACTATGGCTGATTCATGTTGAGGTTTGACAGAAAACAACAAAATTCTGTAAACCAATTATTCTTCAATAAAAAAGAAAAAAGAAAAAAATGTGTGGCTCTTTCAAAAATCATGGTCAAAGAATGTTACTCTGATCAGGGGATATTTTAGCAGAGATTTAAATGAGAAAAATGAGAACGCTGGACAAGAGACTTGAAGACAAGCGCAAAAGTCATGAAGCAAGAGAATATTTGACCTTTTAGGATTAGCAAGAGTGTCACTATGTCTGGAACAGACTGAATGACTGTACAGGTAATACAATATCAAATCAGAGAGAAACCAGATCATGAAACTCCTTATAGGCTGTGGTAAGGACTTGGAATGGAGAAGACAATGGCACCCCACTCCAGTACTATTGCCTGGAAAATCCCATGGAGAGAGGAGCCTGGAAGGCTGCAGTCCATGGGGTCGCTGAGGTTCGGACATGACTGAGCGACTTCACTTTCACTTTTCACTTTCTTGCATTGGAGAAGGAAATGGCAACCCACTCCAGTGTTCTTGCCTGGAGAATCCCATAGACAGGAGAGCCTGGTGATCTGCTGTCTATGAGGTCGCACAGAGTCAGACACGACTGAAGTGACTTAGCAGCAGCAGCAAGGACTTGGAATCTTACTTTGTATGAGATATGAAACAACTGAAGTGTTCTGGGAAAAAAGAATGACATAATCAGACTTAATTTAAAACTATTACTCTGATTTACATGTAGATGTAGGCATCAAAAGGACATGGTAGAAGAAGAAAGGCAAAGCTCTTAGAGGTGAGAATAAGTGGTTAAATGCAAAGTGGATAAGCACTGGTGAGGTTTTAGACATGTTTTGCATCTGTCATCAAAATTTTTTAATAGATTTGTATTGTGATATCAAAACAAAGAACAGTATGATAGATTATTCCTTTTTCTAAGATTATCTACATTTTCCTATTTTTACCTCTTTTGATATCTTCCTGATGTTGCAAACAGTAGGCATCATTATGTAGAGATTAACAGTCTTCCCTGTGCATGCACATCCCAGGTGTCTCTTCCTCCTCTCATAAAGACATAGGTCATCTGGGGTTAGAACCCCCTACCCTTCACTGCCCCCAACAGGGTATCCCTTTGAAGATCTCATCTCCAAATATGGTTACATTCTGATGTACTGGGGGTTGAGACTCCAGCCTGAAAATTTTCAGGGGACACAATTCAGTCCATAACAGACAGACTGAAGACTGCTATATTAAATCTTTCCCTGACTCAAGGGAAAGAAGAATAAATTGCACCCCTTGTTGGGGAAATGACAAAGCTTTGGAGCAGTTTTTAATGTACCATATAAATATGTGATATTCCCTTATGAATCTAGTTACCAATGCTATTAAATTCTGAATCATTTGTGAGGGAGTTTTGATTTGAGAGAATGAAATAGGAAATAAGAGATTTTCCTTAAATGTTTCCCTATATTCATCAGTGCACTCATTTGAGTATATTGTCCAATGCTATTTTAATTTCTATTAAATTTGAAAACTTCATTTAAATGTCATCATATTTGAATTAACTTACAGTCCTTAAAATCTTGTAGTTAAGAATATTAAAGAATTATGACTATAAAAGTATTTTACTTAAAGACTTAATTATAAACACTGAGAGTAAAATTGAAATGCTAAATTATTTCAGTCATGTCTGACTCTTTGCAACCTATGGACTGTAGTCTGCCAGGCTCCTCTGTCCATGGGATTTTCCAGACACAAATACTGGAGTAGGTTGCCATTCACTTCTCCAGGGAACTTCCTGATCCAGGGGTTGAACCCTTCTCTTATGTCTGCTGCATTGGCAGGTGGGTACTTTACCACTGGCACCACCTGAGAAGCCCCAGATTGAAATAACAACTACCAAACAATACTTTTATATTAAGTTTGTATAATATTATTTTATGTTAACTTTTTTCTTCTGGTTTTGTCAAGATAAATTTTGAATAAATGTTATTTTATTGTTATTTTTGTTATTCAGTCACTAAGTCCTGTCCGACTCTTTGTGAGGCATAGAACTTGTCAATATTAATACAAGCTAAGAATAACAGCATACTCCATCCTATCCCAACCCCATCTTGCACATTCTTTCTTAAATTTAAATTTAAGTGAGTTGAATTTCTTCATTTTTGCATAGGTTTCTGCCTAGATTTCTCCTAATGTTTTTGAGTTCTCCAGAATAAGAGGAAAGATTTCAGGTACAGAATGTGAAACACTTTTGACTTTTATGTACATAAAAAGGAGGATATTGAATTATTGTTGGCAAAATCCTAAAGCCAGTAAACACCTTCAAATTTGGGGGAAAAAAAAAAACTTCATGCTTTTCTTGGGGAAAAAAAATTTTTTTAAGAAATTAACTCATTATGACCTCAACCTTGGTTTGGGGATCCATTTCAGAGTGGATTGCTGTCACTGAAATATTTGTTCTCGGTGTCAGCAAAATACCAGGACTATTTTACTTGGAAACAGTTGGCCTCAATAGTGTGCTCTGTTCCTCAATACTCATTGGTCCCAAGTGTCTAGAAACCTTGGTTTGAGGTAACAGGTGGCAGCCATTGCTCTACACACCAATATTAATATGCTCTCTTTTAAAATGTAATGCAGATGCCAGATACTGGAACTGGCTTGGAATTGATACTATATTTAAGATGGTATCACTATTACTGATAATTTAACCAGTTGGTCTTATGTATAGTACATCTAGTGCTTATTTCTTATCTTTGCATTACCATTTCATATACACCATGGAGGGCTTCACAGGTGGCACAGTGATAACGACTCTGCTTGCCATTGCAGGAGACATAAGAAACAGGGTTTGCTCTCTGGGTCGCGAAGATCCCCTAGAAAAGGAAATGGCAACCCACTCCAGTATTCTTGCCTGGAAAATTCCATGGACAGAGAACTAGGCAGGCTGCAGTCCGTGGGAACTCAGAGTCAGGTACCACTGAGTGCACACATGCATGCACGTGGATCATATGCACTTATTCTTTTTTTTTTGTTTTAAAATATAACCCCTTGCATTATTTGAGCTTAAATGTAAGTGAAAAGTATTACTCCAAAGTATTTTTTAAAGTAATAAATTAGTAATCAAGGTAAGATTCAAAGATTGTAACCCATTATTAGCATGGCTATCTGTGATGGACCATGAATATGAGATGATATCAAAGATGGACTCAGTATGAGCTTAGTTTATCTGGCAATGGCTTCCATCTGTTCTATTTTGGAATCATCTATTAAATAACAAATGGACTGTGGAAGTTGAATCATATCAGGGTAAAATAAAATGTGCAGGGAATTAAGTACAGTTAATTCTGCCATGCCTATGTGTGTACTCAGTTGCTAAGTCGTGTGTGACTCTTTGCAACCCCATGGACTGTAACTCGCCAGGCTCTTCTTTCCATGGAATTTGCCAGGCAAGAGTACTGGAGTGGGTTGTCACTTCCTTCTCCAGGGGATCTTCCTGACCCAGGCATTGAACCTGCACCTCTTGCATTTCTTGCATTGGCAGATGGATTCTTTGTGCCATGGGAAGGCCAATGCTACCATACATTAAATAATTAGAACTGATGGTATTTACTTTGGTTAACTATGTAAAGTTAAGAATATTAGACCTACAGTATTTTATTAAGACATTTGACATCCTTTGTTTTAATTATACTATATGGGCATATTAAATGGGTGTACTGACAAATGCAATACAATAAAATAAGCAAATATTCTGGGTAAAATAAGCAAATATTCTGTCCTGAGATTTTTGTATCATAAATTTAACATTTATTCAGTGCATTTTTCATAGTGCATGTAGATAATTTGACAGAGATTTTATTATCTATAGTAGCTCTGATGAGCAAAACTGGCATATTAATGATACAACATAAATGTTGGCTAGGTCAGGAAGCAACAGTTAGAACTGGACATGGACAACAGACTGGTTCCAAATAGGAAAAGGAGTACGTCAAGGCTGTATATTGTCATCCTGCTTATTTAACTTATATGCAGAATACATCATGAGAAATGCTGGACTGGAAGAAACACAAGCTGGAATCAAGATTGCTGGGAGAAATATCAATCACCTCAGATATGCAGAGGATACCACCCTTATGGCAGAAAGTGAAGAGGACCTAAAGAGCCTCTTGATGAAAATGAAAGAGGAGAGTGAAAAAGGTGGCTTAAAGCTCAGCATTCAGAAAACGAAGATCATGGCATCTGGTCCCATCACTTCATGGGAAATAGATGGGGAAACAGTGGAAAGTGTCAGACTTTATTTTTTTGAGGCTCCACAATCACTGCAGATGGTGACTGCAGCCATGAAATTAAAAGATGCTTATTCCTTGGAAGAAAAAATATATATATATATACAAACACATTAGTGTATATATGTCAATCCCAATGTCCCAGTTCATCCCAACTCCACTCCCCCCTTGTTAACCGTAAGTTTGTTTTCTAATCTTTGACTGTATTTCTGCATTGCAAATTAGTTCTTAATCATGTTTCTAGATTCCACAATAAGCGATATATGATATTTGCCTCTCTTTTTGACTTGCTTCACTGTGTTTGAGTTTCTAGGTCCATCCATGTTGGTGCAAATGATGTTCATTTGCCCCTTCTCCTGGCTGAGTAGTATTCCATTGTATGTATGTACCAGATCTTCTTTATCCATTTCTCCGTCGATGGACATTTAGGTTGCTTCCTTGTTCTTGCTATTATAAATAGTGCTGCAGTAAACAAGGTGCACACATCCTCTCGAATTATGTTTTTTCCAGATATATGCCCAGGAATGGGATTGCTGGATAATATGTTAGGTCTATTTTTAGTTTGTTAAGAAATCTCTGTACTGTTCCCCTCAGTGGCTGGACCAATTTACATTCCCACAAACAGTGTAGAAGTGTTCCCTTTTCTCCACACCCTGTTCAGCATTTATTGTTTGCAATTTCTTTCATGATGCCAGTCTGACCAGTGTGAGATGATGCCTTATTGTAGTTTTGATTTGCATTTCTCTAATAATTAGTGATGCTGAGCATCTTATCATGTGTTTTGCTTAAAATGCATTCCAGAAGAGATCAAGAAAGGTGCAATGTGTTTTGCAGATGCTTAACTTTTTTCCATCTTGGATAGTGACTGATACATAGCACAAGAAATTGGAAGGTAAACAATTGCTAGATGGATATTAAAGTCTAATCAATAGCTAAATAGCAATAGTTGTGAAGATACATGTAATTTGAATTTTCTGAGTAATTACTAATGTCAGATTCTCAGCTAAGGAAATACTGTTTTCTTTTAAGTTCTTGCATTATATTATCAGTTGTCAGCCTCTGTCTATACTGGGACTTACACTTTTTCTCACATATTCTCATTTACTGCAATAAATCTGGTAAGAAACTCATCTCAGTAGATGTGACAAATATTGATAATATTTGTCTAAACCTGTTTTATTAGAATCTTATTCATATTTTTCTTATTAAGAATAAAAATTCATTTAAAGTAATTAGGCTCTGCTTAATGAGAAAGTCTTTGGCAGTAGCATTTGTGCTGAAAGTTTTTAAAAAGCTGAGCAGAATTGTCAAAGCATAATTAAAGATAGAAGAATTAAGCTCACTTTTCTCCCATAAGTATCTTTGCCAGGCAATAGAAACTTTGGCAATAGAGCCAAATTGGAAAAAGGAGCCATGCTGGTTGCTATACCATGTTAAAGAAAGGTGGGTCATAACTTGTGGCAATAATCCCCGCTGTGAAAAAGTCGACAGTGGTCTGTCTTCTTGCTAACATTAGCTGTTTCTCTCCTCCTCTATCTTGTTTTTTTCTGTGGGCCTTAGTGATGGTAGTTTTCTTATTGCCATTTCTATTTCTGCTTTTTTCCTTGAATGTATTAAGTCATTCAGAACAATGAACAAACATTTATTAAGTTCTTCCTATGTATAAGATCTTATATAAAGGTACAGGGGCAGAAATATTTTATTCAAACTGTTAAAGCTATAGCATATCATCATGCTGGTTGTATTTGAACATGGCCTAGAAAAGTGTAAACTATTTCAAAAGTGCAAAGATGGGGTTGAGGAAAAGGAAGTGTCATGAGCCATGGGAGAAGTTAGAGGCAAGGTCTCAAGCTAGACCACGAAGGTCTAGAAGTTATAAATGTTCAGTTGTGTGTTGCCCATGTGGTAAGGAAGAAGTTTGATGCAAAGGACTTTACATGCTTTATATAGAACTTAGACAACCTTCTGCAAACAGTAAGGTACAGGGAGCAAGCAAGATTGTGTCTTTATCTGTTCAGGCTGCTCTAAGAAAATATCATAAACTTGGAGTATATAAATGATAGTTCTAGAGGCTGGGAGGTCCAGGATCAAAGCACTGGACCATTCAGTGTCTGGTGAGGGCTCATTTCCTAGACAGCTTATTTTAGTCTTTTTGTTATAGGCTCATATAGTAAAAATAGCAAGGGAGCTGTCTGGGGCTTCTTTTACAAGGGCACTCATCCCATCCCTGATGGTTCATGACTTACTTGCCTCCCAAAGGCCCACATCCTAATTTTATCACCTTGGCATGTTAAGATTTCAACATATAAATTCCAGGAAACACAAATATTCATACTATAACAAGTTGGGCAAATTTTAAGATGCAAAATTAAGAAAATGTTATAATTCTTCTTGAGCCCAATTTCCACAGAATGAGTTCTGAACTTTATTCAAAATTTGTCAATTCCTAGAAAATCAAATGGTGCTAATCAAATACAAATTATAAGAAATAAGAAGAATTTTTACATCATCCACTGTTGTCGATTGCCTGCATCTCTACATGCAGACGTGGATATGTTCATCAAATGGGATGGACACTGCCTAAGTAAGTAAATGTTAGTCTCTCCATCATGTATGACTCTTTGCAATCCCATGTACTGTAGCCTGCCAGGCTCCGCTCTCCATGAAATTCTTCTGACAAGAATACTGGTGTGAATAGCCATTCCCTTCTCCAGAGTATCTTCCCAACCAAGGGTCGGACCTGGGTCTCCTGCATTGCAAGTAGATTCTTTACTATATGAACCGCCAGGGAAGCCTGTATCTATATTGAAATAATAAAGTTTACAGATAGTAGAGGCTTTTATAAATATATACTAAATTTTCTATACATTCGTATCTATCTAATCGCAGTATCTTAGAAAGTTGCAGTTAGTGTGTTAACTTCAGTGTTACTTCCCTGTGCTCGTTAGTGTGTTAATGAGTGTGTCACTTCAGTGTGTTAGTTTCATTTTATTCCTATAACAAACTACCACAAATCTGATTCCTTAAAGCAATTCTAATTTAGTTTCATAGAGTTCTGAAACTCAGAACTCGGAATTAGATGTCTCTGGACTGCAATCAGTTGGCAGGACTGAGTTCTTACTGGAGACTCTGGTTTTAAAAATTTTAAAGTCAGGTGATTAACTACCTTACTTTCATCTTCCAGCTTAATCCTCCTTTGTCACAGACATCACTGGAGAAAGAAAGGGGGCATTATTCTTCATATCACAGTTAGTAATGGCACATGAGTAAGATATTGGTCTTATTCCTAACATAGGGATCTTTTTCTTCATAATCATTGAGGTAATTATATAAATAATTAGAATTCACATTACTCTTCTTTTTCTCTGAATTCTTAATGACTTTTATGTGAATACGCAGTAAGGGATAGCAACAGGGAACAACAGACTGGTTCCAAATAGCAAAAGGAGTACATCAAGGCTGTATATTGTCACCCTGCTTATTTAACTTCTATGCAGAGTACATCATCAGAAATGCTTGGCTGAGTGAAGCACAAGCTGGAATCAAAATTTCCAGGAGAAATATCAATAGCCTCAGATATGCAGATGACACCACCCTTATGGCAGAAAGTGAAGAAGAACTAAGGAGCCTCCTGATGAAAGTGAAAGAAGGGAGTGAAAAGTTGGCTTAAAGCTCAACATTCAGAAAACAAAGAGCATGGCATCTGGTCCCATCACTTCATGGCAAATAGATGGAGAAACAGTGAAAACAGTGGCAGTTTTATTTTGGGGGGCTCCAAAACCACTGCAGATGGTGACTGCAGCCATGAAATTAAAAGACGCTTACTCCTTGGAAGAAAAGTTATGACCAACCTAGACAGCATATTCAAAAGCAGAGACGTTACTTTGCCAACAAAGTTCATCTAGTCAAAGCTATGGTTTTCCCAGTAGTCATGTATGGATGTGAGAGTTGGACTATAAAGAAAGCTGAGCACCAAAAAACTGATGCTTTTGAACTGTGGTATTGGAGAAGACTCTTGAGAGTCCCTTGGACTGCAAGGAGATCCAACCAGTCCATCCTAAAGGAAATCAGTCCTGAATATTCATTGGAAGGACTGATGCTGAAACTGACGTTCCAATACTTTGGCCACCTGATGCAAAGAACTGAGTCATTTGAAAAGACCCTGATGCTGGGAAAGATTGAAGGTGGGAGGAGAAGGGGACAACAGAGGATAAGATGGTTGGATGGCATCACAGACTCAATGGACATGAGTTTGAGTAAATTCCCAGAGTTGGCAAAGGACAGGGAGGCCTGACGTGCTGCAGTCCATGGGATCACAAAGAGTCAGACATGACTGAGCCACTGAACTGAACTGAAGAGTCTTTTGAATAAAGTGAAAGAGGAGAGTGAAATATTTGGTTTAAAACTCAGTGTTCAGAAAACTAAGATCAGAGCATCTGGTCCCATCACTTCATAGCAAATAGATGGGGAAAACTGACCTTTCCCATTCCTGTGGCCACTGCTGTGTTTTATATATGTGTCTGTGTGTGTGTGTGTTTATGAAAATCTATTTCTATTGGAGAATACTGTAAATATACATATTTATAATTTTATAGTTCTATATTAGAATTGGTATTAAAGTTAGTGGGGCCTTTGAAGAAGAATTTTCCATTTGGGAATAGTCTTCCTTCCAATCCCAAAGAAAGACAATGCCAAAGAATGTTCAAATTATCATACAATTGTAATAATTTCACATGCTAGCAAGGTAATGCTCAAAATCCTTCAAGCTAGGCTTCAGCCGTGAACCACAGACTTCCAGATGTGCACTGGATTTAGAAAAGGCAGAGGAACCAGAGATCAAATTGCCAACATACACTGGATCATAGAAAAAGCAAGGAAATTAAAAAACAAACATACAAAACACTTACTTCATTTCATTGACTACACTAAAGCTTTTGACAGTGTGGATCATGGCAAACTGTGGAATATTCTTAAAGAGATGGCAATACCAGACCAGATTACCTGCATCCTGAGAAACCTGTATGTAGGACAACAAGCAACAGTTAGAACCGGACATGGAACAAAGGACTGGTTCAAAATTGGGAAAGGAATACGTCAAGGTTGCATATTGTCACCCTGCTTATTTAACTTATATGCAGAGTACATAATTTAAAATGCAGGGCTGGATGAAGCACAAGCTGGGATCAAGATTGCCAGGAGAAGTATCAACAATCTCAGGTATGCAGATGATACCACTTTAATGATACAAAGTGAAGAGGAAATAAAGAGCCTCTTGATAAAGGTGAAAGAGGAGATTGAATAGGCTGGCTTAAAACTCAACATTCAAAAAGGGAAGCTCATGGCATCTGGTCTTATAGCAAATAAATGGGAAGAAAAAAGTGGAAACAGTGTCAGATTTCATTTTCCTGGGCTCCAAAATCAATGTAGACCGTGACTCAGTTCAGTTCAGTTCAGTCGCGCAGTCGTGTCCGACTCTTTGCGACCCCATGAATCGCAGCACGCCAGGCCTCCCTGTCCATCACCAACTCCCGGAGTTCACTCAGACTCACGTCCATTGAGTCTGTGATGCCATCCAGCCATCTCATCCTCGGTCATCCCTTTCTCCTCCTGCCCCCAATCCCTCCCAGCATCAGGGTCTTTTCCAATGAGTCAACTCTTCGCATAAGACCGTGACTACAGCCACAAAATTAAAAGATGCTTGCTCCTTGGAAGAATAGCTGTGACAAACCTAGACAGTGTATTAAAAATCAGAGATATCACTTTGCCAACAAAGGTCCATATAGCCAAAACTATGGTTTTTCCAGTAGTCATATATGGATGTGAGATTTGGAACATAAAGAAGGCTGAGCACAGAAGAACTGATGCTTTTGAACTGTGATATTGGAGAAGACTCTTGAGAGTCCCTTGGACAGCAAGGAGGTCAAACCAGTAGATCTTAAAGGAAATCAACCCTGAATATTCATTGGAAGGACTGATACTGAAACTGAAGTTTTAATACTTTGTCTACCTGATGCAAAGAGCTAACTCATTGGAAAAAACCCTGATGCTGGCAAAAATTGAGGATAAGAGGAAAAGGGGGCAACATAAGATGGTTGGATCACATCACTGACTCAATGAGCATGAGTTTAGGCAAACTCAGGGAGATAGTGAAGGACAGGGAAGCCTAGCATGCTGCAGTCCATGGAGTCACAAAAAGTCAGACACAACTTAGCGACTGAATAACAACACATGCCTATTTAATGTATAAATGTATATATTTAATTTTATTTATTTATTTTGGCTGTACCACATCTTTGTTACTGTGTGGGCTTTTCTCTAGTTGCAGTGAATGGGGGCTGCTCTCTAGTTGCAGTGCATGGATTTCTCATTGTTTTGGCTTCTCTTGTTGCAGAACTCTGGGTGTGCAGGCTTCAACAGTTGCTGCTCCTAGGCTCTAGAGCACAGGCTCAATAGTTGTGGCACAGGGTCTTAATTGCTCGTGGGGACTTAGTTGATCTGAGGCATGTGGGATCTTTCTAGGTCCAGGATCGAACCTGTGTATCCTGCATTGGCAGGCAGATACTTTACCACTGAGCCACCTGGGAAGCCCATACGCAGATTTATAGGCTTTATATTCCTTACTTCAGTGCATAGTATAGAATTAATATGTGATATACTAATAATAGATGAATGAGTGAATTGTGGAATGAATAAATGGTGAAAAAAGTCACCTAAGACCTAATGTCTTTCCTACTGTTTCATCCTATTGAAATTGAAAGTCTTTTTATTAAATTAACTATTGATAAGCTGATGTATATAACAAGCCTCTCAAGCTGTACAGTTGCCTGCCAAATTTTCTGTAGCTTATCCATTTTTTTCCCCTATGACTCTAAACAGAGCTGGACCAATCCAGGGTAGAAATTTTCTGTATGAGACTAACTCAGTGCTAGAGAATACAGCATTTAACTGTTCTTGTTATTTGTCAGGATCTCATCTTGTATTCTGAAATTGTGGCTTCTGCTTAGCTGGTATTTATATGGTAACCATTGCCTAAGAGATAACAGCATTCCTGCCAACTGTGATTTGGATCTATAAATATCACCTTTCTTGTGATTATTCCGTAGCCAAATGCTATATACATTTCCAGTTTCTCCAGATTGAAAATCCTGAAAGCTCTCTACTTCTTTGAAGTATTAATCTTCAATACAAACAATTTATTGTCTCATTTTACAGGTAAGAGTATTGAAGCTTAGTGCAGTTAAGAACCTAATTAGAGGTCACATTGCTGGTAAATGGCTCAGCTGGAATTTCAGCTTAGGTTTCTAAAATTCTAAAGAATGTAGCCTTTACTATAGAAAGTCTGCAGTGTTTTTCTCTTAAGCATGATAACTGCTCATTGGTTTTATATAACTGAATGGAATAAAAATACTAATAGAGGTAGAGATAGAAGAGGAGACAAATGAGAAATGAAGAGAGGAAAGAGAAGGAGAAAAGAAATAATAAGCATCCCTTCATTCCTAAGGCTTGAATTTTATTGAGACCATAATCCTAATAAGATTATGTATTTCATTTACTAACAGACCTACTAATTTTGAGCCAGCTTTGCAATCCTGGGATAAAAGCCACTTGCAATATTGGTCATTTTTCATAAATACAAAGAATATAATTTCCTTTAGCTACTTTAAACAGCAGGAATTTTGTGATTTAGTCAATAAGTCGTGTTCGACTCTTGCGACACCATAGACTGTAGCCTGTGAGGCTCCGTTGTTCATAGCACTTTTCCAAGCTAGAATACTGGAGTAGGTTGCCATTTCCTCCTCCTATTTGGAGAAGGAATTTTAATATAGTATATTTGACAATTTACAAAAAAGATGTCCTTTTCATTATAGGGGACTGGAATGCAAATGTAGGAAGTAAAGAGATACCTGGAGTAACAGGGAAATTTCTCCTTGAAGTAAAAAATGAAGCTGGGCAGAGGCTAACAGAGTTTTGCCAAGAGAACACACTGGTCGTAGCAAACAACTGCTTCCAAGAACACAAGAGAAGACTCTACACATGGACATCACCAAATGGTCAATACCAAAATCAAATTGATTATATTCTTAGCAGCCAAAGATGGAGAAGCTCTATACAGTCAGCAAAAACAAGACCGGGATCTGACTGTGGCTCAGATCATGAACTCATTGCCAAATTCAGACTTAAATTGAAGAAAGTAGGGAAAACCACTAGACCATTCAGGTATGATTTAAATCAAATCCCTTATGATGTACAGTGGAAGTGAGAAATATATTCAAGGGATTAGATCTGATAGACAGAGTGCCTGAAGAACTATGGATGGAGGTTTTTGACATTGTACAGGAGGTAGTGATCAAGACCATCCCCAAGAAAAAGAGATTCAAAAAGACAAAATGGTTGCCTGAGGGGGCCTTACAAACAGCTGAGAAAAAAAGAGAAGTGAAAGGCAGAGGCAAAAAGGAAAAATATACCCATTTGAATGCAGAGTTCCAGAGAATAACAAGGAGAGATAATCATGCAAATATGGGCACAATAAAGGACAGAAATGGTATGGACCCAACAGAAGCAGAAGATACTAAGAAGAGGTGGCAAGAATACACAGAAGAACTGTAAAAAAGAGATCTTCATGACCCAGATAACCACGATGGTGTGTTAACTCACCTAGAGCCAAACAACCTGGAATGCAAAATCAAGTGGACCTTAAAAACATCACTATGAACAAAGATAGTGGAGGTGATGGAATTCCAGTTGAGCTATTTCAAATCCTAAAAGATGATGTTGTGAAAGTATTACACTCAATATACCAGCAAATTGGGAAAGCTCAACAGTGTCTTCAGGACTAAAAAAGGTCAGTTTTTATTCCAATCCAAGGAAGGCAATGCCAAAGAATGCTCAAACTCCCACACAATTTCACTCATCTCACACACTAGCAAAGTAATGCTCAAAATTCTCCAAGCCAGGCTTCAACATTATGTGAGCCATGAACTTCCTGATGTTCAAGCTGGATTTAGAAAAGGTAGAGGAACCAGAGATCAAATTGCCAACAACAATAGGGTCATTGAAAAAGCAAGAGAGTTCCAGAAAAACATCTACTTTTGCTTTATTGACTACGTTAAAGCTTTTGACTGTGTGGATCACAACAAGCTGTGTAAAATTCTTAAAGAGATGGGAATACCAGACCACCTGACCTGCCTCTTGAGAAATCTGTATGCAGATCAAGAAGCAACAGTTAGAAACGGACATGGAACAGACTGGTTCCAAATAGGGAAAGAAGTTACGTCAAGGCTGTATGTTGTCACCCTGTTTATTTAACTTATATGCAAAGTACATCATGAGAAATGCTGGGCTGGAAGAAGCACAGGCTGGAATCAAGATTGCCAGGAGAAATGTCAATAACCTCAGATACGCAGATAAAACTGCCCTTATGGCAGAAAACGAAGAAGAACTAAAAAGCCTTTTGATGAAAGTGAAAGAGGAGAGTGAACTATTTGGTTTAAAACTCAATATTCAGAAAACTTAAGATCATAGCATCTGGTCCCATCACTTCATAGCAAATAGATGGAGAAACAGTGGCAGATTTTATTTTGAGGGCTCCAAAATCACTGCAGGTGGTAACTCCAGCCATGAAATTAAAAGATGCTTGCTCCTTGGAAGAAAAGCTATGACCAGCCTAAACAGTGTATTAAAAACAGAGACATTACTTTGCCAACAAAGGTCCATCTAGTCAAAGCTATGGTTTTTCAAGTAGTCATGTATGGATGTGAGAGTTGGATTATAAAGAAAACTGAGTGCTGAAGAATTGGTGCTTTGAACCGTAGCACTGAGGAGACCCTTGAGAGTCCCTTGGACTGCAAGGAGATGGATCCAGTCCATCCTAAAGGAAATCAACCCTGATATTCATTGGAAGGACTGATGCTGAGGCTGAAACTTCAAATACTGTGGCCACCTGATGTGAAGACCTGACTCATTTGAAAAGACCCTGATGCTGGGAACCATTGTAGGTGGTAGGAGAAGGGGATGACAGAGGATGAGATGGTTGGATGGCATCACTGACCCAATGGACATGAGTTTGAGTAAGCTCTGGGAGTTGGTGAGAGACAGGGAATCCTGGCATGCTGCAGTCCATGGGGCCACAAAGAGTTGGACACGACTAAGTGATTGAACTGAACTGACAGTTTACAAAATTTTTTTGAGCGTTATCAAACCATGCTTGGATATTCTGGGACAAGATGCCTGGAAGGGATAAGCTGTACTGCCAGGGTGAAAGCAAGAAAGAGAAAAAAGGATGGGGATACGGATGATTGATTTGTAGTATATTTGTTTAGAAGAGATGAGGTTTTCTGATAGAGTAAGACAAGATGATGAAGATAATATTCATCTAGTCATATTAAAGTTTCCTTTTCATTTTAAAATTGAATACATTATTTTATTTTGTTTATTTTTTAATGTTATTATTTTGTTAATTTTACCTCCTGACTCCCTTCACCTATTTCTCCTATGCCTGTCCTCTGGCAGCCACCAATCTGTTCTCTGTATTAATAAGCTTCTTTTTTGGTTTCCACAGATAAGAGAGATCGTATGATATTTGTCATTCTCTGTTCGACTTATTTCGCTTGGCATCCTGAGGTTCATCAGTGTTGTCACAGATGGCAGGATTTCATTCTCTTTTTATGGCTGAATAATATTCCATTATATGTGTGTGCATATGTGTGTATAACACATTTTTTATCCATAGTCATCAGTGGACATATAGGTTGTTTCCATATATTGGCTATAATAAATAGTGCTGTCATGAACATCGGAGAAGGCAATGGCACCCCACTCCAGTATCCTGCCTGGAAAATCCATGGGTGGAGGAGCCTGGTAGGCTGAAGTCCATGGGGTTGCTAAGAGTCGGACACAACTAAGTGACTTCATTTTGCTTTTTACTTTCATGCATTGGAGAAGGAAATGGCAACCCACTCCAGTGTTCTTGCCTGGAGAATCCCAGGGACAGGGGAGCCTGGTGGGCTGCTGTCTATGGGGCCGCACAGAGTCAGACATGACTGAAGCGACTTAGCAGCAACCGTGAGCATGTGGTGCATGTATATTTTTGAGTTAATTTTTTTTCCCTCCTTTTTTTGGTAAATATACAAAAGTGGAATTGGTTGTTCATATGGAAATTTTAAGGGCTTCCCTAGTAGCTCAGTTGGTAAAGAATCCACCTGCAATGCAGGAGACCGCAGTTCAGTTTCTGGGTTAGGAAGATCCCCTGGAGAAGGGATAGGCTACCCTCCACAGTGTTCTTGGGTTTCCCTGGTGGCTCAGCTTGTACAGAATCCACCTGGAGATGTGGGTTCGATCCCTGGGTTGGAAAGATCCCCTGGAGAAGGGAAAGGCTACCTACTCCAGTATTCCAGCCTGGAGAATTCCTTGGGGGTCACAAAAACCAGACACAACTGAGTGACTTTCACTTTCACTTTCATGGCAGTTCTATTTTTAGTTTTTTGAGAAATCTTCATACTGTTTTTCCAAGTGGCTGCACCAACTTATATTCCCATGAACAGTGAATGAGGTTCCCTTCACAGCCTCACCAACACTTGTTATATCTTGCCATTTTGATGACAGTCATTCTAGCAGATGTGAAGCAATATCCCATTATTTTATTTATTTATTTTTTTTAATTTACTTTTTATTTTACATTGGAGTATACTTGATTTACAATGATCAGAATTATCACTGATTATTTAAAAAAAAAAGACAATGAATTAACAATCTTTAAGTGACAGGAAAAAAAAAACCACAATTCTACACCAAATTAAAGCAAACTACATTGTCAGACAGACATAAATTGAGATAATTCTTTTACAGAAGATCTATATATATTAATCACATTTCTTTTTAGAAATTTTATTGGTGTATAGTTGATTTAAAACTGTGTGTTAGTTTCAGGTATGCANTGTAGAATTTACTCAGCGTTGAGATGTTCTTTTGATGAATTTGTGCAGGAGAAAGTGGTCTCTCCGTCCTATTCCTCCGCCATCTTCCCACACCCCCCATTATTTTATTTTTGATCTTCATTTCCCTGAAGATTAATAATGTCGAGCATCTTTTATGTACTTACTGACCATCTGTGTATCTTCTTTGTAAAAAAAAAAAATTACTGTTCATTTTTATTTTATTTATCTCTTTTCAGAGGGTATTCCATTTCCCACTTTTGCCTGATATTTCTTTTATATGTGTGTGTGTATATATATATATATATATATATTTTTTTTTTTTTCTGTAGAGAATGGACATCTAGCTTCTGCTAGGGAAGAGAGTAGTTGCCTGGCTACATGGAATTTTTTCAGCCAGTCCTTTGGTTGTTAGCTCCATTTTTATTCCCACTTTCACAGTACATAGGTTTTGTTGTTGTTTAATCTGTTAATTTATTTATTTGGCCATGCTGGGTCTTAGTAATGGCATGTGTTATTGCCGTGTGAGGGGCCTTTGACTGCAGCACTCAGAATCTTGTTTTTAGTTGTGGCATGTGAAATCTTCTAGCTGTGTCATGGGGCCGCTTAGTTGTAGGATCTAGTTCCCCAACCAGGGATCGAAACCCAGCCCCCTGCATTGGGAGCGCAGATTTTCAGCCATTGCGCCACCAGAGAAATCCTGGTACATCACTTTTCTGTGATTCCACAGTAAAAGTAGGGTTGTTTGGGAATGAAGAGGTGCACTACTGGCTCAGTTTTCAGATTTAATTTTCTGTCTGCTTTTCAGTCTTCTTTTTCAGCTGATGTCTACTCTCAAAATGCTTAGATTTTACAGTGGACTTTTTAATCTTAAAATATACCTTTTTTTTTAACTTTGAGATTTTTTTAAAGTATGTATACATTTATATAACATAGAGTCTTTATATTTATTTAAGAACTTTTAAGAATAAATCTATGATAAAACCAAACTGAGCACTCTATACATGTTTATAAAATATATTAAAAAAATACACATTCAATTTTATATGCATATTAGTAAAGGATAAGAGTCAATGTTTACTTAGTTTGACCAGGCCAAATATGACAGTTAACATTATGAATTCTGCTTCAATTTTTTTCTTTACTTGTTACACAGACTATATTTATTAAATGTTTAAGAATGAATCCAGTTAAAGAATTTGAAATTGTCTCTTCTTTGAAATGTATCTTAATAGAGTGATTGTTTATTAGGAAAGCACCAGAACTTCATGAACAATCATTTCTATTTTATGGAAAATAAGCTGTGACTAACTTGTTTTAATTCTACTTAATTTGGCACATGCAAAGATTTGATAAAAGCTTCAGTGAAGTTCTGCAAAAGTTGGTGCATAAACTCAGATGTATGTATAGAAAGACTCATATGTTGTTCAAAATTATCTCTAGAAGATGAGTATAAAGTACACAATAAAAAAGTGAGATAAATTTCCATAAACCAAATGGTGTAATGTCACTATTTGCAGTCTTATAAGTCAGTTTTAAAGCTTTAGTCACAAATACAGAATGAGATTTATTAATGTACACAAAATTTTGTTTTTCAGTGTATTCATGTTGTATAATTAGGTTATTACCTACATAATTTAATACATTTTATGTGGTAAAAACAGTTTTAACAGTTAGCAGCTGCCTCTGAAATAGCTTTACACTTATTCACATTTAAATTACCTAGTGACTTGAGTAAGTAATTATAATTTTGTCCTAACACTATGTAACATATGGTGTTTACATTCTTCTCAAGAGCTCCTTGAGGGGAAAAATGATACAGAAAGATCAATATAAATAGTGATTTAAGGAACCAATACATACAAAGATTAATGGTAACTAATGGGATATTAAATAGTTGTTAAAACATTTACATTTGTCTTTTAGATTATTGAGTTTTGAGATTGTATTTCAGTTGTTTGCTAGGTGTTAGCATCTTTATGTAACATTTTCATTTTGACTAATCTGCTTTCTAAATTGAGGTTTATGGGGCTTTTTTTTTTTAACATTATCACAATGCATTTTAAGCAGCATATTCCTCTTTCTGAATAGCAAAGCATTCTTTTTATGTCTGTGTTTATAGTTTAGATTTCAACATACAAGAGGCAGATAATCCAATATTTTTTCAACTAAAAACTCTAAGACATAACATTTCTTTTAAAGTAACATTAAAAATTATAAACACAGTCAGAATTCTAGCATATTTATTTAGGTGTGATTTTTTTTAAAAGCCGTATTGCAAATGCTTGATTAGAAATTACCTGTTTAGAATGTTGCTCCTGATCTATCGCTGTTGCTGTCAGTTAGTCACTGACTCACGTCTGAACTCTTTTGCAACCCTGTGGACTGTAGCCGTGTACCCTGTCCAGGGATTTCCCAGGCAAGAATACTGGAGTGGGTTGCCATTTCCTTCTCCAGGGGATCTTCCCAACCCAGGGAAAGAATCTGTGTCTTCTGCATTGGCAGGTGGGTTCTTTACCACTGTACCACCAGAGAAGCCCTTCTTAACCATAAAGCCTCTTTAAAACCTATGGCTTACCTAAAAAAATATATATATAATAATAACTGTTGTACAAATTTTAATTGCTTGAGCACTTCCAATGAGTTGGACAGACTTTAAAATGTTTTGCATGTATTTTTCTCAGGAAAAACTCACAAATTAGACTAGGCATCTTTAACCCTTTTTTCTATAAAAAGAAACTAAAATAGAGTCTATCCAGTATATCTCTAGTAAATGACAGAACCAGAAAGATTTCAAAACTCATTCTTTAATGTATTATGTTGTTGAATTCACTCATTGTGTCTGATTCTTTGCAACTCCATGGACTTAGTCCACGGAATTCTCCAGGCCAGAATACTGGGGTGAGTAGCTTTTTCCTTCTCCAGGCAATCTTTCCAACCCAGGGTGTGAACCCAGGTCTCCCACATTGCAGGTGAATTCTTTACCAGCTGAGCCATAAGGGAAGCCCAAGAATACTGATGTGGGTAGCCTATCCCTTCTCCAGTGGATCTTCCAGATCCAGGAATCAAATTGAGGTCTCCTGCTTCACAGGCAGATTCTTTACCAACTGAGGTATTAGGGAGGCCCTTAATAGTATGCTACACTACAAATTGTACTATATACAGTTGTCTATGGGCTTCCCCAGTGGGTCAGCAGTGAAGAATCAGCCAGATAGAGTTTAATCCCTAGGTTAGGAAGATCCCCTGGAGGAGGGCATGACAACCCACTCTGGTATTCTTGCCTGGAAAATCCCATGGACCGAGGAGCCTGGTGGGCTATGGTCTACAGGGCTTAAAAGAGTCGGATACGACTGAAGCAACATAGCCTGCAGTATGTGTGGTCTGTGTTAATTGGATAAAGACAGGGACTAGATCAGAGGACCTTTTAGGGCCACTAAAAGGATGTTTTGACTAGATAGATGATTCAGTATCACAGAAGAGTATATTATCATGATTGCTGTTAACAAAATGATGATAATAAATATTTTAAAATAAATCTAATGTCATATAATTCTTTTTCAGTTGAAGTTAACTCTTCTGTTTCTGTGAAAAAAAAATCATCACAGAGTTTACCTTGGGATTTAAGAAACATACTGTCTTGAATTCATAGGAGAGGAAACTCTTCCCTCTCTAATCTTATCTAGATTGTCTCTAGGGGGTTAGATAAATGTGGGCCTAAAGTATTATATTAGTCAGCATAGGTAATATTCAGACTTCCCTCATAGTTCAGTTGGTGAAGAATCTGCCTGCCATGCAGGAGACCCGGGTTCGATTCCTGAGTTGGGAAGATCCCCTGGAGAAGGAAATGGCAACCCACTCAGTATTCTTGACTGGAGAATCCCATAGAAAGAGGAGCCTGGCAGGCTACAGTCCATGGGGTCACAAGAGTAGGACACGACTTAGCGATTAAAGAGAAAGAGAGAAAGAGGTAATATTTATATTTTTTAAAATATGATACTCCAATTTCTAATGATTCATTTTTAAAAATTGTGTGTGCTAAGTCGCTTGCCATGCCCAACTCTTTGCGACCTTATGGACTGTATACCACAGGCTCTTCTGTCCATGGGATTCTCTAGGCAAGGATACTGGAGTGGGTTGCTGTGCCCTCCTCCAGGAGACTTTCCCGACCCAGGGATTGAACCAGTGTCTCTTGTGTCTTCTTCATCGGCAGGTAAGTTCTTTACCACTTGAAAATTTTAATCTTATGCTATTATACCCACTTCATTGTCCTAAATCTATTTTTCTCTGAGTCTACAGGTCTTCACAATTTCAATAAATGATTTTGTTGCCTCTCTCATTGCTCAGCCAAATAAAAAAGAAAAGAAGAAAAATTATTTCATCCTTGATTCTTCTTATTCCTTCTCACACCCATTCTATCCACCAGCAAGTCAGCTCTGTCTTGAATATGTATGCATATATTGCAAGTCTGTTCATTTCTTTCACTCATGCTACCATTATCCTCATCATCTCTCACCCAGATCGTTACAGTGGTTTCTTACTGGTCTTCTGTTTCTACTCTTGTCTTCTCTATAATCCATTTTTCACATGGAGCCAGAGTTTTCTTTATAAAACAAAAGGTGTATTGTTTCTTTCCCTTGCTTAAAACACTCCAAACATCACATCAAATACAAGGTTAAAGTGAAGCCAGTTGCCAAGGGCTACAGTCTTACATCCTCTAGCTTGTGGTAGCCTTTCCAGTCTCATCATGGGTCTCTCTGGCTCTGTCTTTTCTAGCTTTGGCCATGCTGACCTTCATGTTGTTTCTTACACAAAGCAAGTTTTCTCCTTCCTCAGGAAATGGTGCTACATGTTCTTTTGTCTCCACTCTTCATTCTCCAGATGTCATATGACTCATTAGTCATTGCATTTATGCTGTCCACGTCAGCTCATCTGAAGAGCTTTCTCCAACTACCTTACCTAAAATACCTGTCGTATTCTAGCTCCTTTTCCTGGTTTATTTTACATGGCACTTATTATTTTTCATAGCGCAAAACCCTTGTCACCTGACATGAAATTATATATATGTATTTATTACTAGTTATACTCAGTAGAATAGAAGGTCAGCATGGGCACAGACTTACTCGCCATTGTTTCCTTAGTTCATGCAACAGTGACCGACACAGTATACCAATTTAATAAATACTTGTTAAATGAAAAGGCTATTATGTGTTTTAACACGTTTCCAAGGCTATGATGCACTTCGATCGTACACATATATAGTTATATGTACACATGATATGCAGAAAAATAAAGATTTATTATCATTTGTGTTAATAGACTGTTAGTCTCTCAGTTGTGTCTGTGACCCTATGAACCGTAGCCTGCCAGGCTCCTTGGTCCATGGAACCCTCCAGGAAAGAGCATTGGAGTGGATTGCCATTTCCTTCTACAGTGTGTTGATAGAGATCATGATAATAGTCTCTTTCCTGAGACTGAATTATCTAATCAAAACATCTTTTGAGTGATCGTAAATTTAACCTGACCCTTGTTATCATCCAATTAATACAGGTGAGATAGAATTAACCTGACAGTTGTATATAGTTGAAGGTAAAACCTATATTTCTCCAAAAGAGAAAGAGTTGAATGCTTTGGGTAACCCAATATGGTGAAGTTACTTAATGCTGTCTCGTATATCCTTTCTTTCCCTTAACTGCATCTAGTCATATTCTGACTTGAAAATCTTGGTAATTTTGTTGGTACCTCATTTTAGTTAGAAATTGTGTTCAGCTGCCAAAAAAAAAAGAAAGAAAATAACAGTGACTTAAACCGTATTGTAGTTAATCTTACTCATAAAGTAAGTGTGGAGGTAGCAGACTAGAGAGGGTAAATAGAGCTACTCTTGGAAATTGTCTGGGACCCTGACCCTGTTACTGTTCTGTCTTGCTTTCCTCATCTCCAGCTTCTGTAATAAAGGCCACTTCAGCCTTGTGGAGTTCTTGTTTTAAAGTAATGTTCCAAGAGGTAGTAGGGAGGAAAAGGGGAAAGTGAAAAGAGACATACTTGCTACTTGAGTCCCTTCATCTAAAGAGTCGCTCTGGAAATACCACATGATACTTCTGCTTATGTATCATTGGCTAGACTTCACAGCAAAGAAGACTGGAAAAATATAATCTCTTAATTAAATGCATTGCTATCCCAAATAACACTAGGATTGATTGTGTTACTAGGAAGAAGGAGGAGTGGTTACTGATGGACATATAACAGAAAATTTTAAATACATCTCTGTATTTCTTATAAAAATTTTTCTACATTTGTTACAGTTCTTGGCATATGTTAATTTTCTGATATTTTCCTATATATTCCACCCCCATATATCACATTATTGTGCTTTCTCTCTAATTAGCCATGCCTTCTAGCAGTGTATTTACACAATAGTCAGTAAATACTTGTTACATTTGGATTCAAATGACAAACCCATTAGCTTGATTTCATTAGCACCTTATTCTGGCAGATGCTAACAAGCGGGAGAAGCCTTGTCTTCTTGTGTTGTCAGCACTTATACAGATACTTTAAAAACAAGAAAAATGAACACAATCTGTTTTTACTGTAATCTCACATAAGTGGCCAAATTGCCTACTTAAATTTGAAAGAAAACCTGAGATATCAACACACTTTGAAAGGGAACTATTAGCAATGCAAAGGCTGTTAACTGTGATTTGTATTAAATAAACAAAAACATGAACTTCCTAAAGTAATTTGTGAATAAAATGGCTATCAATTACCTTAATGCAGTTAAACACAGGGAAAAAATACCAACAATACCTTGGTTGTTCCTTGGCTAAATTTTATGCAGTGTGTAACTTCTATTTCTAAAATGTATTTCCCGTATTATTCAGAATATGTTTTGAGTTTACCCAAAATCAAGCTTTTAAAATACATGAGAAATATTTAATATGAAAATGTTGTTGTTATTCGGTTGCCAAGTTGTGTCTGACTATTTGTGGACTGCAGCGCTCCAAGCTGCTCTGTCCCTAACCATCTCCTCGAGTTTGCCCGAATTCATGTCCATTGAGTCAGTGATGACATCCAACCATCTCATTCTCTTTCACCCTTTTCTCCTTCTACCTTCAAGCTTCCTCAGCATCATGGTCTTTTCCAATGAGTCAGCTCTTTCCATCAGGTGGCCAACTTATTGGAAATTCAGTTTCAGTGTCAGTTCTTCAGTGATTATTCAGGGTTGATTTCCTTTAGGATTGACTGATTGAATCTCCTTGCTTTCCAAAGGATTCGCAAGAGTTTTCTCCATCACCACAATTCAAAAGCATCACTTCTTTAGCACTCCACCTTTGTTGCAGAAACCAGTAATCAAGAAACTGAATACCACACTCAGAGAGTTGGAGAACTCAGGTTTATTACACTGGAGGGCCCAGAGGAATTAACCCTCCAAGCTCTGAGCCACAAACAAAGCGGTTACAGAATTTTTATAGACCTATTACAGTGGGCAACACTAGCTGCTAATAGGCTGGTTTACACTAAGAGGTTTTGCAGCAGTCAAGATGGGGAGGAGGATGCCTGACCTTTGCACAGACAGGCATGATAAAGCAGGTTTGCAGAGGCTGGGCAACTGTCAAGAGCAGGACAAGGGTGAGTGAGATAAGCTCCAGTTCCTAGTATCGTTAAGTCACCACTTTCTGAGACAACGTGACCTACGTGATCCAGACTTTGCAAGGAGCAAGCTGAGTTACAGAGGCAAAACAAGCAGAAGGTTATGTAAAATTTTAACTTTTCCTCTTCACCTTCTTTGTGATATAACTTTCACATCTGTATATGACTACTGGAGAGACCATAGCTTTGACTATACGGACCTATGTCTGCAAAGTGATGTCTTTGCTTTTAAATACAGTCTAGGTTTGTCATCGGAGAAGGCAATGGCAACCCACTCCAGTACTCTTGCCTGGAAAATCCCGTGGGTGCAGGAGCCTGGTAGGCTGCAGTCCATGGGGTCGCTAAGAGTCGGACACGACTGAGCGACTTCCCTTTCACTTTTCACTTTCCTGCATTGGAGAAGGAAATGGCAACCCACTCCAGTGTTCTTGCCTGGAGAATCCCAGGGACGGGGGAGCCTGTGGGCTGCCGTCCATGGGGTCGCACAGAGTCGGACATGACTGAAGCGACTTAGCAGCAGCAGCAGCAGGTTTGTCATAGCTTTCTTACCAAGATGTAGTCATCTTATAATTTTATGGCTGCAATCACCATCTGCAGTGATTTTAGAGTCAAGAAGAGGAAATCTGTCACTGCTTCCACCTTTTCCCCTTCTATTTTGCCGTGAAGTGATGGAAACAAATGCCATGATCTTAGTTTTCTTTTTTTTTTTAAACTCTTGCCTGGAAAATCCCGTGGGTGCAGGAGCCTGGTAGGCTGCAGTCCATGGGGTCGCTAAGAGTCGGACACGACTGAGCGACTTCCCTTTCACTTTTCACTTTCCTGCATTGGAGAAGGAAATGGCAACCCACTCCAGTGTTCTTGCCTGGAGAATCCCAGGGACGGGGGAGCCTGTGGGCTGCCGTCCATGGGGTCGCACAGAGTCGGACATGACTGAAGCGACTTAGCAGCAGCAGCAGCAGGTTTGTCATAGCTTTCTTACCAAGATGTAGTCATCTTATAATTTTATGGCTGCAATCACCATCTGCAGTGATTTTAGAGTCAAGAAGAGGAAATCTGTCACTGCTTCCACCTTTTCCCCTTCTATTTTGCCGTGAAGTGATGGAAACAAATGCCATGATCTTAGTTTTCTTTTTTTTTTTAATATTAAGTTTTAAGTTGGCTCTTTCACCCTCATCAAAGGGCTCTTAATATTTAATTTCAAATGCCAAATATCTCCAAGGTTTGTATAACTTGTAATTATTTCATTAATATACATTTGTCTCTATATTCAACTTGAATACACAGAAATACAGTCAACTTTTCAAAACTTTAAGACATGATTCTTGTAGAATAACAAAATAAGTTTTTAAATTGAAGTTAGCATGGTCTCTTTTAGTGTCTAAAGTTTCTGAACAGACTGTAGATTTGTTTCATGGTGTTATATCCTGCTGCAACTGACAAGTGCTCAGTTGTGTCCAACTCTGCAACCTCATGGACTGTAGCCTGCCAGGCTCCTCTGTCAGTGGGATGTTTTCCAGGAGTGGATTGTCTTTTCCAACGATTTTCCCAACCCAGGGATTAAACCCAGGTCTCTTGCCTCTGCTACATTGGCAGGCAGATTCTTTACCACTAGCAGCATCTGGGAAGACCAATGTTATATAACATGTTCAATTATTATTAACAGCTTTATATCATGTGTCAGATATCCTCTATTTTAAATTTTGATGTACTTATAGTATACACTGGAGAAGGAAATGGCAACCCACTCCAGTACTCTTGCCTGGAAAATCCCATGGATGGAGGAGCCTGGTGGGCTGCAGTCCATGGGGTCGCTAGGAGTTGCACATGGCTGAGCGACTTCACTTCCACTTTTCATTTTCATGCATTGGAGAAGGAAATGGCAACCCACTCCAGTGGTCTTGCCTGGAGAATCCCAGGGATGGAGGAGCCTGGTGGGCTGCCATCTATGGGGTCGCACAGAGTCAGACAAGACTGATGTGACTTAGCAGCAGCATAGTATACACACACGTGAATTTTCTTACCTTTTTTTTTTTTTTAACAAGAATTGAAAAGTTTTGAAAATTATGTTCCCAGTTCTCATGTCAAAATTTGAACTGTTAGAGGGCAAAGACTATATGGGTATATGTGTATGGAAGCCTATATATATATATGTATGTGTGTGTGTGTGTGTGTGTGTGTATACCAAGCTCAGGTTTGGCTGCTTATGTTTGAAAGTCAATACTTGAGAGACAAGTGTTGGTTGGAAAGGAAAGATTATTTTGTTCAGTAGGTCAGAACCTGAGGAGGAGGCAGACTCATGTCCAAAAACCAACTGCCAAGATTCTGCTTGACCATTAAAGTTTTTAAAGGAAGAATCATTTGGAGAGGGAGTCAGGGTCTTCTTATCTTCCATTGTGTGCATATTTTCTTCTGATTGATTGCTGGTGAGGTAACAGGGAACTATTCTAGGAATCTTGTGCTCAGCCTGAAGTTACCATCCTCCACCTGGGTGAAGGCTTTAACTCTTGCAGAAGAACTCGGAGGTATTGTTATGGGTTTTCCTTGAGGAGGAACCAAGACCCAGCTTTACCAGTGCACTATTGTTTCTTGTATGTTTCTCCTTTGTTTCTGCATTCCCTCCTTTCCAGATAAACAGCTGTTTAGGACTCAGGGGCCGCTGAATGGGGCCTATTTCCTACAAATCAGAAACAGGGACACAGAAAGGCTGTGCCCAGCAGGGTCCTGCTCACTTTCATATCTACATATATATATATATACAGACACATATATCTTTATATCTTCCAAAATACCTATCAAATAGCCTTGCATATTTTTCATAAGTACTTATGAATAAAAGTACTTCTTAAGTTTCATTAAGTACACATATGTTTTTCCACTGACAAATATTATTGTAACTCAAAATCAATTTATGAAAACTCATCAGATTAAAACCCAGAATAAACTAAATAATTTGAAAGCAACCCTTTTTCTCTTCTCATCATAAATAAAAATAATAGTTTCCCTTTATAAAAACATCTATCATATTTAACTAGTATTTTGTCATACTTTTAAAGTAGGATTGAATAAAAAGAATTAAGGTCGTTGTTCTAAATAGTGTTTCAGAGTCTTAGTCATTTGATGCATGGAAACAAAGGACCAGAAAAATGCCAGATTAGAAGTGGGCAAATAATTTGTTGTGGGGAAAATAGTGAGGCATGAGACGATGATCACATCTCAGGTATTGGCAACTCAACTCGTGCCGTCTATATAACCAAAACTTAGTCATCATTAACTCAGAGATCCACTATTAAATTTTTTAGTAATATTTTCAGACACTAACACTGCCTCCCAAGTAGTGAACTATATCTTTCCTTTGTGTGTTTCCTCAGTTGGGTTCAGTTCAGTCGCTCAGTCATGTCCAACTCTTTGAGGCCCCATGAATCGCAGCACGCCAGATCTCCCTGTCCATCACCAACTCCCAGAGTTTACCCAAACTCATGTCCATCGAGTCGGTGATGCAATCCAGTCATCTCATCTTCTGTTGTCCCCTTCTACTCCTGCCCCCAATCCCCCCCAGCATCGGGGTCTTTTCCAATGAGTCAACTCTTCACATGAGGTGGCCAAAGTACTGGAGTTTCAGTTTTAGCATCAGTCATTCCGGTGAACACCCAGGACTGATCTCCTTTAGAATGGACTGGTTGGGTCTCCTTGCAGTCCAAGGGACTCTAAAGAGTCTTATCTAACACCAGAGTTCAAAAACATCAATTCTTCGGCGCTCAGCTTTCTTTGTAGTCCAAATCTCACATCCAAATGTGACCACTGGAAAAACCATAGCCTTGACTAGACAGACCTTTGTTGGCAAAGTAATGTCCTATTTTTTAATATGCTATCTTCACTTTCCTTTCCTTTCCTTGGGTTGCTCATAACTTTCCTTCCAAGGAGTAAGTGTCTTTTAATTTCAAGGCTGCACTCACCATCTGCAGTGATTTTGGAGCCCAGAAAAATAAAGTATGACACTGTTTCCCCGTCTGTTTGCCATGAAGTGATGGGACCAGATGCCATGATCTTAGTTTTCTGAATGTTGAGCTTTAAGCCAACTTTTTCACTCTCCTCTTTCACTTTCATCAAGATGCTTTTTAGTTCCTCTTCACTTTCTGCCATAAGGGTGGTATCCTCTGCATATCTGAGGTTATTGATATTTCTCCCAGCAATCTTGATTCCAGCTGGTATTTCTTCCAGCCCAGCGTTTCTCATGATGTACTCTGCATAGAAGTTAAATAAGCAGGGTGAAAATATACAGCCTTGATGTACTCCTTTTCCTATTTGGAACCAGTCTGTTTTCCATGTCCAGTTCTAACTGTTGCTTCCTGACCTACATACAGATTTCTCAAAAGGCAGGTCCGGTGGTCTGGTATTCCACAGTTTACTGTGATCCACACAGTCAAAGGCTTTGGCATAGTCAATAAAGCAGAAATAGATGCTTTTCTGGAACTCTCTTGCTTTTTCGATGATCCAGGAGATGTTGGCACTATAATCTCTGGTTCCTCTGCCTTTTGTTAAAACTGGGTTGAGCATCTGAAAGTTTATGGTTCACATTTGCTGAAGCCTGGCTTGGAGAATTTAGAGCATTACTTTACTAGCATATGAGCAATTGTGCAGTAGTTTGAGCATTCTTTTGCATTGCCTTTCTTTGGGATTGGAATGAAAACTGACCTTTTCCAGTCCTATGGCCATTGCTGAGTTTTCCAAATTTGCTGGCATATTGAGTGTAGCACTTTCACAGCATCATCTTTTAGGATTTAAAATAGCTCAACTGGAATTCCATCACCTCCATGAGCTGTGTTCGTAGTGATGCTTTCTAAGGCCCACTTGACTTCACATTCCAGGATGTCTGGCTCTAGGTGAGTGATCATGCCATCATGATTATCTGGGTTGTACAGCTCTTTTTTGTACAGTTCTTCCGTGTATTCTTGCCACCTCTTCTTAATATCTTCTGCTTCTGTTAGGTCCAGACCATTTCTGTCCTTTGTCAAGCCCATCTTTGCATGAAATGTTCCCTTGGTATCTCTAATTTTCTTGAAGAGATCTCTAATCTTTCCCATTCTGTTGTTTTCCTCTATTTATTTGCATTGATCACTGAAGAAGGCTTTCTTATCTCTTCTTGCTATTCTTTGGTACTCTCCATTCAGATACTTATATCTCTCTTTTTCTCCTTTGCTTTTCACTTCTCTTCTTTTCACAGCTATTTGTAAGGCCTCCTAAGATGGCCATTTTGCTTTTTTGCATTTCTTTTCCATGAGGATGGTCTTGATCCCTGTTCCTGTACAATATCATGAACCTCATTCCATAGTTCATCAGGCATCTGTCTATCAGATCTAGTCCCTTAAATCTATTTCTCACTTCCACTGTATAAATCATAAGGGATTTGATTTAGGTCATACCTGAATGGTTTTCGGTTTTCCCTACTTTCTTCAATTTAAATTTGAATTTGGCAATAAGGAATTCATTATCTGAGCCACAGTCAGCCCCTGGTCTTGTTTTTGCTGACTGTATAGATCTTCTCCATCTTTGGTTGCAAAGAATATAATAAATCTGATTTTGGTGTTGACCATCTGGTGATGTCCATGTGTAGAATCTTCACTTGTGTTGTTGGAAGAGGGTGTTTGCTATGACCAGTGCATTCTCTTGGCAAAACTCTATTAGCCTTTGCCCTGCTTCATTCCGTACTCCAAGGCCAAATTTGCTTGTTACTCCTACCTCTCAAAAAAGGCTCAGTTATAGTACCTATGACAGTGCACTGGAGTAATCTCTTATATTTCTTCATTAGACTGTAATTGATTTGATCATTGGTACAATGTCTTATTTATCTCAGAACTGGTTGTGCTTAATGCATTGTCTACCTGCCTGATTAATAATAGACTTTCAAACAATCTCACTGAATAGGAAAGAGAACTAGAAAAGTACATTCAGTATTTTTCAGGATGTTGGGGAAATAGAAAAACAAAACCCCTCAAACGACTCAGTAAAAATGAGTTTATTTTATAAAGAAAACAGAGAATGAAGGAGGAAAGAATAGCCTCAGAAGCAAGATAAACAGAGCTAGTGGTGTGCTGATGATTGTTTAATAATCAGCTCTTTAAAGGAAAAACATATTTGTAGTATTTGATAGTTTTGGTGGTCCCATTGCTCTATCATGGCCAATTTCAAGCTACCAGGTCAATTAAAAGCTACCTGGAGTTAGGGGAAAAGGGAGCACAGTCAACTCTTGCAACCTGGTGCCAGGTGAGTCCAGCAGAAACCTCATGGCGAACTGGAGAACTATCATCCTCTAGTAGTCACTGTGGTCCTCGTGGTTTGACAGTCAACAGGCACCACGTTAGTCTCCATGCTGTTTATTCCTCTTCTGCACTGCTTTGCTTTATCTGCTTTTCCTTCTCTACTATTACCTAACTTTTCTCAGTTCCCCTTTGTTTCTAGCCTGTGACTTCTGTACAGGATGGACTTCTGTTATCATCTCATTCCCATCATGTCATGTCTTCTGTTCACTGATGTTTGTGTGCCTCTTTGATGCCTGATATCTATTCTCGTCCATACACTTGGGACAGCTGATATTCAAACAGTTGAGAGAAATTTTTATTGATTTGGCAAGTTACTATCCAGTATACAAATCTCAAAGTTAGTGCCCTCAGTAACAGTTTTTCCTATATTTCTTGCAGAGGCCAGCTTCTATCCCTGGCATCACAGAATCACCTGATATGATAAAAACAAAACCTGTGTATAAGGAACATCTTAGAAGAAACAGCTATAGGAATGGCAAGTTCTCTGATGTTTTACTTTGTACAGATAGCCTTTCTAAGAGAGAAACATAGGGTAGAATATATGTTTTTCAAGAACAGAGGAGAGCAAGTGCCAGAATGTAAAACTTTCTATGATTCTAGCAGTTTCACATGTACAAAATACTATTGATATAATCTGATTGCACTGAATAATTGGAATTTTCCTATAAGCTTGATCTCATGGTCATATATTGTGACTGCTTTTTGTTAAATGTCCAGATATTATCTTTAAATTTCAGTCAGGCAGAAAATCTGAATTCCTAGATTTCTCAAACATCTTAGAAAAGAGAAATTATGAGCAATGCATATGTTTTTAAACCTATTAAGTACTAAGCATTTCTAAACATCTACATATTTTATGTCAATGTGTACATATTCTAATGGTGTGCATATATAAATGTATTAAGTGCACATATACACATAAATGAATCGAGTTGTGTATATATGTATGTATTTACATACATTCAGAAATAGGAAACCTATACCTTTATATACTATGCAGAATTCATTCTTTTCAACATTCTCCTCACCACCACCACACATATACACAAAGGTGTATTAGCAAAAAATGATGATGAATAGATGAAGAACAAATTTTTTGATTTCACAAAAATGAGCAAAATATAAGAAGTTTGAATTCAACAGTTTACACAAATGTGTATTAGTAGAAAAGCAGTGATGAACAGATGAAGAACAATATTTATATTGGTTTCACAAAAAATAACAAAATATAAGTTTGAGTTTAAAAAGTTACACTTAAATGGTTAAAATAGCTATATTGAGGTACTTGAACATCTTAACATGAATTTTTATTATATTTTAATATTATAAAAGATCACAAATGAAGTGTAAATATTTCACTGAGAAACTTTATAAATTGTACTTGTTTAGTTTTAGTATGAGAAAAATGTACCAAGTTAAAGTAGTACTATAAGTAATAATTATTGTCTATTTAGAATAAGACCTATAGGATATATAAATAAATGAGTAAATGAAGTAATCCATGCCATTTTGGGTTGAAAAGTGTATATACTTTCAACCAGTAAATTATTTTTAGAATATACTCAAGTTAAGACGTTATGTTCACTTATAACATGTACATAACTGACTGTATATAATTTCACTGTTTTTCACATTTGAATTAATGATGCTAATAAGATTTTATCATTACCATTTAGTAGGGGCAGATATAAGATCACTTATATATTCCCATGGAGAAGGCAATGGCACCCCACTCCAGTACTCTTGCCTGGAAAATCCCATGGACGGAGGAGCCTGGGAGGCTGCAGTCCATGGGGTCGCTAAGAGTTGGACACGACTGAGCAACTTCACTTTCATTTTTCACTTTCATGCATTGGAGAAGGAAATAGCAACCCACTCCAGTCTTCTTGCCTGGAGAATTCCGAGGACGGGGGAGCCTGGTGGGCTGCCGTATATGGGGTCCCACAGAGTCAGACACGACTGAAGCGACTTAGCAACAACAGCAACAACATCATGTCACTTCCAAATACTTTAATAACATTAAATGATGTGCTGTTAACCAGTATGTATTCATCACTGCCTATGAAAGTGACCAATCATTTTGTAAGTAAAAATAATTTGCTTTATTTTATGAATTATCTCATTGTTTCCATTCCCCTTTGATGGCCTATGCTGCTTTCTCAAGTGAAATGTAGAGGAAAAAAAATCATAGCTACCAATTTTGTCTACAACAGTCTCTGTAAAATGCTTCTGCTCAAGTTTCCTTCTGATCAGGAACATAATTCTTAGCAAACAGGTCACTAACTCACTTAATTAACTCCCTTGTTCTTAGAAGCATTTCTGCATCAAGCCTGATTTTTTTTTTTTTACACAAAAAAATGGGTTATTAAATAGCCTTTGCTTTCCTTAAAGGATTCTGTATCACTACATTATAATCCTAGTACACTTATTGGCAGTATATCCATATGCAGCTTTTAAACAGAATAAGAGATAAATTTCTTTCCTGCCTCCTTAAAGGGCATCCTAATACTGTGTTTCTCTGAACATTTCTTGACCTGTGAACACTGAATATACAGATATTTTACCCAAGGATCACTCCAAAATATTTACGTTAAGAAACCCAGAGGTATGGTATGGGGAGGGAGGTGGGAGGCAGGTTCAGGATGGAGAACACATGTACACCCGTGGCAGATTCATGTTGATGTATGGCAAAACCAATACAGTATTGTAAAGTAATTAGCCTCCAATTAAAATAAATTAAAAAAAGAAAAAATATTAAAAAAGAAATGCATTTGAAGACCTGCATATGAATGCTCTATAATTTTCTTTGCTAGAATCTGTGATGCAACAGTTTAAAAGAGAGCCTTCTCCTCTTTCCATTTTTCCCACTCAGACAACTTTAAAACAGTTGCTCCACTATAATCAGGCTTACAAAGTCAATTAAGCCATGATTTATTTCTCTAAGAAAATGCCTTTTAGTGAGGAGTGGGGCAAGAAGCAAACTACATTTGCAGGCTAGATTGTTAAGGTTTAAAATGGGTTTCTTTTAAAAAATTTTTTTTTCCTTTAATTAATTTTTATTTTTTAGTTTGTTTTGCTTTACAATACTGTATTCATTTTGCTACACATCGANGCGCTTTGTGCCCTTCCCAGGACCGAACAGCTCAGGTGTTCGGCAAGCGCAGTCGCGCGGTTTATCGCCCTCTTCTGCTGCTCAGTTTTCCGGGTGTAACCCGGGACTCCTATCAGGTAAATTGAATCTATCCAGCACCCCGGGAAGTCTCAGTTAGCAAAGAAGCCTGCTTGCAGTTTGATCAGCACAGTCCCTCCCGGGCTGCGATTGCCACGTTCCAGCCCTTACGGCTCTGGCTGCCTGTCACTGGCGGGGTTGGCGGGCAGCCAGCTATTTCTGTTCCATCCTTTGTTCTGTGCGCGGTCCTGGCGGGGTCTTATGTTGGAGCTTTTCGCGTGGTAACTGTCCCACAGTCTGGTGTGCTAGCCTGAGTTAGTTTGCTCCGGTTACGCGCGGGCGCTCTGGCCCGATTCTTAAGAAGCGCCGCCGCCCGCGTCTCCCGCGCCTCCTTGCCCAGCCCCCACTTGCTAGTGGCGGATGCAGGCGTCTGCTCTGCCTCTCCGCCCGGGGAATCACCGCTGGGCTCGCAACCTGCTGGTCTCAATCATCATTCATTTTTCCTCCCTGCCATGTGCCTCCAAGACTCGCCAGGGATTCGGCAGTGAGAGTGCTTCCCAGCGTTTGGAAACTTCTCTCCCTTTGAAACTCTTTTCCCGGGACAGGACTCCCTTCCCGGGACGGAGCTCCCTCCCCACCTCCTTTGTTTCTCTTTTCGTCTTCTGTGTTTTTCCTACCTGTTTTTGAAAACAATGTTCCGCTTTTCTGGCTGCCTTATGTCCTCTGCTCGCATTCAGAAGCTGCCCTGTAGAATTTACCCAGCGTTGAGATGTTCTTTTGATGAATTTGTGCAGGAGAAAGTGGTCTCTCCGTCCTATTCCTCCGCCATCTTAGGCGCCCCCCCAAAATAGGTTTCTAAGTAAATATATCTAATTTTGAAGAAGAGATTCAGCATCTCCCAGAAAGCTAATATTTGAGCTGAATTTTTAATAAGTCAGATAGTGCTAGAATAGAAAAAGGCCATTCTAAGCGGAAGGAAAGATGGTTGAAATATGGAAGTGAGTTTGTTCTGTGTGAAGCTGTATGGGTGGTTCCTGTGTGTTAGCTGTATGGTCTCCTATAAGGGAACTGGTTGAAGCCAAAAGGGTAGCCTGGATCACTGAAAACATGCAGGAAGGAAAAGGAATACTTTTATTAAATTTTCATAAACTTACCTACACAGAAACTAATTTGTTAGAAATTTGAAGACTTGTGGTATGCCAAAAATCTGAATAAGAAACCCATCAAACAGACTACCCATTTGTGAACATAGAAGATAAGTCTTTCTAATGCAGATCGACATTCTTTTCATGAAAATATGGTTGATCCTTGAACAATCGGGTTAATCCGAGTATAATTTATAGTCAGCCCTCCACATCTGAGAAGTCAATCAACCTCACAGGTTGTGTAAATATCCCCATATAAGTGGACCTGTACTGTTCAAACTCATGTTTTCAAAGAGCAGTTATAACTTGATGAAAGTTTTGTACATGTAGGTTTCCCAATTCATGTAAAATGTTCTTTAGGCAGAAGTTTTATTTTATAACTCAGATTTTCAGGGTCATGTGTATTAACACCAGTTCTCTCTGCAACTAACTAGAGAAGTAAAACTTAATCAGGTATTAATCAATTTTATTTGTATATATAAACTTTTTAATAAATGGTATACAAAGAATTTTGAAGTAAATCATAATCAAAAGGATCTGTCCTTATATGACAAATGCCATCTAGTATTAAAATTAAATTTTATACACATGCAACCAATGGAATTTATTTATTTTTTTCTTTCTGGAGTCTCCATGTGTTCACCAATTCTGACAGTACCTCATATTTTCTCTCCATTGATACAGAAGTAGAGACAGGTAGAGATATAGAACATTTATGAGATCTAAGGACTCCTATGTTTTGTGCACTAGAGCTCCTATGAGATGAGCTCTGTACTCTGTGGTTTAGGAGATCCAAAGCAATTCATCACTACCTTAACACTCAGTTCAACCTAAGATGAATTACCTGTCAAATATAATTGTACTACAGAACAAGTCGAATGTCATTTATACAACTAGAGAATGGTATCCAGCAACCTCACAAATGATCTTTGCATCACTCATTTTTTTAAAAAAAGTGTGTATGATAGTCATTATCTTAATGTTTACAGTCTTTGCCCAACAGAGCCTCCTGGAGTGATTCCATAAGAGGATACTTAAAGAAATGTATGGTGTAATAGATTCATTGTTCTGCTTTGTTGTGTTCCTACAGTTTTTGTTTTGGCTTGTTTTTAAGTTATAGTAAACTAACCTGAAAATAATTTAGCAATAGTGCAGATATTCTCAATTCTAAAGGAGGCAGCATGCAAATATAGAACATTTTCTTAAAGTGACATCATCACGTGATTATATTTAATCATGTTAGATTAAATGTAGAACTCTGGATTTCCCATTTCTTTGATTGAAGTCATGTTATAGGTTTAAACAGTCAGTTCTTCTGCTTTGAAAATTGTCTGTGATCTTTTTTTCTCCCTAGAAATCAATTGAATTCCAATTTGTTTCTGCTAAACTAAACCAAATGAATGTCCTTAGTAAACTCAAAAGGCTATTTTTTGTGTGTCTTATTTTATTAACTAGATTATTGAGAAAAATATAATTATTAAAGTTATATATTAGATCATTAATGTCTAGGCTGCCTTTCTTGGTGGACTCTCTTATTTGTCTTCTGGAATTTTTTGTGTCCTAAGGACACACTCACTTTACTGAGTTTGAAAGAGGGTTCTTTAGCTCCATGCCTATTTGCTTGGTTGCTCAGCCATGTCTGACTCCCTGTGACCCCATGGACTGTAGCCCGCCAGGCTCCTCTGTCCGTATCCCAGGCAAGAGTATTGGAGTGAGTTGCAATTTCCTCCTACAGGGGAACCTTCCCAGCCCAGGGATCAAAGCTGTCCTGTTTTTGTCTCATGCAAACCACCTGGGAAACCCTGTTTAGCTGCAGTTGATCTATATTAAAGAAGACTGCAGCCCTGGCTTACGTCTTGATTACAACCTCAAGAGACCTTAAGCCCAACACTCGGTTAAGCAACATCCAGATTTCTAACTCACCAAAACTGCATGAGATAATAAATATTTATACTGTTCATTTAAGCTTACATTTGATTAGTAGCACACTCAATAAAAGTTTGCTACAAAATATGTAAGTAGGAGTTCAAAAGCTTGCAATCAAAACAAAAAAGAAAATTAGGGCATATAAGATCTTTATTTAGACTGGGTCATATATAATTTAGATTAATATTTCAATTATATATGTATATATATATCAAAAATGAGTTATTAAACAAGCTCTTCACTATCTGAACACTATGTTTAAATGTTAGGGAGAGAGCCCAAAGCAAGTTAATTACTTGTATTATCTATTATTTATTTGTTATCTTTTGGTGTATACAGGGGTTACCATCTCTTGTACCAACCATTGTCTTCCTTTTCCTTTCATTTTCTCCTCTTGCACTTCTTCTTTTGTTGACTATGATGGCTAGTCCATTTCTTCTAAGGGATTCTTGCCCAAGTAATAAATATAATGGTCATCTGAGTTAAATTCACCCATTCTAGTCCATTTTAGTTTGCTGATTCTAAAAATATCATTGTTCACTCTTGCCATCTCCTATTTGACCCCTTTCAATTTGCCTTAATTCAGGGACCTAACATTCCATGTTCCTTTGCAATACTTCTCTTTACAGCATCGGACTTTGCTTCTATCACCAGTCATATCCACAACTGGGTGTTGTTTTTGCTTTGGCTCCATCCCTTCATTCATTCTGAAGTTATTTCTCCACTGATCTCCAGTAGCATATTGGGCTCCTACCTACCTGGGGAGTTTGTCTTCCAGTGTCCCATCATTTTGCCTTTTCATACTGTTCATGGGGTTCTCAAGGGAGCAAGAATAGTGAAGTGGTTTGCCATTCTGTTCTCAAGTGGACCACATATAGTCAGAACTCTCCACCATGACCTGTCCATCTTTGGTGGCCCTACACGGCATGGCTCATAGTTTCATTGAGTTAGACAAGACTGTTGTCCATGTGATCAGATTGTTTAGTTTTCTGTGATTGTGGGAAAACTACTAGACTATTCAGGTATGGCCTAAATCAAATCCCTTATGATTATGGAGCGGAGTGAGAAATAGATTCAAGGGATTAGATCTGATACAGTGCCTGGAGAACTATGGATGGAGGTTCATGACATTGGACAGGAGACAGGGATCAAGACCTTCCCCAAGAAAAAGAAATATAAAAAATAAAAATGGTTGTCTAAGGAGGCCTTACAAATAGCTGAAAAAGAAGGGAAGTGAAAAGCAAAGGAGAAAAGATACACCGATTTGAATGTGGAGTTCGAAAGAAGAGCAAGGAGAGATAACAAAGCCATCCTCAGTGATCAGTGCAAAGAAACAGAGGAAAACAATAGAATGGGAAAGTCTAGAGATCTCTTCAAGAAAAGTAGAGCTGTGAAGGGAACATTTCATGCAAACATGGACACAATAAGGGACAGAAATGAGGGACCTAACAGAAGTAGAAGATATTAAGAAGAGGTGGCAAGAATACACAGAATAAATGAAAAAAGGGTCTTCACAACTCAGATAATCATGATGGTATGATCACTCACTTAGAGCCAGACATCCTGGAATTCAAAGTCAAGTGGGCCTTAGGAAGCATCACTACAAAAAAAGCTAGTGGAGGTGATGGAATTCCAGATGAGCTATTTCAAATCTTAAAAGATGAAGCTGTGAAAGTGGTGCACTCAATATGCCAGCAAATTTGGAAAACTCAGCAATGGCACAGGACTGGAAAAGGTCAGCTTTCATTCCAGCCCCAAATAAAGGGAATGCCAAAGAATGTTCAGACAACTGTACAATTGCACTCATCTCACATGCTAGCAAATTAATGCTCAAAATTCTCCAAGCCAGGCTTCAACAGTACGTGAACTTCCCAGTGTTCAAGCTGGATTTAGAAAAGGAAGAGGAACCAGAGATCAAATTGCAAACATCTGTTGTATCAGGGAAAAAGCAAGAGAGTTCCAGAAAAAACACTTATTTCTGCTTTATTGACTATGCCAAAGCCTTTGTGTGGACTACAACAAACTGGAAAATTCTGAAGGAGATGGGAATACCAGACCACCTGACCTGCCTCTTGAGAAATCGTATGCAGGTCAGGAAGCAACAGTTAGAACTGGACATGGAACAACAGACTGGTTCCAAATAGGGAAAGGAGTACACCAAGGCTGTAAGTGTCAGTGTCACCCTGCTTATTTAACTTATATGCAGAGCACAGCATGAGAAATGCTGGGCTGGATAAAGCACAAACTGGAATCAAATTTACCAGGAGAAACATCAATAACCTGAGATATGCATATGAAACCACCCTATGGCAGAAAGTAAAGAAGAACTAAAGAGCCTGTTGATAAAAGTGAAAGAGGAGAGTGAAAAAGTTGGCTTAAAGCTCAGCATTCAGAAAACTAAGATCATGGCATCCAATCCCATCACTCATGGCAAATAGTTGGAGAAACAGTGGAAACAGTGACAGACTTTATTTTGGGGGGGCTCCTAAATCACTGCAGATGGTGACTGCAGCCAGGAAATTAAAAGACACTTACTCCTTGGAGGAAAATTTATGACCAACAGACAGCATATTAAAAAGCAGAGACATTACTTTGCCAACAAACGTCCATCTAGTCAAGGCTATGGTTTTTCCAGTAGTCATATATGAATGTGAGAGTCGCACTATAAAGAAAGCTGAGCACTGAAGAATTGCTGCTTTTGAACTGTGGTTTTGGAAAAGACTCTTGAGAGTCCCTTGGACTGCAAGGAGATCCACCCAGTCCATCCTAAAGGAAATCAGCCCTGAATATTCATTGGTAGGATTGATGCTTAAACTGAAACTCCAATAATTTGGCCACTTGATGTGAGCAACTGACTGATTTGAAAAGACCCTGATTCTGGGAAAGATTGAAGGTGGGAAGAGAAGGGGACGACAAAGGATGAGATGGTTGGATGGCATCACTGGCTTAATCGATATGAGTTTGAGTAAACTCTGTGAATTGGTGATGGACAAGGAGACGTGGCATGCTGCAGTCCATGAGTTCACAAAGAGTCAGACACAACTGAGCGATTTAACTGAACTGAACTGATTATACTGCAAGTACAAAATTTTTTATATTTTTTGTTTTTAATTTAATTTTATTTATTTTGTTGGACTGCTTCTGGTGTCATAAATATAGCGATGGAAATTTTAGTGCATTATTGGTTTATCAGCCTTTTATATAGCTATCATTTTAAGTGCTTACATGCTTCAAGTATTTACATAAATTATCCTAGTAATGCCTGTTGGTTTCTGTTTTAATCAGCTTAGGTTTTTATAAGCAAATACCATAGATATGGTGGCTTAAATGACAGATATTTATTCTCACTGTTCTGTAGGCTAGAAAGGTCATGATCAAGGTAGCAGCAAATTTGATACCTTCCATTTCTCCTTGGCACACAGGCAGCCTCCTTCTTATTCTGTCCTCATTTGCTGGACAGAGAAAGAGAGAAAAAGCTCTAGTCTCTGTCTCATCTTAGTAGGACACTAATTCCATTATGAGAACCCCACGCTTATGACCTGAGTTACCTCCCAAAGGCATCGCTACTGAATACCATCACATCAGTGGTTAGCCTTCAACATGTAAATTGGGGGACAAAGTCATTCAAGCCATAACAGTCTCATGTTTAGAATAAAGCCCCTTCATTAGAAATATAAATAAATATAAATAAATAAATATAAATATAAAAACTTTATATTTCATATTTTATTTCTAATAGTATCTATATGTATTTATAAAACATGTAATTCTAAAGCTATTCATTTATTAAATTTATCACCCACATATTCAAAGAAATAAAAATATGTTTTACATTGTTATGTATAATAAAAATGGTTTTTACTATTGATTTGATAGTCATCTATTTTTCTTTAAATAACATAATTTAGTAACTAAATTTTTAATGAAGAAATGGATGTCTAGAAGGAATATATGTTTTCATTGATTCATTTATACTGTATATAAAAACTTTATATTTCATATTTTATTTCTAATAGTATCTATATGTATTTATAAAACATGTAATTCTAAAGCTATTCATTTATTAAATTTATCACCCACATATTCAAAGAAATAAAAATATGTTTTACATTGTTATGTATAATAAAAATGGTTTTTACTATTGATTTGATAGTCATCTATTTTTCTTTAAATAACATAATTTAGTAACTAAATTTTTAATGAAGAAATGGATGTCTAGAAGGAATATATGTTTTCATTGATTCATTTATACTGTTTACAATTTTATACTTCGATTGGTAGGAATAAAAAACATCTATGCTTTGTACATCCTATTCTTACTTTTCTTCCCAACCAGAGAGATAAAGTGGTAAAACCCTTTTAACAGATAAAGTGGTTGTATTTAGAAAATGTCAGGTGCTAAAAGAAACAAAGAGGACCAAAATTGACTTTTTAAAAAGTGAGGTGGTATCTTGAATGTAAACAACTTCCAAATATGTTGTGTTAGGTCCTAGCTCTTGATGTGGTTTAGTTAATTTAAGGATTTTAAATTTTGTGCCAATTTCATTGGTTCCAGTATTGGAATTTGGATTTCATTTGGAAACCAAGCAGTTATTAATAATACTTTTTTTTTTTCTTTAACACATAGCTCTTTGTGTGATGTATCCTCTGGCTTCCTCTTATCATTTATACATTAATATGACTTAAATTTGGTTCATGGAGCTATGAACCAAGGCATCATTATTGTTGGGAATAGGTAGGAGCTAAAACATATAATTGGTATAAATTTTGCCTAGATTGTCTCCTGACTTTTTCTCTTTAAATCCCAGATACTGTAAGACTAATGCGAGAAATTCTACAATTCGACTCATAAATTTTCATTCTACAGTGACTTTGCAGTCTGAGAACATTTAGCTGCAAAGTAAAAATTTTACTAATGTAAGATTATAAGCGGAGCTTTATTTTTGAATCAGCATATTATTTAGTAAAGTGTCAGTGATTCATAAAAATGTTGAGAGAAAACATGTCAAACTTTATATCAATTACTTTTCACTGTCATAATTAAGACCAGTTTTGATAGGTGATGGGTGAAAGATATATCAAATATATTTATTGTTTATTGATGACCATATTATGTAAATATGCTAATATGCCAAATTTCTCACAGAAAATGTCAAGTATAACTCACATTCAAAATGTGAGTTAATTCACTGGAACAAAATGCAAATATGTCAGTGTCATTTCAAAGGCTGACTAGAAATTATAACTCTTTAATGGCAGATACTAATNGAGAAGGGGACGACCGAGGATGAGATGGCTGGATGGCATCACGGACTCAATGGACGTGAGTCTGGGTGAACTCCGGGAGTTGGTGATGGACAGGGAGGCCTGGCGTACTGCGATTCATGGGGTTGCGAAGAGTTGGACACGACTGAGCGACTGAACTGAACTGAACTGAGTTTTATTGCTTTCTTTTGACTGGCAATTACTTGGAGTATCATCGTTGATTTTTGCTTTGAGCCTGTTTGTCCCTGGAGGTGAGATGTCTTCTAGAGGCAGCATATATTTGGGTCTCATTTTTAATCTATTAGCCACTCTGTTTTGAGTTCAGTCTGTGTGCACTTAGGGTGATTATTGAGGACTTAGTATTGCCATTTATTTTATTTTATTTTTTCTGGTTGCTCTATATCTCTTGTTTGCTTATGTTTTTCTGTATGACCTAGTTTGATTTTCTATATGTTTTTCTCCATTTTGTCTATTTTGTTTCATGTCTCTGCCCTAAATTTGTTTTCTGGTTACCATGAAGTTTGTATAAAATATCTCAGAGATAAAACTGTCCTTTTTCTTCTAATAGCATCTTTCTTACTTTGCTATATGAATTCCGTCCTTTCCGTCTTCCTCTTTTGTGTTTGTGTTGTCTCAAATTATCCTTCTTTTAATGTTGTGAGTTTATTTCCAAATTGAAGTAGCTATTTTTCCCCTTGTAACCGTTTAGTATTTAAAAACCTACTCTGATGAGAGTTGCAGTTTTCTGATTCTGTCACCTTACTCAGAGTTGTGTGTGCATTTTGCCTTTTTCTTTGTGGTAGAAGAGTTCCTTTAAGAAGATGTAAAACGGGTTTAGTGGTGAACTCCAACAGCTGTTGTCTGGGAAGGTCTTTAGTTCTCTTTTATATCTGATAACTTTTCTGAATATTCTTGGCTGACAGTTTTTATCTTTGAATATTTTGAGTATGTCATTTCACTCCTTCCTGGCTTGTAGAATTACTGCTGAGAAGTCTGCTGATAGAATAATGTGGATACTTTTGTAAAAAATCTTTTTCCTTTATTCCCTGACTGCCTTTAATTTATTTTTCTTTGTTACTGACTGCTGACATTTTAAATATAGTGAATCCTGGGAAGGTCTTTTTGTATTGAGGTAATTAGGTGCTCTCTTAACTTCATGGTCTTGTATTAATACATCCAGTTCCTTCTCTAGGTTTAGAAAGTTCTCAGCTAGTACTTCTTTAAACTCTAATCATTTCTCCTTCTGGATACCCATTACCCTAGTATTTTCCCTTCCTAATAGAGTCAACTCTTATACAGTTTCCTCATTTAAAAAAAAAATCTTAATTCTTTCCTCATGTAAGCTGTGTGCTCACATGGTTTTTATTGAGTGCATGCACACGGAGTTAAGGAGACAGAGAAATGGTATGTAACTTTTCTTTCTTCTTATAAGAGCATTGGGCTTCCTAGGTGCACAGTGGTTTAAGAACCCACCTGCCAGTGTGGGAGATATAAGACACATGGGTTTGATCCCATGGTTGGGAAGATCCTCTGGAGTGAAAAATGGTAACCTGCTCCAGTATTCTTGCCTGGAAAATTCCGTAGTCAAGGAGCCTTGCAAGCTATAGTCCATGGGGCTGCAAAGCGCTGGACACAACTATGCATGCAGCACATAAGGGTACCAATCCCATCATGAGGACCCAGCCTTCATGACCATGTCTAAGCTCAAGAATCTCATAAACACCCTCATCTCCAAAAATCATCACACTGGGTGTTTGGGTTTCACTAAATAAATCTGAGATAGATAACCATTTAGTCCATAGCCTGTATGGTTTGTGTCAATGTCTATTTAATATTAGCAAATAAAAATGTAGACAAAGAATTCTATTTATTTTTCTACATTAAATGTACATTTCAAACATTGTTCTTTCTCTGCTCTGGTCCACTGGTTCAGTTTTTCTATCTGGGTAGATAGACCTTACAAAGCACAAATATACTTAAAAACTCAATTTTGATTTTAGATTTATATATTGACATTTGAGCAAGTAGTCACTAAATTCTAACATGAGTGTATTTTGTAGTTATACTTCAGTTTATCCCTTTCTATTCTTTTTACAAATAAACCAAAAAAAAGTGGCTTAAGATGTTTGAAAATTATATCCCTGAAAATTTGTATCCTTTACATCAGTGAGACTTCCTGACTTTTTAATTTAAAACAGATAATCATTTGCACATTTTAGGATTTCTTAGGGGATATTAAGTACTAGAGTATCAGTGTTCTAGGGTTGTATATGAGGTAGGACAAGGAATTGTAGAAAATGAGGAATATAGTTTTGGGGAGAAATTTTTGTCATGATAAACAGGAAGGAACTAATTCTTACATGTCCACAGACTACTGGAATAAGTCGAATAGGATTGGAAATTATATTAACGTAAAGAGCATTCTCTCAATGAAATATTTCAAATGTTTTTACTTCTCTTCCTTCCCCTAGAAACTTATATGCATTTTGCTGAGCTTGTTGAGGGCTTGGTGATTTTAGTTCCTTTGGTTGGTTTTCCTTTGAAACACTTTTCTTTCAAAAGAATTATTTGTGGCATATTTACAAATTTTTAACAACAATGTTTTCTGTCAAATTACATATAGCATAAGGTTTATTATTACAGATCAGTGTTTCCATTCCTGATCATTCTCCAATTTATGGTCTCTTTTGCCTCATTTATGGATTGATTAGAATCCTTTCCCAGGTATTAAGATGGGATATTAAAGATGTAGTCTCTAAGTCTTTGAATATCTCTTTACTAAAGGTTAGGAAGTATGCTGCTATAGAGACTTTTATCCTCCCTCTACACCCAACCCAGTTTGTATATTGAAGTCCTACTTCAATGTGACAGTATTTGGGGAATGCTTTTAGGAGGTAAGGGGAATGCTTTTAGGAGGTAATTAGGTTCAGTGAAGGCAATAAAGGTAGAATCCTAATTCAATAGTATAAACAGCCTTGTAAGAAGAAGAAAGGGAAATTTCTCTCTCCATGCACAGATGCTGAGAACAGCCATATAAGCATACAGTAAGAAGGCAGCCAACTGCCATTCAGAAAGAGCTCTTACTAGAACCTGACCATACTGGCACCCTCACCTTAGACTAATCAGCCTCCAGAACTATGACAATTTTATTTTTATGCTTTTAACCCATTCAGTCTATGTTTTGTTGTAGCAGCCTGAGCTAAGACAGATAACATATCTAAGTATATTATTTTTTAGGTCTTGGTCCTTTTTCCTTGGTAAATAACATTTCATATTTTTAAACTCAGATGCTTCCCATGACATTTTTTCTATGGTTTATCTAGGTATGTGGCATTATTTTTTTCTTCTGACTGTTTTTCAGTATACCTATTCAACTCATTCAGGTCTTCCTTCAAAATTATAGACTTTTTTCCTCGTGAAGCCAATTTCCATATTTGGTCTCAAAGATGTATCCTTTAGGACCCTTTTCTTTTTCTCTTGGTGTTGAAGTGTTTTGTCTTTAGCTGAGATTCCTTCCACTAATATTCTGATTGACTAATTTGATTATCAATAGTGATGACACTTCTGGAATCTCATAAGTGTTCATATTCAGATGCTTTAGATTATGCACTGTTGACTGTTAGTATTATGTTCATTTGTTATGTCTTATAACATTTCTGCTGCACATGAAGTGGCCTGTCCTTCATATTATGCTTCCTAGTCCTGTGAAGATCCCCTGTTATTTGCTTTTACTTATTTCTCTTTTCATGCTCAGTACAAAGGTAAAATTTTTGAAAACGTTCTAAATGGCCAAAGGCCCAATAGAATCTCCTCCTGCTGGCTATGGGCAGCAAACGATTTGAAGGATATGTGTCATTGGTTTTCTTTTGTGACACTGTGAGGTTTCCTCGGTTACATATTTTAAAACACCGTAGAGCAATCTGAGTTGCTGCTCTGCAGTTTTCCCAGCGAAAGCATCTTGTGGATACTCCTAGGATGAGGAAACAGTAAAGTATTGCCCTTCTGCTAGGGTTGGATATTTTCCATCAGTACTGTTGTCTCCAGAACCTTTTGATTTCTCGTTCTTGCTCAGGAATATTAGCTGCTAGTCTCATTGATTGCAGTTCAGTCAAGAGGAGAACAAAGTCTTGAGCTTGCTTTCTTCTCCCAACATCCCAACATGTGGGAGAACCTGACTTCTTCACATGTGTCTCTGTGAGCTTTACTTTCCTCCCCAGCCTCTGATTTAGCTTATAAGTTAGTGTCAACTTCAGAGAAGATGTCAGAAAATTGTGTTCAGGATACTGTTTCCTCTTGAGACTATCTCATGCATCCTCTGAACAAATCCCAAATACCTGTATTATGTATTCTTCCCCTCTATAATTTACCTCTCACCAAGAGTTCAGTGGCTGCCACATTTCATGAAGCCCCACGACATGTACCAGGTATGGTAAACTTTACTTTGGATTAGGAGATGAATAGAGCAAAGGAGGAGTTTCTTCAAATCATCTTTCTGCAAGCTTACCTTTCTTTACTTGAAGGGAAGAGTGAACAAATGTAGTGAAATTAAATATCAGGATACAAGTACATAAACTCATTGCCTATGTAACTAAATGTAGCTTTTTTATTTTTTCTGGCCTGAATATTTCAATTGTCAAATAATACCATAATATTAAACATAGAAAAAAAACCCTGACTATTCACCAATGTAAATTTGGTAAATTATAAGCATTTGTGTAGCTTTAATATATATTATATATATATTTACATGGCTATATTGTTGTCAGATTAAGTGGTGGGAATTTTAAATTATATGATAAGATGATATAATGTAGGTACAAAGAACATACAATAATTGTCTTTAGGTAATATGAGTATTCAATTTCTATTATGAACTTTGAGCCTTCAGTTTAATGACAAATTGATATTTTATAATCAGAAAAAAATCAGACATCTCTTTAGAAAAGGAAAATTTGGGTAGAGTTTAGTGGTTTTCATCCTGTGACTTTTGTGGTTTGGAATGTCTTAGTCCGCTCAAGCTGCCATAACAAAATATCATAAACTGAGTGGCTTAAACAACAGACATTTATTAGTTCAGTGTTTGGGGTTTCCTTCCTGGCTTATGTCTTCACAGGTCTTTCCTTGGTACATGCATAGAGAGCAAGGGTAGGGTGGGGAGGGGAAGGGCAGAGATCTCTTGTGATTCTTCCTTTTTTGTAAGAACCTGATCCCATCATGAGGAACTCAAGCTTATGACCTAACCTAAGCCTAATAACTTCTCAAAGTCCCCACTTCCAAATACCATCACATTAGTGGTTAGGACTGCAACACATGCGTTTGGTGGGGGGTGGGAGGAACATATACACTTAGTCTGTAATAAGGAAAAATGGATATCAGTGAAGTCTTATGGAATTCAACCCCTTCATCACAACCACTTAATGACAGCAGTTACAGATTTACTGTTTTTTGACTATCATAATTCTCTATCAGATTCTAGTTAACATAATGTCACATCTGAGAATAAAATCAATCACAAAACCCAATAACCTGGATAAGATGACTGCTGAGGGCTACTGTGAATAATTAGATTAGAGTAGGAAATGAAATGGTGTGACATAAACTTCACTGAGAATTTTTTAACATACTGATTGGGCAGGATATTAATTAATTGAAAGAACATCCATCACAGTAAAAACTGAGTTTGTTTTAAATATAATATTTGGTTATATATGAATTATGTTGATTTATATTGTGGAATATATTGAACTTTTTAATATTAGAAATACCCCTCCCATTCAGCTCAAAGATCTGGGAATTTCATAAATTTACAATTAAGGTATTTAATGCATAAGTATAGGTTTAGACCAAAAGTCTAAATATATGGCTGAAAATGAGAATCCTTAATCAGAATCAATTATAATAATGAAAACATTAAAATAATTGCATATTAATCTTAAGTTTAACTTAATTATTTAATGATACAGAGCAAAGAAATATTTTTCTCACTTAAGAGTAAGTTTTGAATTTTTAAAGCTGTTTAGTGAAGGTCGTGTTGAAGAATACATTGTAATTTTAGTATGAAGTTGAGGAACACTGTAAATGTTACCTTCTTGTGCCTAAAATAAATCAGAGAAAAGAAAAGAAAGTGAAGTAGCTCAGTCGTGTCTGACTCTTTATGACCCCCATGGATTGTAGCCTACCAGGTTTCTCCGTCCATAGGATTTTCCAGCCAAGAGTGCTGGAGTGGTTGCCATTTCCTTCTCCAGGGGATCTTCCAAACTCAGGGATCAAACCCGGGTCTCCAGCATTGTAGGCAGGCGCTTTTACCATCTGAGCCACCAGGGAAGATATAAATCAGAGAAATACATCATATAAACATTGATGGTGCAGTGTAGCCTTCTGTCTTGTGAGGACAGATTTCCTTGTGAATTGTTATTAATCTTGTAACTGGTTTGAGAAACCTTATAAATGGTTTGTACATTGTGGCTGAAAAGTGTCCCCCATGTATCAGAATTGAAGAGAGTATATTTGGTATATATGGGGCTTCCCTGTGGCTCAGAGGTTAAGACGTCTGCCTCCAATACAGGAGACCTGGGTTCGATCCCTGGGTCGGGAAGATCCCCTGGAGAAGGAAATGGTAACCCACTCCAGTATTCTTGCCTGGAGAATGCCATGGACAGAGAAGCCTGGTAGGCTACAGTCCACAGGGTCACAAAGAATCAGACACGAAATTCATTCAAAGTATTTTTAAGTAAGTTGAAGATAGTTTACAAATAAAAATGATAGTTGGTGCTAAAATGAAGAGTGATATTTAATTGTCCTAATTAGAATTGATATACCATGCTACGAATTTACTGCTTTGTTTTGCCAGTAATTCGGATGCCTGTTACGACGGCAAATACTAAATGAAGTCATATGTATATTAGGCAGTAAATTATATATAATTTATGAGTCTAAATTTTTAAAACATACCATTTCAAACTCTATTGTTTCAAAACTTATTCATTTCCTAGCTGACTAAAATTAAAAGCATCAAATGCCACTTTATACAGTATGTTTTTTTTTTAAAGCTATATATTTATATTTAAAAAGCCAGTTTAATGGGTCATCCAAAAGCATAAAGTGTTATGGCCAGTAAAATTTTTACTAAGAATACACTTTAATAAAAATGTCATTAAAATAATAAAGAGTAAGACAGAATGAAGATACTTTGCCTTCATAATCTTTTCCTGTTTACCAACTTATCTTTCACTGTCTTCTTGCGAATATAAATATTGTCGGTTGCCTTAACTACCACATGATTCTAGGCCTATCACTAAGGGAGTGCATTTACTGTGGAATATTTAGAACAATAATAAAACTGACTAAAAGTCTTATATAATATTACCACATGCCAATAATTCTAAAAGTGTCAGTAAGACCACTCTCTGAAAAGTTTTTATAGATCTGAATTCTAATTTGGTAACTACAAGTTATGGTTGAGTTTTACATTTTACACACACATACATTTTTTTTAATTATTACATTTTATTTTTAATCCTTTCATAAGCATTGTAGTTTATTTATTATTTTATTATTGGCTGTACTGGATCTTCATTGTGAGGGCTTTGGCAATACCTTTCTTTGGGATTGGAATGAAAACTGACCTTTTTTGTTCTGGGGTCACTGCTGAATTTACCAAATTTGCTGCTATAATGAGTGCAGCATTTTCACAGCATATCGTTTAGAATTTGAAATAGCTGAAGTGGAATTCCATCACCTCCACTAGCTTTGTTCCTACTGATGTTTCCTAAGGCCCCCTTGACTTTGCACTCTAGGAAGTCTGGCTATAGGTGAGTGATTACACCATTGTGGTTCAGTTCAGTTGCTCAGTCGTGTCTCACTCTTTGTGACCCCATGAACTGCATCATATCAGGCCTCCCTGTCCATCACCAACTCCCTGAGTCCACCCAAACCCAGGTTCATTGAGTCGGTGATGCCATACAACCATCTTGTCCTCTGCTGTCCCCTTCTCCTCCTGCCCTCAATCTTTACCAGCATCAGGGTCTTTTCAAATGAGCCAGCTCTTCACATCAGGTGGCCAAAATATTGGAGTTTCAGCTTCAGCATCAGTCCTTCCAATGAACACCCAGGACTGATCTGCTTTAGGATGGACTGGTTCGATCTCCTTACAGTCCAAGGGACTCTCAAGAGTTCTCCAACACTGCAGCTCAAAAGCATCAATTCTTCTGTGCTCAGCTTTCTTTATAGTCCAACTCTCACATTCATGCATGACCACTGGAAAAGCCATGCCTTGACTAGACAGACCTTTGTTGGCAAAGTAATGTTGCTGCTCTTTAATATGCTGTCTAGGTTGGTCATAACTTTCCTTCCAAGGAGTAAGCGTCTTTTAATTTCATGGCTGCAATCACCATCTGCAGTGATTTTGGAGCCCAGAAAAATAAAGTCTGACACTGTTTCCACTGTTTCCCCATCTATTTCCCATGAAGTGATGGGACTGGATGCCATGATCTTCATTTTCTGAATGTTGAGTTTTAAGTCAACTTTTTCACTCTCCTCTTTCACTTTCATCAAGAGGCTCTTTAGTTCTTCACTTTTTGGTTATCTGGGTCTTTAAGATATTTTCTTTATAGTTCTGTGTATTCTTGCCACCTCTTCTTAATATCTTCTGCTTCTGTTAGGTCCATACCATTTCTGTCCTTTATTGTGCCCATCTTTGCATGAAATGTTCCCTTGGTATCTCTGATTTTCTTGAAGAGATCTCTAGTCTTTCCCATTCTGTTGTTTTCCTCTGTCTTTGCACTGATACTGAGGAGGGTTTTCTCATCTCCCCTTGCTATTCTTTGAAACTCTGCATTCAGATGGATATATTTTTCTTTTTCTCCTTTGCTTCTATTCACAGCTATTCATAAGGCCTCCTCAGACAACCATTTTGCCTTTTTAAATTTCTTTTCTTGGGGATGGTTTTGATCACTGCCTTGTGTACAATGTTACGAACCTCAGTCCATAGTTCTTCAGGCACTTTGTCTGTCAGATCTAATCCCTTGAATCTATTTTTCACTTCCACGTTATAATCGTAAGGGATTTAATTAGGTCATACCGGAATGGCCTAGTGGTTTTCCTTACTTTCTTCAATGTAAGTCTGAATTTGGCAATATGGAATTCATGATCTGAGTCACAGTCAGCTTTTGTTTTCTCAGTCTTGTTTTTGCTGACTACATAGAGCTTCTCCATCTTCCACTGCAAAGAATATAATCAATCTGATTTTGGTATTGATCTGGTGATGTCCATGTGTAGAGTCATCTCTTGTGTATTGGAAGAGGGTGTTTGCTATGACCAGTGCATTCTCTTAGTAAAACTCTGTTAGCCCTTGCCCTGCTTTATTCTGTACTCCAAGGGAAAACTTGCCTATTATTCCAGGTATCTATTGAATTCCTACTTTTGCATTCTAGTCTCCAATGATGAAAAGGACATCTCTTCTTTTGGTGTTTATTCTAGAAGGTCTTGTAGGTCTTCATAGAACTGTTCAACTTTAGCTTCTTCAGCATTAGTGGTTGGGACATAGGCTTGGATTACTGTGATATTGAATGGTTTGCCTTTGAAACGAACAGAGATCATTCTGTTGTTTTTGAGATTGCACCCAAGTACTGCATTTCAGTCTCTTGTTGATTGTGAGGGATACTTCATTTCTTCTAAGGGATCCTTGCCCACAGTAGTAGATATAGTGATCATCTGAATTAAATACACCCATTCCAATTCATTTTAGTTCACTGATTCCTAAAATGTCAGTTTACTCTTGTTACCTCCTCTTTGACCACTTCAATTCCCCTTAATTTATGGACAAAACATTTCAGGTTCCCATGCAGTATTGTTCTTCATAGCATCAGACTTAACTTTCACGCCAGCAGACACATCCACAGCTGGGTAGTTTCCACTTTGGCTCAGTCTCCTCCTCCTTTTTGGAGCTCTTTCTTCACTCTTCTTCATTAGCATATTGGACACCTACTGACATGGGGAGTTCATCTTTCATTGTCATATCTTTTGGCCCTTCATACTGTCCATGGGATCCTCAAGGCAAGAATACTGAAGTGGTTTGCCATTTCCTTTTTCAGTGGACCACATTTTGTCAGAACTCTCCAACATGACCCATCAGTCTTAGGTGGCCATACATGGCATGGCTCAGAGTTTCATTGAGTTAGACAAAGCTGTGATTCATGTGATCAGTTTGGTTAGTTTTCTGTGTTTATGGTTTTCATTCTGTCTGGCCACTGATGGATAAGGATAAGAGACTTGCAGAAGCTTCCTGATGGGAGTTACTGGCTGTGGGGCAAACTATTCTTGCTCTGGTGGTTAGGGCCATGCTCAATAAATCTTTAATCCAATTTCCTGTTAACTGGTGGGGCTGCATTCCCTCCTTGTAGTTTGGCCTGAGGCCAAGCTATGGTAGGGGTAACAGAGGTAATGGCAACCTCCTTGGAAAGGACTTACGCCAGCATGCTACAGCTCCCAGGACTGTTGTATTCAGTACCAACCTGCCCCCACCCCCACCCTCCGCATGATAACCCTGTGCAGGGTGCCCAACCCAGTATGGTTGGAGAAGGGCTTGCCAGTATAGACTGGTGGTCAGGACTTGACTGAGGAGGGATCCCTTGTCTATAGACCTTATGTCCAATGACAGGTCTTCCTCCTCTGGGGCATATTTCTGAGACTGAGCATCCACAAAGTTTATACTTTGGAATTCTTCATAGTGGCCATCCTGATAGGCTGTCCAGAGCAGTGTGGAGGCTGCCAAGGACTGGAGTGAAGGGTGTGAGTACATAGAAAGGGAAACCCTTGGAGAAATTGGAGTTGGGCACTATGAAAGATGGCATAGGCTTCAAAACTCTTAGACCATCAGGCAGAGAAATTCTCATAGATTCCTGGACATAGAAGTGAAGTGAGAGCCTGGACAGCAGAAGAACCCCAAATCCTTTGGCCTATCTTCCTGCACTCAAGATAGAATTGGGAATCATCTGACGACTTTGTTGGAAGAGGGTATTTGCTATGACCAGTGCATTTTCTTGGCAAAACTCTACTAGTCTTTGCCCTGCTTCATTCTGCATTCTAAGGCCAAATCTGCCTGTTACTCCAGGTGTTTCTTGACTTTCTACTTTTGCATTCCAGTCTCCTATAATGAAAAGGACATCTTTTTTATGTGTTAGTTCTAAAAGGTCTTGTAGGTCTTCATAGAACCGTTCAGATCATGAACTCCTTATTACCAAATTCAGACTTAAATTGAAGAAAGTAGGGAAAACCGCTAAACCATTCAGGTATGACCTAAATCAAATCCCTTATGATTATACAGTGGAAGTAAGAATAGATTTAAGGGACTTGATCTGATAGACAGAGTGCCTGATGAACTATGGAATGAGGTGCGTGACATTGTACAGGAGACAGGGATCAAGACCATCCCCATGGAAAAGAAATGCAAAAGAACAAAATGGCTGTCTGGGGAGGCCTTACAAATAACTGTGAAAAGCAAAGGAGAAAAGGAAAGATATAAGCATCTGAATGCAGAATTCCAAAGAATAGCAAGAAGAGATAAGAAAGCCTTCTTCAGCGATCAGTGCAAAGAAATAGAGGAAAACAAGAGAATGGGAAAGACCAGAGATCTCTTCAAGAAAATTAGAGACACCAAGGAAACATTTCATGCAAAGATGGGCTCGATAAAGAACAGAAATGGTATGGACCTAACAGAAGCAGAAGATACTAAGAGGTGGTGGCAAGAATACACAGAAGAACTGTACAAAAAAGATCTTTACGACCTGGATAATCACGATCATGTGATCACTCACCTAGAGCCAGATATCCTGGAATGTGAAGTCATGTGGGCCTTAGAAAGCATCACTATGAACAAAGCTAGTGGAGGTGATGGANGATGGCATTACGGACTCAATGGACGTGAGTCTGAGTGAACTCCGGGAGTTGGTGATGGACAGGGAGGCCTGGCGTGCTGCGATTCATGGTGTCGCAGAGTGGGACACGACTGAGCGACTGAACTGAACTGAACTGACCTGGGGAGTTCCTCTTTCAGTATTCTATCATTTTGCCTTTTCATACTGTTCATGGGGTTCTCGAGGCAAGAATACTGAAGTGGTTTACCAATCCCTTGTCCTGTGGACCACATTCTGCCAGACCTCTCTGAACACAATAATTTCCATGAAGTATGGTAAGCTGAGCTAGAGAAGATAGGCCAGCGGGGAGAGAGATGAAACGACAGAGGGAAAAACAAGGGCGGTCCGGGAAGTCTTCTGGTTTAAGGTGAGATACTAAAATTTAAGGTGGAGTCCAGATGGTCTGGGGAACTGAAAGAAATTCAATAGTTAGGATTTGGGATCCCACAGAGAAAGACTGTCAAGATACTGAGGGCAGCATCGTTTTACCGGGACCTGGGAAAGGAGAGGTCATTAGCCTCCTGACCATCCCCTGGGCAAGAACGAGAACACTGTGTACTTGAACATTTCACCTGAGCTGGGCTCGCCTCAGATTCCTCACTCTCATTGCACGCAGGCTCCCACGAGCTGCAGAGCGGTGGCGGCTCGCAGACAGCCAGCGGCCCGCAGACAGCCCAGCTCGGCTGGAGCTGGCCCGCGGGGTCTCGCTCGGGCCCGCAGGCCCCGCCCACACCCAGGCGCGCTCCGGGGCCGCCCCCGCCGCGTCCGTCACGTGACCCGACGTGTGACGTAGGAGGAAGGAGACGCCATTAGAGGGAGGCGGAGAGCGGGCGCTCGTCGCCTCTCCCCAGGTTCCTGACGTGGTGCCCGGGGCCCTTCACTCTCGGACTTTCCCCTCGGCGCTGCCAGGCCTCGCCCGGAGGCGGCAGTGGGGACGGCGCCCGGGGCGGGGGGCGCCGGTGCGGAGTGGCTGCGCGGGCCGCGGCTGTGAAGGTGCCGCGGCGGCCGTGGGGTTCGGGCCCGCAGGCCCCGCCCACGCCCAGGCGCGCTCCGGGGCCGCCCCCGCCGCGTCCGTCACGTGACCCGACGTGTGACGTAGGAGGAAGGAGACGCCATTAGAGGGAGGCGGAGAGCGGGCGCTCGTCGCCTCTCCCCAGGTTCCTGACGTGGTGCCCGGGGCCCTTCACTCTCGGACTTTCCCCTCGGCGCTGCCAGGCCTCGCCCGGAGGCGGCAGTGGGGACGGCGCCCGGGGCGGGGGGCGCCGGTGCGGAGTGGCTGCGCGGGCCGCGGCTGTGAAGGTGCCGCGGCGGCCGTGGGGAGCTCGGCGCGGCGCTAGGGCTCGGGCGGCGCGGACGCGACGGGATGGCTGCGGCCGGCGGCGGCGGGGCGGCGGCGGGCCGAGCCTACTCGTTCAAGGTGGTGCTCCTGGGTGAGGGCTGCGTGGGGAAGACGTCGCTGGTGCTGCGCTACTGCGAGAACAAGTTCAACGAAAGCACATCACCACCCTGCAGGTGCGGGCCGCGGGCGCGGGGGGCGGCGCGCTGGGCCCCTGCGCCTCGGCGCCTCGGGAGACTTTGCTACCGCGGTCCTTGGGTCGGGGCGCCCAGCTCCCAGGCCTGTCGCCTCCGCCTGCGGATTGCCTTTGAGGTCTCGCCGTGGGAACACGCGTCGTCGGGGCAGCCCGGGGACGGGACAGGCCCTTGGGAGAGAAGTGGAAGGGCCCTGGAAAGTCCCCGGGGTCCCCAGAGTGGCTGCGCAAGTGGTGGGGTCCCCGTCGGGGGGCTAGTTTTTCCTCTCTGACTGGCTTCCGCTTGCGCCTAGGTATCTTCACCCTGCGGTCAGTCAACCGAGCGTCAGCCCTTTTTCTTTCTTTCGGAATTAGGAACTTAGCTGCCGGTTTGATTTTGCGAACTAGGTGATGTGTAACTTAAGCACTTACTGATGACTAAGTGTTTGGGCAACTTCCATTTTGTCCTGTCTTCGAACAAGGTGCCGATTGGCAAGACTCCTCTCTCTGGAGGGATTTTGAAATGACCGCTTGCTGGTGAGGGTTACGCAGTTCCATTGCAGCCTGCGTGGGTCTGACTTGTGGGTCACTTACATTCACCGATGCGGGTAGACCCATATTCACATGGAAACGTCATATGAATACTGGCCAACAATTGGTCCTCAAACTAATAGCTTTACTGCTGCTATTTATTTTCTTTGCTTGTAAATGTAGGGCCATCTTTCATTTGCAGATACATCATTGTTAGTCAGAAAAGTGTTAAAATGAAATCATTAATGGGGCGTGAAATCAGTTTGCACGTGTTAGAACAAAAATATCCAACGAGTCCGCCCTGATCAGTTTCATCAGAGGCAGTCAAGTCTAGTGGACTGATTGTCTTCACCTCTATTCGTTTAACTAGCTGTGTGATTTGGGGCAAGTTAATCTATTTGTGCCCTTGTTTCTGGATCTGCTAAAATGGCCATAATAATAGTATATAGTTCATACGGTTGTCAAGACAAATATCATAAACACACGTAGGACCTGGCCCAGTGTAAGCTCTCCATCTTTATTGTTACTACCCCACAATAGATCTGAATTAGTGATTGTGTAGTGTGTAAGTCCATGGACACTATTTGATAGAATGCAGTTTTTTAATTATTGTGACATTAGATGTTTGATGCTATTATTAAACTACTGAGTCTACAGTTTACAAAGATGCTCTGATCCCATGTTCTGTTTTTACTTCTCTGTTTTTACTTCTTTATAAAGCATACGATCTGAAAAAGTGAATGTCAGGAACCTGGGTGGGGTTGTTTTTTTTTTTCCCTGCATTTTTGTACAAGATCACTTAACACAATTTTAATAATTATGATTGTTACTAGAGAGATAAAGGAAATTTGTAGGGTAAATACCTGTGATCAGTTGGAAATTTAAAAATTTTTTAAGGTAAAGTAATAATAATGGCTAACATTTAGTGAGTTCTTACTGTGCTGAGTATTTTACTTTTCTTCTAACAGCCTGTGCTGTAACAGGCATGGTTGAGTTGAGTAACTTGTTGGTCATCATATTGCTACAAGTCTTGGTTCTCAAGCTGAAATTTGAATCCAGTTTAGATTTAAAATTTTGGAGCACTGTTTCTGGATGTTGGTAAACCACCCCTTAGTGATTTCTTTTGTACTACAGATCTTAGAGAAAAGAGAAGACAATTTTAATTGAGCTCTTAATTAAAAAAAAAAAATTTAGCCCTTCACCGTAAAAATTACACTTACATTATACATTCCAAAAATATCCTCAAAGCTTTTAGCTGGGTAAAGATTTTTAAATATCTGAGAGGAAACCTCTGCAATCTACATAGATCTCTAGTATCAAAAGCATAGCATATAATTCTTATCACAAACATTATCTGGATTATGTTCTAGAATTGAGGCTTTTGTTGTGTACCAACATATGGAAACAGCATTATATACAATCTCCTTCTCTTGGATATCAGTTCAACTTTTTAAACAATCTTTTCAGAGAAACTTTATTTCAGTGAGACCCATGGAATTCTTATATGCCTTTCATTCCAAATGGAGAGGAACCAATGCATCATAAGATGTGAGAGAAAGAATTTCCCTTTTTACTTAGCAAAAAGAACTACCTACTATTTATCTTTGTAAAATACTTTGTGTTTTGCTTGCAAAGTACGCTCTCAAACATTCCTGTTTTAAAGACTGAAAGGAACCTGAGATGGTTCATGGTTTACTATTTCAGTCTTTGGTTTAATATTTCAGTCAAGTGATTTTCTACTTTAGTCTGAACAGCTTGGAAGTGAGATGAACTGATACAGAAGGTGGAAAACAATGTATCCTGAGATAGCGTGTTTCATTTTTGGACAGATTACTTTCCTGTTCATTTTTCCACGTCTAGAGACAAAATCTGTTTCCCTGCTCTCTGAATCTTAGTCATACATGGCATCCCTTCTGATAGTTGAAGATGGCTATCCATCCCCTTGAGTTTTGTCTTCTCTTGGTAAACAGTTCTGGTTCCTTTTACTAGATCTCCTCTAAGTCATATTATTTTGACATCTCTTCTGGATACTTGGTATTTAATCATCACCTTCTTTTCTTAAAATTTGATAGCTTAAGCTGTAGAAATGACTCTTAGTGTGGTTTGAACTGTGCAAAGAAGTGCAGGCTATCACCTCCCCTGTGAAGAATCCTTTTCTAACTCTGAAGTTGAAAAGATCCTATGAGTTTTGGGGCTGCCACATTGATTAATATTGGTCCTGTCTTAGTTTTGTTTGCTGAAAGGAAGGAAGAGAGATACAGGGAGAGAGTGAGGAAGGAAGACTACATACCTCAAATTCATTTTACTTTCATTGTGTAGTTCCCTTCCTGGCCAACCTCCATTGTATTTGACCCATTAAAATCAGCTTTGATAGGTTTGCTCCAGTGCTTAATGCCTGTTAATATGCTTTTGAATTTTGATTCTGTACCTCAAGAAACATTGATGGAGCTACTGTGGGTCAGGCACTAGATTCGGTCCTGGCCATGCCCATAAAAGTAAGGCATTAAAAAAAAAAAATTTAGCCCTTCACCGTAAAAATTACACTTACATTATACATTCCAAAAATATCCTCAAAGCTTTTAGCTGGGTAAAGATTTTTAAATATCTGAGAGGAAACCTCTGCAATCTACATAGATCTCTAGTATCAAAAGCATAGCATATAATTCTTATCACAAACATTATCTGGATTATGTTCTAGAATTGAGGCTTTTGTTGTGTACCAACATATGGAAACAGCATTATATACAATCTCCTTCTCTTGGATATCAGTTCAACTTTTTAAACAATCTTTTCAGAGAAACTTTATTTCAGTGAGACCCATAGAAATTCTTATATGCCTTTCATTCCAAATGGAGAGGAACCAATGCATCATAAGATGTGAGAGAAAGAATTTCCCTTTTTACTTAGCAAAAAGAACTACCTACTATTTATCTTTGTAAAATACTTTGTGTTTTGCTTGCAAAGTACGCTCTCAAACATTCCTGTTTTAAAGACTGAAAGGAACCTGAGATGGTTCATGGTTTACTATTTCAGTCTTTGGTTTAATATTTCAGTCAAGTGATTTTCTACTTTAGTCTGAACAGCTTGGAAGTGAGATGAACTGATACAGAAGGTGGAAAACAATGTATCCTGAGATAGCGTGTTTCATTTTTGGACAGATTACTTTCCTGTTCATTTTTCCACGTCTAGAGACAAAATCTGTTTCCCTGCTCTCTGAATCTTAGTCATACATGGCATCCCTTCTGATAGTTGAAGATGGCTATCCATCCCCTTGAGTTTTGTCTTCTCTTGGTAAACAGTTCTGGTTCCTTTTACTAGATCTCCTCTAAGTCATATTATTTTGACATCTCTTCTGGATACTTGGTATTTAATCATCACCTTCTTTTCTTAAAATTTGATAGCTTAAGCTGTAGAAATGACTCTTAGTGTGGTTTGAACTGTGCAAAGAAGTGCAGGCTATCACCTCCCCTGTGAAGAATCCTTTTCTAACTCTGAAGTTAAAAGATCCTATGAGTTTTGGGGCTGCCACATTGATTAATATTGGTCCTGTCTTAGTTTTGTTTGCTGAAAGGAAGGAAGAGAGATACAGGGAGAGAGTGAGGAAGGAAGACTACATACCTCAAATTCATTTTACTTTCATTGTGTAGTTCCCTTCCTGGCCAACCTCCATTGTATTTGACCCATTAAAATCAGCTTTGATAGGTTTGCTCCAGTGCTTAATGCCTGTTAATATGCTTTTGAATTTTGATTCTGTACCTCAAGAAACATTGATGGAGCTACTGTGGGTCAGGCACTAGATTCGGTCCTGGCCATGCCCATAAAAGTAAGGCATGATCTCTACTGTTGTATTAGGCACCCATTTTAACTTTTCACCTGAAGATTTGGTAAGACTGTCTTCAGTGTTCTCATCAGTCATTAATAGACTGAAAGAAAAGGGCGAGCCTAGGCCAAGCACAAAGCCCTTCACAAGTCTCTATAATCTAGTGACACAGGGCCAGAGGATGGTTTCTCTTTAGACTTGCAGTCTAGTTCAGTTCAGTCACTCAGTCGTGTCCAACTCTTGCGCGTTTGCAACCCCATGAATCACAGCATGCCAGGCCTCACTGTCCATCACCAACTCCCGGAGTTTACCCAAACTCATGTCCATCGAGTCAGTGATGCCATCCTGGCATCTCATCCTCTGTCATCCTCTTCTCCTCCTGCCCCCAATCCCTCCCAGCATTAAGGTCTTTTCCAGTGAGTCAACTCTCTGCATGAGGTGACCAGAGTATTGGAGTTTCAGCATCAGTCCTTCCAGTGAACACCCAGGACTGATTTCCTTTAGGATGGACTGGTTGGATCTCCTTGCAGTCCAAGGGACTCTCGAGAGCCTTCTCCAACACCACAGTTCAAAAGCATTAATTCTTCAGCACTCAGCCTTCTTCACAGTCCAACTCGCACATCCATACATGACCACTGGAAAAGCATAGACTTGACTTGATGGACCTTTGTTGGCAATGTCTCTGCTTTTAAGAGTGGGGCTTTTCCCAGACCAAACACAGCCCACAGCTGCCTTTCCTTGTGACTGCGCAACAGTCTTTAATGGAGTGTTAATACATACTAATGATGATGGAAACAGGAAACAAGACTGACTGCTATGGGCTACTGCCTAGCAGACATGAAACTTTCAATGAAAATGGCTATTCCAGCATTACAACTCTTTTTTTTTCACCCTTGCTACATCAGTCTTGCCTATAGGGGATATCATGAGATACTTTGTCAAATGCTTGTGAAAGACAAGATGCTTTTTCTTTTTTTTCTGCAATAGGAGACTATCTGATGTGGTAAAAAGGGACAGGACTTTGAAGTTAGTTTGAAGTTTTGGCGGCTTTTAGCTATCATGATTTTGGCAGGATATTGTAATGTTTGTAAGCTAGCTCTTTATCCATGAAATTGTAGAATCTCAACGATAAGATTTTTATATGAGTTAGACAACCGCAGTATGTAAACTTCCTGGCACAGTGTTTAATGAATGTTAGCTGTTGAGTGCATTGTGTGTGTGTGCTTGGTCTCTCAGTCATGTCCAACTCTTTGAGACCCCATGGACTGTGGCCCACAAGGGTCTTCTGCCCATGGAATTTTTAAGGCAAGAATACTGGAGTTGGTTGCCATTTTCCTCTTCCAGGGGATCTTCCCCACCCGTGTATTGAACTCGTGTCTGTTGTGCCTCCTTCATTGGGAGGCAGATTCTTTACCACTGGCAACACCTGGGAATGAATAAATGGTGCTTAATTTCTTTTGGTTTCTTTCAGGGTAACATAGAAAGGTAATGTGATTAATTTGACATGAATTATTTTGAGAACTCATGCAGTCTGAGGGACTGCTCCCTTTTATATTTTACACATACATACGTATTTGTTTATTATCCATTCTAGAGTTTGTTTAGGCTTGACATTTCTGGAAGGTCACTTTTTCTATTTTTAAAAATTGTGACTTTTGCCATGCTTTGGTGTTTTAATACTGTTCCTTTTTTGCAGACCTCCTCCACAGTTCAGTCACTCAGTGTGTCTGACTCTTTGTGACCCCATGAATTGCAGCACACCAGGCCTCCCTGTCCATCACCAACTCCCGGAGTTTACTCAAACTCATGTCCATCGAGTTGGTGATGCCATCCAGCTATCTCATCCTCTCATCACCTTCTCCTCCTGCCCCCAATCCCTCCCAGCATCAGGGTCTTTTCCAATGAGTCAACTCTTCACATGAGGTGGCCAAAGTATTGGAGTTTCAGCTTCAACATTAGTCCTTCCAGTGAACACCCAGGACTGATCTCCTTTAGGATGGACTGGTTGGATCTCCTTGCAGTCCAAGGGACCCGCAAGAGTCTTCTCCAACACCACAGTTCAAAAGCATCAATTCTTTAGTGCTCAGCTTTCTTCACAGTCCAACTCTCACATCCATACATGACCACTGGAAAAACCACAGCCTTGACTAGACGGACTTTTGTTGGCAAAGTAACATCTCTGCCTTTTAATATGCTATCTAGCTTGGTCATAACTTTCCTTCCAAGGAGTAAGCGTCTTTTAATTTCATGGCTGCAGTTACCATCTGCGGTAAGTCTGACACTGTTTCCACTGTTTCCCCATCTATTTCCCAGATGGGACCAGATGTGATGATCTTCGTTTTCTGAGTGTTGAGTTTTAAGCCAGCTTTTTCACTCTCCTCTTTCACTTTCATCAGGAGGCTTCTTAGTTCCTCTTTCTCCCAGCAATCTTGATTCCAACTTGTGCTTCTTCCAGTCCAGCATTTCTCATGAAGTACTCTGCATATATTTCTGCTTTATTGACTAAATCAAAGCCTTTGACTGTGTGGATCACAATAAACTGTGGAAAATTCTGAGATAGATGGGAATACCAGACCACCTGACCTGCCTCTTGAGAAATCTGTATGCAAGTCAGAAAGCAACAGTTAGAACTGGACATGGAACAACAGACTGGTTCCAAATAGGAAAAGGAGTACGTCAAGACTGTATATTGTCACCCTGCTTATTTACCTTCTATGCAGAGTACATCATGAGAAACACTGGACTTCAATCCCAAAGAAAGGCAATGCCAAAGAATGCTCAAACTACCACACAATTGCACTCATCTCACATGCTAGTAAAGTAATGCTCAAAATTCTCCAAGCCAGGCTTCACCAATACGTGAACGGTGAACTTCCTGATGTTCTAGCTGGTTTTAGAAAAGGCAGAGGAAACAGAGATCAAATTGCCAACATCCACTGGATCATCGAAAAAGCAAGAGAGTTCCAGAAAAACATCTATTTCTGCTTTCTTGACTATGCCAAAGCCTTTGACTTTGTGGATCACAATAAACTGTGGAAAATTCAGAAAGAGATGGGAATATCAGACCCCCTGACCTGCCTCTTGAGAAATCTGTATGCAGGTCAGGAAGCAACAGTGAGAACTGGACATGGAACAACAGACTGGTTCCAAATAGGAAAAGGAGTCCGTCAAGGCTGTATATTGTCACCCTGCTTATTTAACTTCTATGCAGAGTACATCATGAGAAACGCTGGACTGGAAGAAACACAAGCTGGAATCAAGATTGCCGGGAGAAATATCAATAACCTCAGATATGCAGATGACACCACCCTTATGGCAGAAAGTGAAGAGGAACTAAAGAGCCTCTTGATGAAAGTGAAAGAGGAGAGTGAACAAGTTGGCTTAAAGCTCAACATTCAGAAAACGAAGATCATGGCATCCAGTCACATAACTCCATGGCAGATAGATGGAGAAACAGTGGAAACAGTGTCAGACTTTATTTTTCTGGGCTCCAAAATCACTGCAGATGGTGACTGCAGTTAGGAAATTAAAAGACGCTTACTCCTTGTAAGAAAAGTGATGACCAACCTAGTTAGCATATTCAAAAACAGCAACATTACTTTGCCAACAAATGTCCATCTAGTCAAGGCTATGGTTTTTCCATTGGTCATGTATGGATGTGAGAGTTGGACTGTGAAGAAGGCTGAGTGCTGAAAAATTGATGCTTTTGAGCTGCAGTGTTGGAGAAGACTCTTGAGAGTCCCTTGGACTGCAAGGAGATCCAACCAGTCCATTCTGAAGGAGATCAACCCTGGGATTTCTTTGGAAGGAATGATGCTAAAGCTGAAGCTCCAGTACTTTGGCCACCTCATACAAAGTGTTGACTCATTGGAAAAGACTCTGATGCTGGAAGGATTGGGGGCAGGAGGAGAAGGGGATGGCAGAGGATGAGATGGCTGGATGGCATCACTGACTTGATGGACGTGAATCTGAGTGAACTCCGGGAGTTGGTGATGGACAAGAAGGCCTGACGTGCTGCAATTTTTGGGATCGCAGAGAAACACAATGGAGCAACTGAACTGTATTGATGATTTTGTCTGACACAGCACCAAGTTTGACAGTGGTGGGTACACAGTTTAGGAATGATATCTAGGAATTCATTCCTAGAAGAGTGTGGAGATAAGAAGTGAGAAAGAGACTTTGTTGTGCTGGTCTGGTAGAAAAGAAAACTGTAGTGGAGAGTTCCATACAGAACAGTGAGACAGCAAGAGAAAGACAGAGACCCCTTGGGCTTCTGCATGGTCAGGAATCATGTTTCTACCATGTCCCAGAACTGCTGTCCCCGCATTACAAGGCTGATTCCTAACCACTGGACCACCAAAGAAGCCCAACATTGTATTTTTAAATGAAAGTTAATTTGGAAAACTTTTAGTTTTAGAGTTGAAACACACACCAATATAAAGAGTTCATTTTGTGCTTCACGCTCAGTTTGTGTTTCTGATACTTGTGGTACTTCATATTATATTCAACCTTAAATTGATAGCAAGCAATGAGAACAGTTACTGTAAAGACACAAAAAAATGGACCTTGAGTTAATACATCAATTCTGACATTTAATGTAACCATTTGGAAGTTTTACTCAAGAACTACATAGATTGAGAAGTGAGAATATATTTTTTGGAAAATACTTGTACATTTTAATTCTACACCAAATATTTTATTGAATTGTATTTGAAGATTTAACTCAACTTTAAGTAATTATGTTTCATTTTAGTATTCTTAAAACTGATGCTAATAAATGGCTCAGATGGTAAAGAATCTGCCTACAGTGCAAGAGACCTGGGTTCAATCTCTGGGTTGGAAAGATCCCCTGGAGAAGGGAATGATTACCCACTCCATTATTTTTACCTGGAGAATTCCATGAACCTAGCGGGCTGTAGTCCATGGAGTGACAGACCTTCACTTTCAAAAAGTCACAGCAGGGCAGGATTTAGTAGTTACCTAAATTGTATCTTTGCAAATGCTGATTAAACTATATTATGTTTCTTAACACTTCTAAACATCATGTCTACAAAATTCAATGCAACTATATTTAACTAGCTGCATTTTTTTCTGGTCATTACTAATACTCATTTTATATTATGATCATTACTTAAAAGCAAGTTCTTAGTGAAGAGGCTTTTAAAAAATGTGTTGCATGTATCCAATATAGTAGTATTGACCTAAAACAAATAAATTGCCAGTTATTTCTTCAACAACAAAAAAATGTTTATTAGGGATCAGCAAAGAATTACAACTCAGGGTGTGCATTGATGGCAGCCAAGTGCAAGTCCCCCCACAGCAAAGAGGGGAGACCTCTTTTAAAGTGATGAGGAGGAATCTGAAAGGTCTGTAGTAAACAGTGAGTTGATTGGAAGAATTCAGAGTTGAAATTGTAGTGGATTTCATAGGCTGAGTTGTTAGTCTGTGATTGGCTGAGTTCTTTCCAGAAAGAGCTTTCTGTTGGGCTGTGCTCTGGTGGTACATCGTGAGAGCTCCGTCTTCTTCCTTCCCAATTCTGTTTCAGTTGGATTTTCTGTTCATTACTTTCTATAGTAAATATATCCATCCCTGAGTTTAACACTTCTTCCTTCTGCAAGCTAAAGACTAACTTGGAAGCCAAATCACTTAAAAAGTTTTGAAAAGTTAGATATCAAACCTTCTTTATTCTAATTGAAAGCAAATATTGAAAATTATATTGTTATTTGAGTGTAGGTAAACATAATTAATTTTCTCCAGATGTTTAAAATGCCATTTACTTTATTTAAATGTAAGTCAGGCTTTCAACTCATTTGTTAACATTTAAATAGAAAAATATGGGGCTTCTTAAAGGCCCTTTTAGAATTGATGAATTTTTGAAAATAAAAAGCAATTGAATTGAAAATACAGCATTATATGTAATCAGATCACTACACATAATAAAAAGAGGGGCCAAAAATAAGAGACTAAGTAATTCATATGGCTAAATAGCACTTTATCAAGAATCTGCAGACAAAAGTCATTTTGATTAGGTGTTAAAACATAGAACTCAAATTGAATAAAATTTTATGCTCTTGAAGCTTTAATAGCAGAATAATTCCTACTTGATAAGATTTTTTTCATGCAAAAAGAGTATTCCTCCTATCCTGAATTCATCTTAAAAGTAATTCCTCACTTGCTCTATATTCTATTGTAGTTTATGGTATTATTTCATGCCAGTCATTTTAAGATAGAATATTACAGGTCCATGGATGATTTACATAAGTACAGACAGCTGTAAGTACTTTTAAATCGTCTTTCTTGCTCATATTTAGGAAACATTAGGAACAGAAAAGAAATAGATTAAGCATACTTAAACATTATTAAAGTGCAGGCTATTTTCCCTTTCTCAGGTGAATTAATTGCCTATATTCCAGAAAAGGCTTATCTCAGCAATAATTACTCTTCTCATCAGGTCTGTGAGACAGATGTACAGTGCAAATATGACAGTATCCCATGATGCATAATGGGGATTCGCCTTGAGTTCCTTACACACTCCAGTACCCTGATGAAGAACTGCCAAAAAAGATACAATCTTTAATATTCTACCTCACTTGCCTTGGCAATCTTACATATTTGTTTAAGTCTTTATCACAAAACACTGTAGTTTGATATGGGAATGGGGAGATAATTGCCAGTGTGAAGGTGTTTTACCCTAAAGACATACATACATGTTTTTAAAGAAACATGCAGCTATATTATGGACAACTTAGGCATATAGGTGAATTTATAAATATTATAAAGTTCTTGGATAATTTAGACTTTAAGATTCCATAAGGGAGGTCATACAACTCGGTAGGCTTCTCTTCATTCTGTCATTATACGAGTTGCTTAAAGTAATTTACCAAATAAAATATGTAAGTAGTCAATGGGATATAAAGAGAGCTAAAACTTAGAACTAGAGGGAACATGTATAAATATTGTTCCTGAATTCTTGAAGAAATTAATAATATGCATAAGAAAAATATATATAGTGTGTGTATATATGTTATGTTTATATATACATGTGTATAAATGTAAGTGAATTACATATATAAAACATTTATATATAACACATGTAATATTCTACCTCACAATAGAGTATCTTCAGAAATTTGAAAGCCAGTCCGAGCAAGGAACTTCAACTGCAGCAAGGGTTAAACTTAATAATAAATTTGTGTGGTCTCTCTCAGGGAGCTAACATTCAAATAAAGGAGACAGACATGAAGAAATAATTTTCTTTAAAATAGCCATAAGACATTGAGCTCTTATTCTTTGACACATGCTCTGAACACTTTTGGTTTATTATTAACTTGAGTTTTTATAATAAAATTGAGAAGTACCTGTTATTACTTGCAGTTCTTTCAGTTTAAACTGAACATCAGAGCAATTAAGTCTTTGATTTAACAAGTGATAGAATTTGAAGCAAAATCTGATTTCATGAACATATTTTTTCCCTACTACATGTAACAGGGTTATAAATTATGAAACAGTGAGGTTAATGCCATACAACAGGATACCACAGTTTTCCTTCACTACTTATCAATACCATAATAAATACAATAGTTTTTGTTCATCGATTAGTTAATCTGGTAATAGCAGTCAGACTTGGAGGTCAGGGCAGCCAAGGGCCTGATACGAACAGGCAGACTGAGAGCAGTTACCTATGTCACTGCTCATGGTCTTGGAGGGGAGCAGAGTAGCTTTCCTCAGAAAAGACAAAGGACATTATAGGCATATAACATTTCGGTTCCCATGTCCTTTTTTATGGACATCCCACTCCAGTACTTTTGCCTGAAAAATCCCATGGACGGAGGAGCCTGGTAGGCTGCAGTCCTTGGGGTTGCACAGAGTCGGACATGACTGAAGTGACTTAGCAGCAGCAGCAGCAGCCTTGCATCTGAGTAAGGACACTAAATGAAACCTGTTTTTTAAAATGTTACTGTGAAACAGAATTTAAATGCAAAATAGCTGCCACGGTAAACAATGATGATAAAACAGAAGAGGAAAACGGAACTATAAAATCATGTCAAGACTGAGAACTGAATTATAGAAGCAAAAAGGAAAGGGCAAAGTCAAAATTGATTCTGATCTAAAATATTCTAGAAATCAAAGAAACAGGGAGCAACATTCAACAAAACAATGAAAAAATGTTCAGACATTTAAGTAGTGCTATGTAGTTTGCTTCTCATTTTCACAAGAAAACTATTTGAAATAATAGTCTGATAGTTCTCAAACTAATTTTTTTTTACAATAAATGGTCTGTAATGTGAACATATTCAAACATTTAGCCTATAGTTGTGAAAACACACACAAAAACTGTGTGTTATATGAATTTATATGAAGCAACTAAGTGCCCATATTATGGGTCAGTATTACACTAAAAAATTTGCTTAATATCTCTTCCTCAGTCATACTTTTTTTCCTTGTACTTGAGGAAGTTGAGTTTTAAACATGTTAAATTACTCAAAATTAAAGAACTGCATGACGTCATTTAAAGAATCTATGATTGTTTGCTATGGAGAAGGAAAGGGTATTTCACTGTATGTTGCTTAGATGGCTTCTGTTTGTAGCTTGCACAGATTGACGTATCAGGCTGAAAGGAACACAGAAAATAGAAACCATGTAAAGTCAGTGATTAAAAGGATTTCTGAACTACTGGAGTTCATGGAATTTGGTTGCTTTGGAATGAGAGTTATTTAAAGTTCTTAAAATTTCCCAGAAAATATTGGAAATTTTGCTTTTATTAAACTCTCAATTCCTAATACCTTCTGCAGCCCTTGGTTTGTTCAATAGCCAACCAACATTAACTTGATGGAGTGCTTACAGGCTCCTAGAATTTGAACCTACTGTACTCACCATTTTTCCCCCTTTCAGTTGCATAACTTTTGTCAATTGCCCTTCATTTGTGAGCAAACTAGCTTGGTAGCAGCATTAAATAAATTATTCTTCTACACTGACTGAACTTTAATTAGAAAAGTTGTAGTAAAACACATCTAACTCTAATATAATAGATGTCCAGTTGACAGAAGCTTTTCTTTCTGTTGTCTTTTGTTTTAGTTTTATTCATTTACTCATCTGGTATTCCATGTACCGTTCCCAACTTCGCTGTGAATGACTAGTTTTGTCATTCTCACTGAGTTGCAAACAGGGAAACTATAAAGTTTAGCACAGCTAATGAACTTTCCCATTAGCTAATGAGCAGCAGATGAAAGCCTGAGGGGTGCTTCAGGGTGATGCTACCCTGCCTTTGCTTAAGAGACTTCCTGCTGGATAAGGAAAGAGAAGCCACATTTTAGAGGAGGGAGAGGAGAGGTAGGATAGAATCAGCTGAAAAGATATTTATTTATTGATGTTCACCTCTTAGCTAATCTGACTTTTTAACTAGAAATAGGTACTATCCCTTGTTTTTCTACCCTCTGTATACTTTGATCTTATCCTGAAATCCTATCTTGTTATAAGAAATCTGTAACATTATATAATTTTCTGAACTCTGTCAAAATAGGCATATTTGTTTTAGCAGAAATAGCCAAACTGCTAGACAGAAGACATTGTGCCTGTTACATTTCTCAGGATGGCTACGTAATCTGAGTTTTATCTTTAGTATGCTTCAAAAGGCAGGCACTTGGCAAATTTAATGTCATCATTCTGATATAATTGAACTTAAGGTTGAATGATTAGATGAATAAGTGTATTTCATCCTTGAAACTTTGTGAACACAATTCTTGTTAAATCAACAACAAATGTTGTTTCTCCCTATTTGCGTATTGTAACAGCATATTTTTCACATAAAATCTTAACTAAATATTAAGTAAAATTTACTATTTTTAAATTTTTGATGAACGTTATATCAATGGCAAAAGAGAAGAAATGTACTGTCTATTTTTCCACTATCCAAATATGATTCTTCTAGATATATTCAGGTGTTTTTCCTTCCTTTTTTATATAGTTGAAATGTTTTTTAAATTATGTATCAACACATTTTATGTCTATTTTCTTAAAAAAGTTCTCAAAACTAACATTGCTGGAATAAAGGACAATACATTCTTTTTCAAAAGTTTTAGGTATTGCTACTTAACTATTTAACTTTTTAAAAATGTAGTGGTATAAGTTCAGGCTGGTTTAGAAAAGGCAGAGGAACCAGAGATCAAATTGCCAACATCCACTGGATCATCGAAAAAGTAAGAGAGTTTCAGAAAAACATCTATTTCTGCTTTATTGACTATGCCAAAGCCTTTGAGTGTGTGGATCACAATAAACTGTGAAAAATTCTAAAGGAGATGGGAATACCAGAACACCTAACCTGCCTCTTGAGAAACCTGTATGCAGGTCAGGAAGCAACAGTTAGAATTGGACATGGAACAACAGACTGGTTCCAAATAGGAAAAGGAGTACGTTAAGGCTGTATATTGTCATCCTGTTTATTTAACTTCTATGCAGGTAATCGTGAGTAACGCTGGGCTGGATGAAGCACAAGCTGGAATCAAGATTACTGGGTGAAATATCAATAACCTCAGATATGCAGATGACACCACTCTTATGGCAGAAAGCGAAGAAGAATTAAAGAGACTCATGATGAGAGTGAAAGAAGCATGAAAAAATTAGCTTAAATCTCAACATTCAGAAAACGAAGATCATGGCATCTGGTCCCATCACTTCATGGCAAATAGGTGGGGAAACAGTGGCTGACTTTGTTTTTGAGAGCTCCAAAATCACTGTAGATGGTAACTGCAGCCATGAAATTAAAAGACGCTTACTCCTTGGAAGGAAAGTTATGATCAACCTAGGCAGCATATTAAAAAGCAGAGACATTAGTTTGTCAACAAAAGTCTGTCTAGTCAAGGCTATGGTTTTTCCAGTGGTCATGTATGGATGTGAGAGTTGGACTATAAAGAAAGCTGAGCACCAAAGAAATGATGCTTTTAAACTGTGGTGTTGGAGAAGACTCTTGAGTCCCTTGGAATGCGAGGAGATCCAACCAGTCCATCCTAAAGGAAATCAGTCCTGAATATTCATTGGAAGGACTGATTTTGAGGGTGAAACTTCAATACTTTGGCCACCTGATGTGAAGAGCTGACTCATTTGAAAAGACCCTGATGCTGGGAAAGATTGAGGGTGGGAGGAAAAGGGGATGACAGAGGATGAGATGATTGGATGGCATCACTGACTCAGTGGACATGGGTTTGGGTAGATTTGGCAGTTGGTGATGGATAGGGAGGCCTGGCATGCGGCGGTTCATGGGGTCGCAAAGAGTCAGACACGACTGAGCAACTGAAATAATAAGTCCATATTTACTAATAATATTTTTCTCAGTTGTATATTAAAATATAAAATGAGCCCTTTTCTGAAACAAAATTAAATTTCAATGACTGTTTTCTATCCCTACTGGAAATGTATGCAAACAAATAAAACAATTGATTTTAGTTGCATGTATTCAGTTAGACCACAGATAGATAAATAGAATTTGACAGTACAACTAAAATTATTACTTTTTTCAGCTATAGCTCATGGACAAACTATACTTTAAAAAATGAAGCTTCAGTGTTTACTTGTATAAAAAATGGTTTGATTTTTAGAATTACGTAACTTAAGCTTGTTCACCCTTATGGCTATTTTCCCCATTTGATCTTCTCTTATTAAGTAATCAGAAGAATGGTTACCAAAGTGCATTATCTAGAGATCCATAAATAAATAAACTTTTCTGGAATCCTGTTATATCTGTCATTAAGCAAATGAGCATAACTGCCAGTTGCCAAATATATAAACATTTTCCCATTTTTATTTTACTCAGAAGTGTTTAACTACTAAAAATTCACAAAGGATACTGACAAATCTTTCCAAGCACTTTACAGATTTATCCTTTGAGAACTAAATAGTGTGTCTTTGAAAAAAAAAATTGTGGAACAATGAAATTGCAACTTACAGTATTCTTCCTTAGATAATATGCTAAACTTCTTAAAGAATGAATTCCCTGTATTTAAATGCCAAATGTACTGAAACCAAGTACATTTTATCCTATTCATAATCTATCTTTGAGGAGGCAGGAAGATATGCATTTACGATTACTTTATAAAGAAAATCAATCTTTCATTATTCAGTGCTTTCCCAATGATCTAAGGGACTAGTTCCCTTTTCTTTAACAGAAGAACAGTGTAAAAGTAGGTTCTGAAGTTGTGAAGCTGGCTATAGGACTTTTTTATTAAAAATAAGAGAGGCTTATGATAAAGGATTTGTGCATCTTTAGAAAGACATATCATTTGTTCACTGCCACCCAGTCCCCAGTTACAAGAACCAGTACATGGCCCATAAGCACTCAAATGTTTATTTACTGAATAAATTATAATGTTATTCTAAATAGGCAAAATTCTATTCCTAATTCCTCAATTGAAATAAACAAGCCCTTCAGTGTGTTATATATGCATCACCACATTTTTAGATTGTCACTTTAAAAGAAGTTCTTAGAAGATTTCTATCAGTTGGCCCAATGGAAATCATAAACCTATTTCCCTTCCTAGTATTCATAAGGTGATTATTAATGATCTGAATAAACTCCAGCGTAAATAATATATTCACTCTTAAAATAGCTTTATTGTGATATAACTTACAACTCATCCTTGAGTATACAATTCGTGTTTTTTAGAATCATTGCCAAGTTGTGCAGCCATCAGAACATTCTCATTGGCCCCAAAGAAACTCTGTACACATGAACAGTCTAAAGAAAATAATTTGTTGCTAACAATCAGTTTGAAATTATTAAGATTCAATGCTTGATTTTAAAGAGTAAGTTGAGTATTACTACCTCAGTAAGCTTAAATTATTGATACAAAACACTGCTACTTGATGTTAGATGCTACTTGAATTCAATAGTTTCAGTTCATTCTTTCTCTTACATTTTGTTTCCTTGACTAACTACAGAGCAGAGAAAAATGTTAACTCCTTTCTAGGAATATTTAAAGGACAGTTTTTTAGGTGTCCTACTAACATTTTTTTTTAGAATTTTAATTTTACCTTTTTCTAAACTCGTGTAAGCAATTGAAGTTTCAGATTTGAACTTCTAAACGCAATGCCATTAGACATATTTGCTACTGTATGTTTAGAGCCATGTTTATGGTCTGAAATATTTATTACCTTAGGACTATGAGACTGCTCTGCAAGACTGTAATCCCAGCTCAGTGATATGCTTAGACTCACCATTGAAATATAGGATTTGTCTCCTGAGCATATTTTGTTGAAATCAGGTGGAAAAGTTTTCCTTTCTTTCTTGATGGATCCTTGATGATATCTAATGCTCTGTCAGCAGTGCCTGGAACTCTCATTGAAGATGACAGTTTAGGAAAACTGGATTTTCCCAGAGAGATATATCCAACTGGAATATAGTTTTAGTTTTGCCGGCTTGAAATAGATTATACCAGATTGGTTTAATTGTATGCAAGACATCTGGGAGAATTTTGCTGTAGTCTAGAGAATCATATGCCATTGTGAGATGTTTTCCTTATTACAGGCAACTGATTTCTGGGACATAATGCTGTATATTTCTTAATATTCTGGTGACTCTACTGTACTGAGTTAAGCCTAGAAGGCAATGATAGAGACTCTGCCTTTTAAAACTGGTGCTGTCACATGTGACTTAGAGGTATTTCAGGATTTGGGGAAAACATTCCCATTTGGCTCACCTTCCTAATGTTCTGAGATAGTTAGACCTCTGTTCCGATCTGGCATGAGATTTATGATAGTCTTATATGTGCAGACTACATGGTGCTGTTGGGTAGAACATTTTATGGTAAATATAAAGATGACAAATATAATTTTGCTCACACTCATACCCATGACTCTACTCATTTACCTTTCTGATATTGATAAACAGAAATGTGACCGCCAGCATACAGAAAAGAAATTTAGGTCAAGCTGACCTTTGGGTCTGTCATCATAGTGAAGGATTATTAGCCAAATGTCAGAAACCACAGAAAATTTGTTTATAACTTAAAATGGATGAGCAGACACGTTCTGCTGAGCCTCCCCCTCTCAAAAGTCTTGCTATGTGGGTCATCTTTCTTTTCTTGGCCCTCTCTGACTTACTCTTAAAATTTCTGGCAAGAAGTCTAGTCCTCTTTATCTGTCATAATTTATTTATAAATTTTACATAGTAATGCTATATAGGAAATACATTTTTATATGAAAATAAGTCATATCATCTAATAAAATTTTATTTTTTAAATTCAAGAATGTAAGTGATTTTTCTATTTAGTGGTATCTCGTGTAAAGTTTTCTTAGAATTGACTTGACACTAAGCAGATTATTTTAAAATAATTCATGTCCAGTTTAATTGTCCAACAAATTTTTGAAATATGTAAATGGATTCTTTTATATTATTGAATCATATTTGAATGTATCTTTATGAAGTCAATCATTTTCAGCCAATGAACTCCCAAGTGTTTCATATGTCTTCTCCATTGCTAACTGCTTGGAAAAATACTGGGTTCTTCTTGGACAAAGATCATATTCTGTAGATGAAAAATATAAAACTGACAAAGCAATTAACATCACATATACTTTCTTAAACTTGCTATACAGACGCTAAGTTGTGTCCAACTCTTTGAACCCTCATGGACAGCAGTATGCCAGGCTCCTCCGTCCTCCATCACCTCCCAGAGTTTACTCAGATTCATGTCCATTGAGACAGTGATGCCATCCAGCCATCTCATCCTCTGTTGCCCCCTTCTCATCCTGTCCTCAGTCTTTCCAAGCATCAGGGTCTTTTCTAGTCAGGCAGTTCTTCATATCAGGTGGCCAAAGTATTGGGGCTTCAGCATTACTCTTTCCAATGAATATTCAGAATTGATCCCTTTAGGATTGACTGGTTTTATCTTCTTGCTGTCTGAGGGACTCTCAAAAGTCTTCTCCAGCACTGCAGTTCAAAAGCATCAATTCTTCAGCCCCTGCCTTCTTTGTGTTCCAGTGCTCACATCCATACATGACTACTGGAAAAACCATAGCATTAACTATGCAGACCTTTATCTGTAAAGTGATGCTTCTGCTTTTTAACATGTTGGCTAGGTTTGTCATGGGCTTCCCTGGTAGCTCAACTAGTAAGGAATCTGCCTGTAGTGCAGAAAACCCTGGTTTGATTCCTGGGTTGAGAAGTTGCCCTGGAGAAGTGATAGGCTACCCACTCCAGTATTCATGGGCTTCCTTGGTGGCTCAGATAGTAAAGAATCCACCTGCAACGTGGGAGACCTGGGTTCAATCCCTGGGTTGGGAAGATTCCCTGGAGGAGGGAAAGACTACCCACTCCAATATTCTTGCCTGGAGAATCCCCGTGGCAGAGGAGCCTGGCAGGCTATAGTCCATAGGTCCGCAAAGAGTTGTACACAACTGAGAGACTAAGCACAGCACACGTTTGTCATAGCTGTCCTCCCAAGGAGTAAGAACCCTTTAATTTCATGACAACAATCTCAGTCAGCGTTGATTTTGGAGCCCTAGAAAATAAAATCTGTTACTGCTTCCACTTTATCCTCTTCTGTTTGCTGTAAAGTGATGGGATCAGATGTCAGACCTTCACTTTTTTAATGTTGAGCTTTAAGCCAGCTTTTCCACTCTTCTCTTTCACCCTCATCAAGAAGCTCTTCAGTCTGTCTTTAGCTTCTGCCATTAGAGTGGTATTATCTGCATATTTCTGAGGTTGTTTATATTTTTCCTGGCAATCTTGATTACAGCTTGTGATTCATCCTCCGTAGCATTATGCATGATGTACTGTGCATAGAAATTAAATAAGCAGAGTGGCAATATACAACCTTGACATACTCCTTTCCCAATTTAGAACCAGTCAGTTGTTCCATTTCCAGTTCTAACTGTTGCTTCTTGACATGCATACAGGTTTATCACGAGGCAGGTAAGGTGGTCTGGTATTCCCATCTCTTTAAGAATTTTCCACAGTTTTTGTTGTGATCCACACAGTCAAAGGCTTTAGCATAGTCAAGCAGTAATAAATGTTTTGTTTTGTTTTTCTGGAACTCCCTTGTTTTCTCCATGACCCAACAAATGGTGCCAATGTGATCTCTGCTTCCTTTGCCTCTTCAAAACCTAGATTATAGATCTGGAAGTTCTTGATTTTTGTGCTGCTGAAGCCTAGCTTGAAACTTTTTGAGATTTACCTTACTAGCATGCAAAATGAAAGCGGTTGTATGGTAGTTTGAAAATTCTTGAGCATTGCCCTTCTTTGGGATTGGAATGAAAACTGACCCTTTCATTCTGGCCACTGCTGAGTTTTCCAAATTTGCTGACATATTGAGTGCAGCACTTTAACAGTATTGTAGTTTAGAATTTTAAATATCTCTGCTGAAATTCTATCACCACTAGCTCTGCTCTCAGTAATGCTTCTTAAGGCCCACTTGACTTCATACTCCAGGATGTCTGGCTCTTGGTGAGTGACCACACCATCATGGTTATCCAGGTCATTGAGACTTCTTTTTGCATAATTCTCCTGTGTGTTTTTTTCACTCTTCTTAATCTCTTCTGCTTCTTTTCGGTCTGCCATTTCCGTTCTTTAGCATGCCCCTCCTTGCATGAAATGTTCCTTAATATGTTCAGTCTTCTTGAAGATATCTCTAGTCTATTCTAGACTAGTCTAGTCTATTCTATTGTTTTCCTCTATTTCTTTGCAGTGTTTATTTAAGAAGGCCTTCTAATCTCTCCTTGCTATTCTCCGGAATTCCGCATTTAGTTGGGATATCTTTTCTTTTATCCCTTGCTTTTCAGTTCTCTTCTTTCCTCAGCTATTTGTAAAGCCTCCTCAGACAACCATGTTGCCTTCTTGCATTTATTCTCCTTTGGAATAGTTTTGGTCACTGTCTCCTGTACGGTGTTACAAACCTCTGTTCATAATTCTTCAGGTACTCTCTACAGGTCTGGTTCCTTGAATGTATTTGTTACCTCCACTGTATAATCATAAGGGATTTGACTTATGTCAAACCTGAATGGCCTAGTAGTTTTCCCTAATTTCTTCAATTTAATCCTGAACATATAGCACCTAAAAACATCACTTCCTCAAACATGTGTATGAACATAAATCTAAGTTAACAGAGCAAGTTTAGTGAGAGCAAGTGAATGCAAGTTAACAGAGCAAGTGAATGTACTTTTCATATATCTTCCAACTACAGGTTCTGAAACAACTAAAATCTAATCTAATGAGATGAGTCAAGAATCTCTGCCTTCCATAAGCCTCAGCTCTTACATGGGCTGCTGGAACACAGTACCATAGACTGGGTGGCTGAAACAGTAAGCGTGTATTTCTCCCAGTTCTGGAGGTTGGAAATCTGAGATCAGGGTGCCCAGCAAGGTTGGGTTCAGTAACGGGCCCTCTTCCAGGTTGCAGACTGCCAACTTGTAGTCGTACCCTCTCATGGCAGGAGGAGAACAAGCTATTCGTAACTCTGTGGTCCCTTATTATAAGGGTATTAATCCAAGTCATCAGGGCTGCCCCCTGAAGAGCTAATCACATTTCCAAGGCCCCAGGTCCCAGTACCGTCACACTGGGGATTCAACTTCAGTATATGTATTCGGGGGATAGAAGCGTTTGATCTATAACATATCCGTGGACTGTTACACGCTTACTAAATCTGCTGCATGCTCATTGATACATTGCATCTATGGTTCCAAAAGTGAGACTGCAGAGGAACATCATTTATTTCTAGAAGGCAGGTCCTAAACTCTGGTCTAATTATATTTGCTTGGAAGGAGGGACAAGAGAAGAAAGCCTACATCAGTTGATCACATTGTCTCAAGAGAAATCTTTAGAGAGACTGAGTTCCCTGTATTGCGTTTTTTCACCCAGTCTCATCAACCAGAGAGGATAGTTCTCTTCAGTTGTTGAAGGCTAGGTTAAGAACAGAAAAATGACCAGAGATCCTTCCCCCATTCTTCAGAAAAGGTAGATGTTTACATTTAAAAACTAATAGGAACACTAGAAGAAAGACAAAATGGTTTCCCCCAAAGGAATGTATAAATAAAAGACTGATACATGAATTGCCTCCTTATTCTGTAGTCATTAACTAATACTTTGGTCTTGAGTTAGTGTCTTGGGTTGAAATTATGAAAAATTAATATAATATTTTTGCAATTATATTGTATTACATAATATAGCAGACATATGTCAGGTTATATAAAGTACTCTCTTGAACTCTGCTATTTTAGTAACTTGAGCTTTGTTATTTTATTAAATCTGCCATTTCAGTGAACATCGTTTACTTAGTAGAGGAGAGAATTCTTTATTTTCCTAGAGAGAAAAAAATGTAAATCAGTTTTACCAAATTTTAATATTAAATGTGTGTAGGTAGAGAAGAATGAGGAGAAAGGTTTTATCTTAATTCAGAAATAGAAAGGAGACAAAATAACCATTTTCTCTTATAAAAGAGGTTGACTCTCTGACATTAATTTCACCACAGGAAATCTGTAATCTTTGTTTTAGAGAATAATTGGTACTAGTACTATTTATGAAGTGCTGTGTGCTCAGATCCTTGAAGAACCTTTCAACATTGTGATTAGCCTCAGATGTCTAGCCTGGAGTGTTTCGCTTTTTTGAGGGGGAAGGGGGGTGGTTTGTGATTACATCCTCCCACTAGTATCTGATGAACTGAACTAGACAGCTTTGAATTCAAGCAAACTCAGGAATATAGTTTTATGAGTAGTATTAAAAAATAATTTAAAATGTCAATATTCAAAATGTTTCATACTTCATATACTTTGTCTTCACTGACTACAGGACCTGTGAATAAGGCTTTAAGCAAATCAACAAAGGGACAATATTATATTATAAAAAGAAATAACCCCATCTCAGAGCTGTAAAGCTTCTTTGTCTCTCTTTTTTTTAATGGTTATAACCCTGTGTGCAAGTCACTGTGAATTTCCATGACAGTTGTGGCATTTCTCATCAGAGACTAAGTTTTTTCAGTTGGCAAATAGGATCCAGATTAATAAGGAAACAATTTTTTTCAACATCTTAAAAAACTTTAAAAAATGACAGTGAGTATAGGATGGCCTTTTGGACTCTGTGGGAGAGGAAGAGGGTGGGATGGGTTGGCAGAGTGGCAATGTAACATGTGTGATATCATAAGCGAAACGAATTGCCAGTCCAGGTTTGATGCAGGATGCAGGATGCTAGGGACTGATGCACGGGGATAATCCAGAGAGAGGGTGTGGGGCGGGAGGGTGGAGGTGGGGGTCGGGATTGGGAGTTCATGTACACTCATGGCTAATTCTATGGCCTTTTGGACTCTGTGGGAGAGGAAGAGGGTGGGATGGGTTGGCAGAGTGGCAATGTAACATGTGTGATATCATAAGCGAAACGAATTGCCAGTCCAGGTTTGATGCAGGATGCAGGATGCTAGGGACTGATGCACGGGGATAATCCAGAGAGAGGGTGTGGGGCGGGAGGGTGGAGGTGGGGGTCGGGATTGGGAGTTCATGTACACTCATGGCTAATTCATGTCAATGTGTAACAAAACGAATACAGTATTGTAAAGCAAAACAAACTAAAAAATAAAAATTAATTAAAAAAAAAAAAAATGACAGTGAGTACCATGCTACCGTGTAATCATTAGGTAAGTCATGCAGATTACCTAATTTCTTGTAGTTCTAAAATACCTCTCCTGTGACATGTTGAAAGTTTTACCTGTATCCTAGAGATATGGAGTCTGCTCTCACTAAATGTTTTTTCCTCTCCTTTGGAAAATAAGATCACTGTCTAGAAACTTCAGTAGTAATGTAGAAACAAGAGGCACGTGCCTCTTAAGGTAGTCTTTATTATCAAAATACTAGTTTGTGTCTCAGATGACTCATTTCTAAGACAAGAAATCAGGAATGTCGAGGCAAGGATGGAAGTAAATAATAAAAATCATTGGTTAATGAAGAAAATATTTCTGCTTATATCCCTTAACGTAGTCTGGGTCAGGATGTATTTTGTGTTAAAACTACTTACAATCTCAGTTTTCTCCTTTGTTCATTTTTGGCTACTCTGTAGAATCTTAAAATACATTAAAAATCAAGTACAAACTGTATTATCTCTATTTTGAGGTTTGTCCTGATACCCTGGATGTGTGTCTAGCTCTCATTTGTCCTCACAATAATCAAAACTATTAAGGATAAAAAGTGTGCTTTTTCTTACCAGTTAGTTTCTGTGACTTGTCCAATGAATGAGAATTTGGACAAGAATCACGAACATGAACTTTTATTTAATCTTCCTGAACACTGTTTTTTTTTTTAATTGCCTCTTCCTGAATGTTGCCTATTTAATATTAGTGCTCAGTAAGCATTAATTACTTCACTCCACTAGCCTTTGTTGGATTAATTTGTTAGATAATATAGTTTATTTCTTCTCACCAACTTTATTGTAAACATCTTTAAACAAACTGTATTTTGAAAACAAAATTTAAAAAATTTCTCCTGTTTTTAAAGTAGTAAATAAATTAATAATGTCATTAAAACTGTTGACACTTTTCCTTTGCCAGGAACAAGTTAGACAGGAAATGTGTTTTTGTTTGTTTGTTTTTGGTCCTTTTTTGTGTGCTCAACCTCTAACTCTGCCATGTCTGTGCTCACTGGTCTTCTCAGGGAGAGGGGGAATAAATAAGAAACTAGTTGGAAATTGGAGACTAATGATAACAGAATGGTGACCCCCAAAATGAAATAGCGTCTGGATTGTACAGGAAACCGGTCTGTTTTGGGTAAGCATCAGAGTCTGAGAGAGAAGGAACTTGGGGTGCTAAATGGATCTTGGCTTTGATACAGAAAAGGCTGAGAACTGGTCTGAAGTATCTGATCATCAAAGCAAACTAGTAGGAGATGAAGTAGGAAATGGCAAGAAATGGCTCAAATTCAGGGAGAACAGCTCTTGTAGGAAAGAGAGGCATGAAGGACCTGACCACTGATAGGCAAAGGCAGAGATTCTTGGGGAATCAGTGCCCAAAGGGAATGGGTCATTCAGAGATCCTCATTCTGCTTTACCAAAGAATGCCTGATCACACAACTGTCATTCCATCTTTATTAATCACCCCCTTTCCCATGTTCAAAAATATGTTATAATAACTTATATGCTAACTTTATATAATATCTAAGAAAAGTATACAAGAAGGTTTCTGCCTAATAGGCTATGAAATTTTTTGTGTCTTCAGGGGAAAACTTTTAGAAAGATACCCTGAAGTAAGAGTAAGATTTTAGGTTGGGTGAACATCTGAAGATAATTTTTAGATTTTGTAAATTCAAAGCATAGCATCTTTTAAAGTCAGCATAGATTAAAACTTGTATAGTCCTTTAAGGCCCAATTCTCCTCCATTTATTGTATGTATGACCATAGACAAATTGCATAACACCTCATTTCCTCAGTTTTTTTATATGCAGTATACAGGTGATAATATCTACACAAGTCAGTGAAAAAAGTGTGCTTATAATAGTGTGGCTGTTAAGTTTCCAAAGCAGCCCCCCTCTGGTTCTAGGAAATCTTCTATCCACAGATTGCCAGGTCTTCTTTGATATGCTGGATTGAAGTTTGTCTTCAGGAGAAATTTAATAACCTGAGTCAGGCCATTGTTCGGTGATGGCTAAGACTCGTCTAAAGCACTGTTCAGAAGTAATATGTTACGTACTTATATTTTGAGATTTTGATATTTTGTTTTTCATACTTAATAGATCACATCTTAAGATATTAAAAATTTTTAAGACTAATCTTTTTCTGTCTCAAAACATCAGAATACATTCTAGAGGATTTTATCTTTAATGATGTAATATAGAGCTTTTACTATATCCAATGTTTTTATACTTATTTACCATTTTTTTCCCCATCTGTTGCTGGGTTTTTTCATATGCCCTTTGTTTATTTGGCCTAACCACTTGGTATTAATTTATTTTTACTTAAGGAAATTCTCCCAAATTTCCTTAACAGTATGAATCTATTTCAGGAGAGTGCACATTACTTTCCTATCTCTAGGCATAGAATTTGTTTTACCATTTTTTTCATTCTATAGTCATTATTGCAATCTGTCCAGAAAACTTAACTGCCTGATGAGTTTAATAACATTGCTTAGTCTCTTGAAGCTTAAAGGTAACAACATAAAATATATTCTTTTATGTGTTCAGTACTCTTGTGTCCTAGCCAAACCTCTCAAGATTTTGTGAATTTTTAAAGCACTCTGACTTCATATATTATTAGATATTAGATGTTCTCCAAGATATTGTTATAAATCTTATCATTCTTCCAATCTCCTTTCCAGTAACATATATAAATTGAGATATATGTAGCAACTGAATATTACTAAACTAACACTATACTTCGAGTTCTTAAATTACACTTGCTTAACCATGCATGAAAAAAAATAATTTCTTAGCCCAGGGCACTGACTCATATTTTACAGTGGTTACTGGCAATAACAGACATTGGTACCATTGAGGAGAGCCTTCAGTATTGGCTCTGTTTTACTATTCTTGCACATCAGCCTCCTTGTTCTTCCTTGAACACACAAAGTATGTTTTTTCCTTCTGGTTATTTGCCTTAAGCTACCTTCTCAAATTTTCTTACCCCAGCTTATGTGATGACTACCTCTTATACTTTAAGAATTTACTCAAATATTACTTTCTTAAATTCCCCTACTCTTTCATGCAAAGATGGGCTCGATAAAGGACAGAAATGGTCTGGACCTGACAGAAGCAGAAGATATTAAGAAGAGGTGGCAAGAATACATGGAAGAACTGTACAAAAAAGATCTTCATGACCCAGATAATCATGATGATGTGATCAGTAATCTAGAGCCAGACATCTTGGAATGTGAAGTCAAGTGGGCCTTAGAAAGCATCACTACGAACAAAGCGAGTGGAGGTGATAGAATTCCAGTTGAGCTGTTTCAGATCCTGAAAGATGATGCTGTGAAAGTGCTACATTCAATATGCCAGCAAATTTGGAAAACTCAGCAGTGGCCACAGGACTGGAAAAGGTCAGTTTTCATTCCAATCCCAAAGAAAGGCAATGCCAAAGAATGCTCAAACTACTGCAAAATTGCACTCATCTCACATGTTAGGAAAGTAATACTCAAAATTCTCCAAGCCAGAATTCAGCAATACATGAACTGTGAACTCCCTGATGTTCAAGCTGGTTTTAGAAAAGACAGAGGAACCAGAGATCAAATTGCCAACATCCACTGGATCATCAAAAAAGCAAGAGAGTTCCAGAAAAACATCTATTTCTTCCTTATCGACTATGCCAAAGCCTTTGAGTGTGTGGATCACAACAAACTGTGGAAAATTCTGAAACAGATGGGAATACCAGAACACCTGACCTGCCTCTTGAGAAATCTGTATGCGGTCAGGAAGCAACAGTTAGAGCTGGACATGGAACAACAAACTGGTTCCAAATAGGAAAAGGAATACGTCAAGGCTGTATATTATCACCCTGCTTATTTAACTTCTGTGCAGAGTACATCATGAGAAATGCTGGACTGGAAGAAACATAAGCTGAAATCAAGATTGCCGAGAGAAATATCAATAACCTCAGATATGCAGACGACACCACCCTTATGGCAGAAAGTGAAGAGGAACTAAAAAGCCTCTTGATGAAAGTGAAAGAGGAGAGTGAAAAAGTTGACTTAAAGCTCAACATTCAGAAAACGAAGATCATGGTATCCGGTCCCATCACTTCATGGGAATTGCTTTTGAACTGTGGTGTTGGAGAAGACTCTTGAGAGTCCCTTGGACTGCAAGGAGATCCAACCAGTCCATTCTGAAGGAGATCAACCCTGGGATTTCTTTGGAAGGAATGATGCTAAAACTGAAGCTCCAGTACTTTGGCCACCTCATGCGAAGAGTTGACTCATTGGAAAAGACCCTGATGCTGGGAGGGATTGGGGGCAGGAGGAGAAGAGGACGACCGAGGATGAGATGGCTGGATGGCATCACGGACTCGATGGACGTTAAGTCTGAGTGAGCTCTGGGAGTTGGTGATGGACAGGGAGGCCTGGCGTGCTGCGATTCATGGGGTCGCAAAGAGTCGGACACGACTGAGCGACTGAACTGAACTGATCTTACTTAACATTGCAACCTGGTCCTTCATTGTATGCCCTGTTAAAACTGCTCTTTTTTTCTGTAGCATTTATTACATTCTAATATACATTATTTACCTATTTTTATGTTTGTGCTTAACATCTGCACACACCAGCCAGTATGTAAATGCTGTGAAGGAAAGATGTTTATATCATTTACCAAGGTATATCTATTTTCTGTGTAAGGGGTTAGAAAACTTTTTCTGTAAACAGGCCGATGGTTATTTTAGATTTTGTGGTCCATACAGTGTCTCAACCAACCTGTGCTACTGGTGTCCTGAAAGCAGCTAGAGACAGTATGTACATCAAGGGTGTGGCTGTGTTCAGATAAGATGGTATTTATCAGAAGAGAGTGTAGGTGGGATTTGGCTATAGTTTTCTGATAATTTCTGGTACATTAAAAACTTCTTAATAAATTTGTTGAATATATGAAATAAATGTATTGAAATTATTAATAAGCATATTTAAAATGTGAACATAAATGATGTGACAAATCTGCCTCTGTCATCCTAAAACTGAGGATTCATTTCTTTATTAAAATAGTTCACTCTGCCCTTACTGCCCATCTTAAATAAGAGGTCTTATTACATTAAGCCTGATATGTTCTTAAATATCACAATAGCTTTTAGATTATAATGAGAACTAAAAGGTTGTCGGAGGCAGGAAAACAGAAAAAAAAAAAAACCTGAGTTCAAAATTAGTATAAGTATTTGATTGTCTTTTTATTTTGTTGTTTTGGAAATTATTTATTCAGCATTTTGAGACACTGATTTCTCAGGTGTGTAATGTTCGAATAAGGGGCTTTCCTATTTCTTGAGTTAGGAGTCAACCCAAAATGGAAGCAGTGGACTTACTGCTGTTATTCCTCACTCTGGAATGCATTTCTAAGCAGCAACACAAAATGTGACTCAGTCACCCCCAAATGGAGACTTAGTTTACCATCTCATATATAAATGTCTCTTGAAATTAATTGGATCACTTTGTTTCCATTAAACTTTGAAGACCCTTAGTGACCAAAAGATTTAAAACAGTTATGTGCTCACCCTGAATAGAGGTGTGTGTGTTGGTGGGCAGCAACTCTGCAGAATGAGAGTAAAATTATTTCACTTTAAGGAGAGGAAAGAGTCAGTTAACACAATGGGGAGTGTGAAAAGTTTGAATATGTCATCACAGAATCTATTTGCTGTCTTTGGAATAGAATTTTTGTAGAAATCTGTTTTAACATTGTTATTGAAACTTGCCTATCTGAGAAATTAATTTTGACATATAGATTATATCAAGAGGCAGGTTGACATGGTTGGTCAGTTACCTTTATGAAAACATCCAGAATAATTGACCAAACCATGTACTTTTTACAACTACTAAAAGCTATTATGTTTTTAAGTTTCAGAATGGTAATGTGTAAAATACTAAGTAAATTTTTCAGAAATAATTTTTTGTGATCAGACTTGGGATGGAGAAATTATTTTCTATCATATCAACAAAAGAGATATTTATTAACTTAGATGTGAAAGAGAGTCTCTTACCCATGAATAATAGTATATAAGTTAAACAACTTGTGACAGAAATTCTTTTGACACAATTCTATTATGTATCCTTCTAAAAAATAATCAAGTATCCTGACGTAATATGATTAGTATGAGTTTTATTTGTTTAATTTTCTCTTATAGGGTGTCTTTACTCCTTTTGAATCTTATTTTCATTTGTAATGTGCAACTGTATTGATTACCCATATTCTAACAGCTATTACAGAGGTTTTATTTATTCATTAATCATTCACCCAAATGTATTGGATGTATACTTTATGTCAGGACCTGAGAATCAAAAGAAGAATGAGATATGATTCCTATACTTGAGCCACTGTAGTCTTGTGGGACGCTTATACATCAGTAAATAAGCCATTTCAATCAGTGTGAGGAATGCTGGGCAGTGTGCATGGCCGTGTGAACATGCCGTCAGTGGAATACCTAGTACAGCCTGTGACCGTGTCCTTTTTATTCTGACAGGGAGACCTTGTCACTTAGCAACTCAGAAGTCTCCCTCTGTCCCTCTCCCTTCCTCTTCACAAAGTCTTTCCTTCATTATCTCAAAATTATTTCCTATAACACCTTTTCATTCCAGTGAGGCTTCCTGTTTTAAATCCAAAATTTAAAAATTTTCTTAATTCCGTTTCTTATGTCTCTTTTCTTAATTCCAAAAACAAGTTTCTTGTTGATTGATCTCCATCTTTTATGTTAGCAACTTTTTGTATCCCCATTCTCTATAGAATAAGAAACATTTGCTTCACCAGGCTCAACCTTCGCTGTCAGTATTTCCTTTAGTTTTCTTAGTTTGAGATTTTAAATATAAATGTAGAGGTCCTTTGAAAAACAAGGAAAAAAAGGGAAAAACATAGGAAGAATTCCATAAAAATATAAGAATTATCATTCAAATCAAAAAGGCACTGTGGACATCCAATATTTTTGTGGATATTTTTTGTAATTTTTGGTTGCTGTTGTTTACTGTTTTTAGTATCTGCTCTGGATATGCAGCTTCTGTTTTGATTTTTTTAATTACTCAAAGATCTTTACTGACAAATAAAAGGTCAATAAATCTATATATTTCAACAATATATTCATTTTTCAGACTTAATATATGATAGTCATAGCATAATTATATAAGATGAACATTTAACATTCTAAGAATGTTTTTGTAGATCTTTTAAAAGGTAGATTGTTATTTATGCTTCCTCCGTTTGTCAGTTTTTCTTGTATGGTCACATAAATTAATAACTCAGAACTGTATATTTGGTAAGTATAAATATAGTGGATCTTTAACACACAAGTTTGGAATGTACAGGTGCTCTGATGCATTTTGTATGGGTGCATTTTTTCAGTATGTACTATAGGACTATAGGATCTGTGGTTGGTTGAATTCACAGACATGGAGCGGTAGATGTGAAGGGCATGCACAGGGGATCAGCACACCTAACCTCTGTGTTGTTCAAGAGTCAACTATACTAGCTGAGGTATAGAACTGTGGCTTAAAAAGTGAATGCATAGTAACAGTGAGAAAATATACATCAATCTCATAGCATTTAAGTCACTTATATAGAAAATATAGCTGGAATGTAAGGGTGGAAAATGACCCTAAGATATAGATAACAGGCAGGGAATTATTTAAAAAGTATAAAAGGGTGATATAAGCATAAGTAGGTTTCCTTCCCCTCTCAGATGCTCAGTAAATGAAATTCCTTTTATTCAAGCTTGGCTTGAATAAGTCTCAAAATGTTTCTAAAGTTTATTCTCCTTTTCTAGTCACCACCATTTAGATAACCAAGATCATTTTTAAATGACTTTAATTTGCTTACAACTCATTCTTGATGCGCCGAATTAACTTCCAAAATTATATAAGAGGATATAATCATGGTCAACTAACAGATCATGGTATTGTATGGTTCATATGCATGACTTTTCCTCAGTACGGTAAATACTTTTCGAAAACCTCTAGGAGGAGCAGACTTGAAGTCACAAAGGCAAAATTCAAAGGGATTCTATGAGCATATATTTTAACCCTCAGGACTCTGCCCCAATTGGAAACATAGATTCAGAATTCTATATTCGTACCAAGGATGAATGCTTTGACTTCTTTTTGCCAATCATTTTGTTAATTGTACTTATGGAACCTTGCTTGAATTACACAGAAGTCTGTCCAGTTTTTAAATGATCAGAATTTACCTTTGATCTGATTCAGGTCATAAGAGACTATGCACTTGTCCTACTTTTTGTTTGGCTATATATGGAACGTATTCTCTGACTTGACATTTACTATCACGCCATTTACTCACTGAGCTAGATTGCTCTTTAACTTTGGGACACTGTGAATCTTAAACTTGAACACATTTCTTTTTAAGTTTTGATCGTCCACTTAAGTGTGCAGCCCATCTAGGAACTGCACAGAACTATGTGGCATGACTTGCTATGCAATGTTATTCCTCCCCTGCATAACCATCACTTCTTTCTCCAGAACATTCAGAAATGTATTTTATCCCTTAATATACATGTAAACTTTGTTAACTTTCTTGTGAAAGACCGTATTGGTCACAGTTCTGTCACAAGAGCAGTCTAGCTCAGGGAGTAAATGGCGTGATAGTAAATGTCAAGTCAGAGAATAAGTTCCATATATTGCCAAAAAAAAAAAAAAAGTCCTGTCAGGACACATCACAGGGTAATTTGAACAGAAGTTTATATAAATAATTTCTAATTGTGTTAGCAGATTCACTGTAATGTAGCATTAGTTTATATATAAAAGAATTCTAAAGAATGCAGAAATAGCAGATATATAGAACAGCCACTATTCCTAAAACTGAGATAAAGCGAGCATATAAGAGCTGACCCACACCCAGACTGAGATAGAGACTGCTGGGGAGAGCACAGCTATGGCTCACTGAATGATAGCAAAGTCTTGATACTGCTTCACTGGTTGAATTAGGGGCTTCCCTGGACTCAGTTGGTAAAGAATTTGCCTGCAATGCCAGAGACCCAGGTTCAATTTCTGGGTTAGGAAGATTCCTTTGGAGAAGGAAATGGCAACCCACTCCAGTACTCTTGCCTGGAGAATTCCATGGACAGAGGAGCCTGACGGGCTACAGTGCATGGAACTGCAAAGAGTTGGACACTACTGAGTGACTCACACTTTCACTTTACAGGTACAATTTACTGAAAGCCTGCCCTCTGGTATTGTAGGAGCTCTACCCTGTTGTACTGAGGAATGCTGTTCACAGGGAGTGTCCTGGTGGGGGCTCTCTGCTACAAACACAGCCTGAGAAGGTTCCCCTGGGGACATTTCTGACCACTGAGCGCTACAAACTGTGATAGACTGGGAGCCAGGGCAGTGGGAAAGCCATGGAGCTGGGGAAGCTGGGATGCTTCTGAAACTGCCTGAACTCCAGGAGCCTGGCACTGGAGAAGCTGCTTACATTTCAGAAGCCTATTGAAAGAGCCCATTGGAATCAGCAAGAAAAATCCCTTTCCCTGCAGTATAGTGGTATCACCTTCTACTGACGAAGTTAACATCATGCTAGCTGCCTAAGGAAGAATTTTTAATGTCCCAACTCATATTTGCATGACAAGAAATGAAATTTGGTAAATTTGAACCTGAGACAATTGACAACTTGCACAAAATCCTATTCTGAACTGAAAATTGTCTTTGCTTTAACTGTAAAAGACTTGCAGAATAATCCACAAAGAAATGTTCTTTGGTACTCTTTGTGTACCAAAGAACTGATCTTACTGCAGAACAATTCATAAATAAGAAGATTTAAAGCTCCCTTTAGGTTCTGGCAGATGTAGTTATTTGCCCCAAGACTTGTGATTTGAGAGAGACCCTAAGCTGCTTTCAAGATCAAATGCCTGTAGTTGTGGAGAAATTCAGAATGGCCTTGGGCAGGAGCAAGAGATAATATAACTAGATAGTCTGAATCATCCGTAGAATCAAAACAATAGCAACAGGGCAAAAAACAACAAACAAAAGTCTAAGATCCCTCTCCTGCCTCTGTTCATATCCTACCACTTGACTGACTGACTGCTTTTCTATAAGGTTAACAAGGAATGAAAGCTTATGCTTAGAATGGTTGATTTTCCTATAATATAGTATGTCCCATACTATATAGATGGTCATCTTTTTAAATGTAACCCTTTATATTCAAAAAATTGAAAATAGCAATTCTTAGGGGCAAAATAAAAGAAACTCAATGAACCAAGCAGTGCTTCTATAATTTGCTTTACTAATTAATAAGTGCAAGAAAATCAGAGAAGATGTAAGGTAAACAAAATCATAATTAAAAATCCAATTTAGCATTTAAGCTAAAACTAAATTATTTCTGATCAATAAGTTATTGATCCACTTCATAGGGCTACCTTGAGTTTTTCCTCTGTGCTTCTGTTTTAACCTGTATATCTGAAAAACCCATTTTTAGTTATAAGTCAATACCTATAAAGATCATACTTCATTAAATTTTTATGTATTAAAATGAAAACCACTGGGAAATGAGCACAGTGGTTTAAACAAACCATTTGAAAGAACAAGCTTATATGTACTTTGGATAGTTCTGAGAAATAATGCACTGTTTCTAATCTCTCACATTTTACTTTACATTCTACAAGCGTTAGTCTCTGCATTGTATCAATATGACTTTTATGGTTGTTGAGATAAGACTAATTCAAATTGACTTAGGGAAGAAGCGTTTGCTCTTGAAATCCAAAGAAAGGTATAATGAACCATGGCAAGGAGGAGGTGAAGCCCACTTATACAACTAAGTAAACCCATCCATCTATGAGGTACTTTTTTTTAGCTCTCATAATCTGCACTGTCTTTCAAAAAGAGAGCCCTGAAAAACACACCGTATAGCTTCTGACCTCACTGAATTTAAAATATTTACTTTGGCTTAATAGATACATAGTGAGGTCCTGAAATATTCTTCGCAAATCAAGGAGCTAGAGATACAAAAATAAGTAAGATATAAATTCCTATAGGAATAGTGGCTAATGTCCAGATACTTTGGTTAGGAAATACTTCATGAGTATGCTGGGCTTTAATTATGATGTAAGGAGAAGAAGATTAATTTTGGGCTAATAGTGTAAATTGACATTCAGGTTCAAAAACATTGTTAAGAAAGCTGGAATAAGCAAGTTTGTCTGCAACACAAAGTCTGGATAAAGACAGTGAGCTAAAAAGGTACATCTTCCATGCTGGAGATAGGAGACTAGATATACTCAAAATAGTATTTACTCAGATTCTAAAAGGGAAGATTTCAAGTGGTTGTAGCTTTGCTATCATAGTCACAGATGATGTCTTCTAAGCAATCTTCTACTCTTCATAAGATCATTGTTTACATTGCTGTTTTGGGAAATATGTGCTACCTCCTGCCAGAGAATTACAATATGTTTTCTTAAAAGTCTGTTACATAGTTCAGTTCAGTTCAGTCGTGTCTGACTCTTTCCGACTCCATAAATCGCAGCACGCCAGGCCTCCCTGTCCATCACCAACTCCTGGAGTTCACTCAGATTCACATCCACCGAGTCAGTGATGCCATCCAGCCATCTCATCCTCTGTCGTCCCCTTCTCCTCCTGCCCCCAATCCCTCCCAGCATCAAAGTCTTTTCCAGTGAGTCAACTCTTTGCATGAGGTGGCCAAAGTACTGGGGTGGTTCAGCGTAAAACACAACTCTGAGTTCTCAAGTTCTCTTGGTTGACATCTGGCTCAAGGATGCAGCTTGCTCTTCTGTTGTTATGCCCTCTGTTCATAGGGAAGCATCCTTTCCCACACTGAGTTGTGCAGGTGAAGATAGACTCTTTATCCTGTTCACTGGCCAAAAAGGAACATTCAGGTTATTTAAAAATTATTGATGATGTTCATTATGAGGTTGTTCCTACTGTTTCTTGGATTACTACTTTTTCTTTTTTTTTTCTTATGAGATCTCACAACACCATTTGCCCTGTGCCACAGTTATAGCTTATTCTATCCTCAGTGAAAATAAAGAACACAGCATAGTTGGGGAGGTTCACTACTTACCACATAATCAATTTATGATTTTAATTTTGGGAATTATTCTAGCTCTGGCATGAATATAGAGCATAAAAAATGTAGAGTGTTAAGAACATAAATATTTTGTTTCCTATATTATTTATTGTAGCAAGAATTAAGGCCAAAGGAGAAATCTGGAAAATGTTTCAATATTAAATCTTAACAAACTGATTTCCACTATCAATATTTTTTACCATTTTAATGAGTTGCAGTCATTATTATAGTGTTACAGTGACTTTTTAAAATTTTTCTGCCAGCTTTCTAATCATACAGTATGTTAGAAAAATATATTTTTTTCCATTGGAGATATATTTATTAACTGATAAATATCTTTATGCATCACTATCAGTTAGATGTCTATTTACTGATTCTAGATCTTGAAATGAGAAACAATTATCTCGAAACAGTTCATACAAAGGGAAAGACAATGTTTTGGAGTCAGGTAAAATTTAACATTTATTAGCTGTGGTATTTTAAATATATGTATTGGAAAAGACCCTGATGCTGGGAAGGACTGGGGGCAAGAGGAGAAGGGGACGACCGCGGATGAGATGGCTGGGTGGCATCACTGACTCAATGGACATGAATCTGAGTGAACTCCAGGAGTTGGTGATGGACAGGGAGGCCTGGCGTGCTGCAATTCATGGGGTCACAAAGAGTCGGACACGACTGAGCGACTGAACTGAACTGACTGAACTGATATATCTTTCTGCCTCATTGATTTTATGACATGTGTATAGTAAATTCATTTATTCTACATTTTTAGCAACCGATTAATACAGAAATTATGTTAAACAACACAATGCAAAGAAAACATAAAACACAATAACTACATTTAAGAGACTCATACTGCTACTTCTCAAATTATATGACCTATGAAAAATATTGAGTATACATTCAACTAAATTTGGTTATTTCTTCTCTGTTAGAATTAGCATTGGAAAAATAAAAATATGGCTTCTTGCTGATTGACCTTGACAGTTTTAGTAGCTTTTTTGTTGTGTTTTGTTTGGATGAATTAATGCTGATTTCCAATTGCTAATGTGTTTGATTTACTTAGAAATGTGACTTCTACAATTAATAGTTTGTAAGACTATTTTATAAGATAATTTAGTATATGGAAAATAACAAATTTTTAATTAAAATTATGTGTAAATTTTAAAACATTTAACTTAGAGGTTCACTTAACATATAAAATGAGTTTTCAATTTCAAAAATGAATGTGGCAATTAGGATGAGTTTGTGGAGAATAAAGTATGTTAAGTTTATTCTCTGGAGTAGCATGTCATGTTCTATAACATAATATAATCAGAAAAATAACCATAATCCCAGATATGAATGTAGTATAGTACAGAATTCTGGACTAGAAATAGTGTTATTATCGAACCTCATTTCTAACTATTAGTGTATTAGCATATAACTTTAGGTAATTCTATCTTTTTCCCCTCATTCTTATTTAAAAAATGAAAATTGATGGTATGCCTGTATACTCCATAAGTCTGTTGAATACAGGGCTTCCCCCATGGCTCAGTGGTAAGGAATCCGCCTCCAATGTCTCCAGGAGACATTCAAGAGACCAAGTTTCGATCCCTGGGTCAGGAAGACTCCCTGGAGAAGGAAATGGTAACACACTCCAGTTGGGAACACAAAGAGTCGGGCATGACTTAGTAACTAAACAACAACCCTTGAACAAAGCTGTCACATTGTGATTTGAGCAAAGCTGAAAGAGTCATCTTGAAGTGCTCTCTCAAATGGCTAAAAATAGATGCCTCCAATGGCAGAACATTCAAGGCTTTCTTGGTTTCCTGGATACAGATTCTTTCTAATGGTTATTTAGATAAAAATAAGACCATATGTCAGCTTCCCAGGTGGCTCAGTAGGTAGAGTCCACTTGTAGTGCAGGAGACATGGGTGACATGGGTTTGATACTGGGATTGGGAGGATCCCCCGGAGGAGGGCATGGCAACCCCCTCCAGCATTCTTACCTAGAAAATCCCATGGGCAGAGGAGCCTGGTGGGCTTCAGCCCATGGGGTTGACAAGAGTCAGGTACAACTGAAGCAAATAAGCATGCACACAGGAGCTTGCCAGGCTCTATATACAAAGAAAACCTTCAAAATCAGTGTGAGTATTTAAAAGTAAAGTGTTTTCAATTTGTGTTTTCTCCAAAGTGAAATTATTTACTTTAAAGAAGCTGAATACTTTGTATTTAGAAATACTATTATGTATAATGTTCCAGTTGTTAATACATGAAATACATATAAGTGAAGTGTCTTTTCCATCTCAAAGTCTGAAAAGGGAGATAATGCATAAAAATTGGAGTTCTTTGAGCACATTTATAGTCCCAGTAGCAAGAGAATGTAATCTGATTATCACTTTATAATTTAGAAATATGTTGTTATGGCATTTTATTTGTGCAAATACTCTAGAGAATTGATGTATCTGTTACATTTCTCTAAGAGATGATTCTGCCCTATACATTTGCTTATCATACTTAACTGCTATGGAAGGAAGGAGAGGAGAAAGAGAAGGAAGAAAAACTGTTAAGAACGTGTCTTTATCAGATTGTTAGTAAAAGGCATCTACATACAAATCTTGAAAGATAGCTGAAAGATCAAAAGAAACCTGAGAGTGTGTTTCCACTTTATGGTTTCCATAAAGTTATAGGACCCACTTGATATTTGTGTCTTAAAAGAGAAAGGTAAGAATGAAAAGCGAAGGTCTAATTTTCCTACTTTAATATTTGAAGTGGCAGAAGTGACCAATAACCAGAAAAAATTCATATAATATAGCACAAAGAATATTGGACCAGTTCTAGTCCTATCTACAACACACCATTTTTGAACACTACAGAATTCACTTACCCTTTTCCTTAAAATTTTCATGCACAATTTCAGTCTCCTATAAAAAGGTATGAAAATGCAGTTTTAGTAATTTTAAAACAAATTTCACATCATGAATAACATATTGTAGTAGATTCAATACAGTGCAAATATTTCAAATGTATATTGACTGCCTATATTTACATCCTTCTTTGTGGCCGGAAAGGTCTCTGTCCTCTAATACAACTTTATCAAGCATGAAACAGAAGTTTCAGGGATTTCTGTTTCATGTAAATAATCAGAAGTTGTATTTATTGTTATTCCTTGAGATACTTCTTTATATGATTGTTTTCATTCTATTTTAAAAAATAATATGGTATTTTTCATAAAATATAAACTTCAATTTTATTTTTCTCGATGACATGATGGTTCATATAACTATTCTTTGCACCAGTTCTCAAATCATTTTATTTGCTGTACTGTGTGGTATATTTAATCTAAAATTCAACAATAGAGTGAGTTAGGGTACCAATTGTAAACTTTTATTTAATATACTGCCTTTTTAAGAATCTGTACATAAATTACTAGCATATTAGAAAGTAAACTGAAATAACACTAGATCTTTGTCCTTATTGAAATGAATGTATATTTTAACAGATTGTGTTTCATATATGTAGTTCAGTCCTCAGATAGGTAAAGGGTTCACTAAGGTAGTTGTATTTTTAAATGTTATATATTTGTAATCAGACAGCATTGAATTTGAATAATAAATGCTACAATAGATTTGAGGCAGGAAAATGTGAAATTTTGCATCAAAATTGAAAATCTTATATTTTAAAGAGTACTATCAAAAAAATGAAAAGACAACCCACAAAAGGAGGATGAATACTTAACACAAATCACACGTCTGACAAGGGACTTGTATCTGGAATATATAAAGAACTCTTACATTTCAGTGATAAAAGATAACTCAAGTTTATAATGGGCGAAGGAATTAAATATGTTTCTCAAAAGAGCATATACAAAAGGCCAAAAAGCATATGAAAACTGTTCAAAATCACTAGATATTGGGGAAATGAAAATAAAACCATAATTAGATAAAACTTGCTACCCACTAGAATGCTATAATAATAAATGGACAATAACAAACATTGACAAGGATGTAGAGAAATTAAAATCCTCCTACATTGCTGGTGGAAATATAAAATGGTACAAATTGTTTAGAAACAAGCAGTTTCTCAGAGTTAAGTATGCATTTACATGTGAGCCAGAAACTTACTTTATATGCAAAATAATTGAAAATATGTATCTATCAAAAACCTGTGCATGATGTTCATTGCAGCATAATTCATAATAACCAAAAGTGAAAATAACCCAAGTGTCTATCAAATGAATAAACAAATGAAGTATATCCATATAGTAGAATGTTGCTCAGCCATAAAAAAGTTATGAAGTACTGATGCATTCTTTGTCATGGAGGAAACATGAAACAGCTAAGTGAAAGAAGACAGGCACGAAACGTCGGATATTGTGTTGTTCCATTTATATGAAATAGTCTAGAATAGGAACTATGTACAGACAGAGGTTAATTAGTAGTTCCCAGGGTATAATAACTAATGGGTATGGAGTGTTTTTTCAGAGCAAAGAAAAGGTTCTGGAGTTATGTAACTCCAGATGATGATGCTTGTATAACTGATAATAATAAAACCCTCTGAATTATACACCTGTGATGGTGGTTTAGTTGTTAAGTCATGTCCAACTCTTGCAATTCAATGGACTGTAGCTGCCAGGCTCCTCTATCCATGGGATTCTCCAGGCAAGAATACTGGATTGGGTTGCCATTTCCTTCTCCAGGGGATCTTCTTGACCCAGGGATCAAACCTGGGTTGAATTTTATGGTACATGAATCATGAAGGTGAAGGTGAAGTCGCTCAGTCGTGTCCGACTCTTTGCGACCCCATGGACTGTAACCTACTAGGCTTCTCCGTCCATGGGATTCTCCAGGCAAGAATACTGGAGTGGATTGCCATTTCCTTCTCCAGAGGATCTTCCCGACCCAGGGATCAAACCCTGGTCTCCCGCATTGGAGGCAGATGCTTTAACCTCTGAGCCACCTATGAGCTGACATGAATCATAAGTTAAACAATTACAAAATAAGAATAACACATAAGTATTTTTTCAAATTGGAATATGTGTCATTCAGGAAACAAATAGGACACAAATTTCAAAAATAATTCATGGAGATAAAGTTTTAGAAGAAATGAGGTTAGATTTTTCAGAAGCAGAAAAATGCAAGAATTTTGAGATTTCAGATGTATTATTGAATGCAGAGTTGTCTACTAACGATGTATGAGAACTCTGAACTCAGAAATCCAAATGCTAAGCACCGAAGGATGTAATATATATTGAAATTAGTTCCTGAAAAGTTTGTAACTTAACAGTTTTAATGAATAGATTTCAAAATCCATAACACAGTATTATCATGTTGAATGATTAATGTTATAGTATTTGACATGCAGCTGTAGAACTATGCTTATTCTACTCATTTAAAACTGAGAAGTTACATTTTGCAATAAAGTCTTATATACTTAAGATGCTTTGAAGTTATCATATTTTAAAGACACTATTATAGTGAAATAGGTTGTTTAGTACTTACTTTTAATGAATTAATATCTTTTGTTTGAAGCCAGAATCTATTAAAAAAAAATTAACCATTTAATTAATCAAGTGACAGAAAGAAACAACAGAATATTTTCAGAGGTATCATGATTGGATCAACTTTCCATTTCTGGTAACAATTATTTTAATTTGAATAGTTTGAATTTCTAGTGCACTTTGTGAATACCATGTCTTATTTGACCATCACAAAATCTGTGATATAAGGTACTGAGTTGCTGCTGCTGCTAAGTTGCTTCACTCGTGTCCAACTCTGTGCGACCCCATAGATGGCAGCCCACCAGGCTCCCCCATCCCTGGGATTCTCCAGGCAAGAACACTGGAGTGGGTTGCCATTTCCTTCTCCAATGCATGAAGGTGAGAAGTAAAAGTAAAGTCACTCAGTCGTGTCCGACTCTTGGCCACCCCATGGACTGCAGCCTACCAGGCTCCTCTGTCCATGGGATTTTCCAGGCAAGGGTACTGGAGTGGGGTGCCAAGTATCATTCCTCAGTTTTTACCGATGAGGAAGCAGAGTAAAATCATAAAATAAGTCATCCAACTATACAATATTGCATTTAAAGCCATGGTGAAGACCACAGAACTCCTAATACAGCACTCCATTCCATTTTCTTCTCCTGTAACAATGGTGTTAATTGAGCAGTGGTGTTGGAAGGATGTAAGAATGGATGGCAGGGGATTAATAATGAAGAATAATGACTTGATAAAGAATAGATTGGGAGAGATAGTCCAGATCAAGTAAAAAGTTAAATTACCGAACAATTATTAGATGTATTTCTGAGCACATTGCCTTATTTTTGTGAGATAAAATTCAGCTATTAAGGGAGACTAAAGAAGTTCCTTGCATAAAAATACTGCTATTGATGAGACTGTGTTACCATATGTACTTAAAGTGTCTGGGCTGCTGCTGCATCCTCAAGACTAATAAATAATTATGTAAGTTATAAACAACATACTATATGGTTCCTCTTCTCAAAGTCCATTTACTGTCCAATAAAGCATTTCAGTCAGGCATTTTGGTTGTTCCCCAAGTAAATCAGAACTCATTTCTTCTTGGGAATGACAATTGATTTAATGGTAGCCCTGATTTTTGAGATCCAACCAGTCCATTCTGAAGGAGATCAGCCCTGGGATTTCTTTGGAAGGAATGATGCTAAAGCTGAAACTCTAGTACTTTGGCCACCTCATGTGAAGAGTTGACTCATTGGAAAAGACTCTGATGCTGGGAGGGATTGGGGGCAGGAAGAGAAGGGGACAACAGAGGATGAGATGGCTGGATGGCATCACTGACTCAATGGGCATGAGTCTGGGAGATGGTGATGGACAGGGAGGCCTGGCGTGCTGCGATTCATGGGGTCGCAAAGAGTCGGACATGACTGAGCGACTGAACTGAGCTGATTTTTGATACTCCTTTTCGTACCTTATGGGGATTGTAAATCTAATTCTACCTTTTGAGACAACAGAATGTCATAATACAATACTCTACCAAGCATGAAACATCCCTTCCTATCTCAAGATCATGTGGTGGCACTTATGCATTACTCCAAGTATCAAGGCCTTCTCCAATCTGATCCTACCTTCACAGTAGAAATCAGACATCACATGAGGACAGGAAAGCTACTCTCATGACTAAAGTTGCAGGATACATATGAGCCCTGATGCCATGTTATGTAGCTGAGCTCCAAGAAAATAAAATTATTGTCAACATATGAATGTTCTCAATAGACTGGTCTGGTTTGCAATGGAGGCCACTCTTTGCCACATCACAATCTTGTCTTTCCATTTTATCATAAACTATAGATTTAGAAGATAGAAACTTGATATCATACTTTACAACCCTTGTTAACATTTTTGCTTTTTTAGGGATTGCCTGGAAGAAAACTTCTGTATTTAATTTACTTTAGAAATGATTTTATTAACATTTTATTCTTGTGAAGTACAGATACTGAGTTTCTGAAATGTTTAAACATCTGTAATTGACATAAATTTTTGTCCAATATATTCTTTATGAACTTATGTAAAATAGATATTTTATTAACATAGTAATTATAATACAGACAAGTCAGTTGTGGTAGAGATAGGTTTGAATGTGTCTTATTATTCAAAAACCAAATGCCTTTGATTGTGATTAAAAATAGAGAATAAAAAAAAATATCAAAAACTCTCTTCAGAATTCCCTTTGATGTTATTTCATTTTAATTTGACATAGTTTTATTTAGTCAGAGCTGAGTAGGGCTTCCCTAGTGGCTCAATGGTAAAGAATCCACCTACAGGGCAGGAGAAGTGGGTTCATCCCTGGGTTGGGAAGATCTCCTAGAGAAGGAAATGGCAACCCCCCAAGTATTCTTACCAGCAAAATCTTAAGGACAGAGGAGCCTGCCGGGCTAAGGTCCATGGGGTCATAAAGAGTTGGACACAACTGAAGCAACTGAGCACCTCTGGAGCAGTGAAAAGGTGGTTGAACATTAATTCATGTCTTGCAGCCATGAAATTAAAAGATGCTTGCTCCTTGGAAGGAAAGTTATGACCAACCTAGATAGCATATTAAAAAGCAGAGATATTACTTTGCCAACAAAGGTCTGTCTAGTCAAGGCTATGGTTTTTCCAGTAGTCATGTATGGATGTGAGAGTTGGACTGTGAAGAAAGCTGAGCACCAAAGAATTGATGCTTTTGATCTGTGGTGTTGGAGAAGAGTCTTGAGAGTCCCTTGGACTCCAAGGAGATCCAATCAGTCCATTCTGAAGGAGATAAGCCCTGTGTGTTCATTGGAAGGACTGATGCTAAAGTTGAAACTCCAATACTTTGGCCACCTCATGCGAAGAGTTGACTCATTGGAAAAGACCCTGATTCTGGGAGGGATTGGGGGCAGGAGGAGAAGGGGACAACAGAGGATGAGATGCTGGATGGCATCACTGACTCAATGGACAGAGTTTGAGTGAACTCCGGGAGTTGATGATGGACAGGGAGGCCCGGTGTGCTGCGATTCATGGGGTCGCAAAGAGTCAGACATGACTGAGCAAATGAACTGAACTGAATTTCAAATTAGGAAGTAATGTGAGTATAACAGCTGGATGAACATCATACATCTAAGGAGATTTTATAGTATATACCTGCATACTCTGTGTCTGATGTCTTTGCCAACAATTTGCTGTCAGTGTCTGTTCAGGCAGCAAGTAGACGCATGATACATCAGTATTGTGTGCGTGCTCAGTCACTCAGTCGTTTGACTCTGGTGACCCCACAGACTATAGCCCACCGACTCTTCTGTCCATAGGATTTTCTCAGCAAGAATACTGCAGTGAGTTGCCATTTCCTCCTCCAGGATTTCTTGCTGACTCAGGGATCCAACATCTCCAGCAATGACAGGGAGATTCTTAACCACTGAGCAACCTGGGAATCCCACCTCAATAGCAGATTGATTCAAGTTCTCTCTCCTAGCTTTGTACCCATCTTTGAAAAAAATTCTTTTGCCTCTCTACCCAGCTCTCTAAATTATTTTAGTATGAAAGACACTGTAGGTCACACATTTAGTGAAACTTCTGTGCATGTGTGTGCATGCTAAATTGTTTCAATCATGTCCAACTCTGCGATGCTATGGATTGTATGGATGCTATGGAGTGTAGCCCACCAGGGTCCTCTGTCTATGGGAATTCTCCAGGCAAGAAAACTACAGTGGATTGCCATTTTCCCCATGAAACTTCTGGGGGACAGTTAAAAAGTATCAGTGCAGCTTTATCTTACTGTATGTCCTCATCTTCCCTCCATACACACACTACCTTCTTACTTTCCCATTCTTTCTCCTTTAGCCTACCCTTGCCTCTTATTGTCAGTGGATTAAAACCAGAGTACCTAATGATGATGAAATAATTATTGATTTTTATTGGAAAGCAATGTGTGTTTTTTTCATCTTTGACATCTTGTTGTTTCCCCCCTTCTTGGTTATTTATTTAAATATAGTGATATGTACATGTCAATCCCAAGCTCCCTAACTGTCCCTTTTCCCCAAGTAACCGTAAGTTCTCTAAGTCTGAGTCTGTTTCTCTTTTGTAAATAAGTTTATTTGTATCAATTTATTTTAGATTGTGCATATGAGTGGTGATATACAATATTTCTTTTTCTTGTCTGACTTTGGGTTTTACTGAGCAAATAGAGATATGAAACAGCATGATGAAAATAGCAAAGAATAGAACATTAGACTTAAGCAAATTTGTATGTTGAGATTTTCATGTCAGTGTAGGAGGGATGGTGGTTGAAGGTAGTTAACTGAGTAGGTGACTTCATTTGGAAATGGCTGAAATTTTTACTGTGTGTGTGTGTGCATGCACACATGTGTATATATAGCCTTTCAAATAGACACGAAAATACTGAGAATCATCTGTAAGGAAAATAATTTATTATTTTATGTACTCATTTCTGTGGTTTCATGTTGTATTAGTGATGAAAAGTTTGGTCAGTGTGAGCCTGTTTCTATAAAACATTAAGGGATTATTGCAGCCTTCATTTGGTCTTTCTCTGCTGTAATTTAATAACTAATTTTATGGTTGTATAGTTACACTAATCATCATTGTACTATGTATTACTTTTATTCTTTTTAATTATTTAACTAAATGGCACACCTCTGAGGTAGAATATGTATTTATGTTTTTTTCTTCCACAAGGCTAAAATGAATCCTCTGTGCATCATATTCATTCAATAATTTCTTCTCAATTCAAACAACAGCTCTTGATTATAAACTTCTTTGTAACTAGATTCTTGATGTAGTTCTATGTAATACAGTCAGTAAAATCTAAAATTTTGACAAACACTAAAACCAAGGTATCTATTATTAAATATTTGTTGTGATCTCCAAATTTTCTAAGTAGGACTCAAATTTCCTTAAAAGCTCTTTCAATTGGTGTTTCTGATTTTCACTTTTGGTATTTAATTTTTTTTAAATACCAACCCAAACCTTTAAAATGATGTTTACCTTTAAAATCCCATGCAGCTCTCTATGGCAAAGAAACTAACATTCTGATGATCAGATCATTATCTTTTAATTTTGCTATATTTTACGATTTATTATTCCCTTTGACCAATATTCATGTTGAATGTGCACAGATAATATTAGGTACTAAGTAAAATGAACATTACCTACCAAAATGTAGACATAGTACATTTTACGGAAAAGAAAACAATAGCAGTGAAACTGTTAGAGCAAACATTTGGCATCAAATACCAAATGTTAAGTGAAAAATTAGAGTGCCTTGACCTTCTTATACTGGATCTATTATTCTTTCTGACCTTAATAGTGACAGAGAGCACTCACACTCTCAATGGATGGCTGCCGTATTTCAGATTTATCAAGATGCATTATTTAATAATTGGCTTTATTTTCATTTTATTTTCAAAAATGTAAGAAAACAATTACATATAGTGCTAGGCTACTAAGTGTAATAATTTAGTTTTCAGCCTTTAATTTTTTTTCAAGGTTTAAGAGAATGTTGGTGTACTGAAAAGTGAATGATTGCGTCACGTTTGGCTTTCCTTTTATCTTCGACTTAAAATTTAACTGTGTACCTAGTCAGAGGTATTGAATAATGCTTCCTTCCCCCTAAAGTTGCTGTAAAAGCATTTTTTCCTCTTACACTTCCACTTATCTCTAAACACAGCTTTAAGTAGTATTTTTAAAGTTACAGAAATATTTTCTTATGATATGATTACATAAATCCTTTATCTACAAACACAAATCATTCAAGGGTTTGCATTTGAAGTTTTTAAAATAAGCATATAAAGCTAGTGGCTATGTAGCAAAGCTTTAAATTTATTTTAAATGTTCCTTTTATCCTTGTATATTTTGTGTCTCTCAACCCTAGAAGATTTTCTTTCTGTTAAGAAGTCTTGGCATGGGGTTTCTATTTTGGTTTTAGCTTTGTATATTGAGGCATTTGGCCAGGTCATCAAATGATCTAGATCTTACCAGCTGCCTCTTCCCCCACCCCCAGATAACCTGAGAAATTCACTTAACTTTTTAAAGTACTTACTAATATTGTTACTTAAAAATGCCATAAAAATCAACAAATGCTTAAAGGTGACTTTAGTATCATTGGTTGATATTCTTTAAAGGAAATACCTGTTTCTTGGCTTTTTTCCCCTTTGTTTAAATATCTTATTTAGGCATTTAGAAAACCTAGTGTCTCTCTCCCCACCAAAAGCTATATGTGTATACGTGTGTGTATGTGTTCTGTATTTTTTTTTCCCCCTGAGATCTTGAGCTCTCAGATATCTATGCCTTTCAGCTGCGTGTATCAGCTGAGCCACTTTTGAACAACTGTGTTGTAAGACTGTTGAACAAAAGGAGACTTGATAAATTAATATCCTTTTGTCTTGGTCATTATTAAATGCTTTCACTTTCGTACAATGAGAAACTTGATAAACGGAATGGAGCCTCATGGTTAATGACTTTTCCAAGTTCTAGAATGTCTGTAAATAATGGAGGAACTTCATTGTAAATAATGTGGATAAAACAAAGAAGCTCTCTTCTGACACATGCGAATGAATTACTTCACATCTCATCTGTAGTTAGAGAATGATGCAGAAGTTTATTCACTTATCCTCTGGTATACATTTTTGGATAAATGATGTTCTTTTTAAATCTGAAGTCCAAATGGTTTAAAATAAAATAAAATATGTGACATTTTATAGGCATTTTGTAACACATCTTGCGTGTCACTGTAGTGAAGTTACATACAATATCAATTATCCCCTAAGGTATTATGTAGTTGTAGATCATAAACTTTTTGCTTAAATTAAACATCACAGCTGGTTGCTTTAATTTGATGCATTATACCACAAATGTTTCAACAGCTTGACTAAAATGAGCCATACTGCAGATTCAAAAGAAGAGCGAAGGTCAATGCACATGAAGCCTAGTCATTTGCAAATTTTCTTTGGGCATATTAAAAAAGCATCCTGCAGAATATAGTTTAATGGAATGTAACCAGAAAGAAATGGAGTAGACTATTTCAATTGTGTTTCATTTACAAAAAACATTACTATAAATTCTTAATCTCATGACAGTGTTTACAATAGCACATCTGAAAAATCGTGAATATTGTGCTTTGAAAGTATTGTTTACTTCTTCCATTATGATATCCTTGCCAGATTCTTTTCAAACTTAAAACATGGTTTAGTCTTCAAAAGGAAAGCAGTTAGGAGAAAAGAAAGACTAAAACTGTTGCCCTTATTCTCACCTTCTACCAAGAAGCTTCCAATCCCCCAACCCCACCCCTATCCCTGCTCAGATAAAAGACCAGAAAAGCTGTATCTTTCCTCATACTACCCGTACTCCAAAAGTCTTTCACTAAGAGAAGTGATACAATATTAATACTACTAAGTTTATCATTCATTACAACAAAAACCCAATTTCAAACTGTTATAACTCCAAGGTTGTTCTTCTAGCTTATAGCAGTTAGCCCTAAGTATTATTGTCAAAGTAGGCAATTAATAAGCTAAACTAATTCCATCACTTATGATCAGAAAATGAAATCTCCCAAACTTTGTATTGGCAACAAAACACACATGAAAGAATATGTGCAATAGATTAATACTATGATATTTCATGATATTAAAAAATGTAGATGTTACTTTCCTATTAATCATAAAGTTGTAGAATTTTAAACCTGAATGGGAACCAAAAGGTACCTAGAATTTGTTCTCAGCATCATCTAATCATCTCTAGGTTTAGAAATGTTAGTAGTCTCTAATGTGTAACTCCCTTAGTATGACATTTGGAATTTAGTGCAGTCTCATCCACGTATCACTAAGCTGTATTCACTTATACACTCTGATCTAACCTCTGTGTGTTTGTGGGTGTGTGTGTTTGTTTTCTTAGCTGATATTTTACATACTTTCCTTCCTTTCAGCACAGTTTCATTATTGTCTCTTCCTAGAGTTATCCTAGGAGAAGGTGATGGCACCCCACTCCAGTACTCTTGCCTGGAAAATCCCATGGATGGAGGAGCCTGGTGGCTGCAGTCCATGGATCACGAAGAGTTGGACACGTCTGAGCAACTTCACTTTCACTTTTCACTTTTCTGCATTGGAGAAGGAAATGGCAATCCACTCCAGTGTTCTTGCCTGGAGAATCCCAGGGATGGGGGAGCCTGGTGGGCTGCCATCTATGAGGTCGCACAGTGTGGGACACGACTGAAGTGACTTAGCATTAGCAGAGTTATCCCAAATTCCATCAAAATGAACTCTTCCTTTGTTGGTGTATCCACAGAAATTTATTTTTGAGTCTCACAAAATTCCTTTTATCTGATAATTAAAATTATTAATACAAAAAATTAACAGCCAGAGTATAAAATCCTTTGGTTCATGTATCATTAATTTATTCTTTAACTTTCAATTTCTCTGTGTACCTAATTAATATGTATGGAGGTGAATTATATCACTCTAATCCAATAATTTATTTTTTATGATGGAAGAAGCTGAATTTTAAAGAGATTGTGTTTTCAAAACAAAATATATTAATATTTCTATGATTAAAAACCCATTTCTGATTAATCATACATAGATGCCTCATGATATGTAGATGAAGACCTTTCTCTGCATAAAGTTAATGATTTAATCAGAGTTGGTAACTATTAATACAAGTTAGAAGTTGCTCAGTGCAGCCTTCATTGCCTTAAGGATATCAATACATGTTCTCTGCTTTTAATCTCTGATCTTTTCGCAATTTTTTGGACTGGTATTTCTGGAGTTGATTTCAAATGCAGAAGCAGTAATTTGCCTTACTTCACCTCATGTCCCCTTGCCTGATACCTCAAAAAAAGTGTAATCAGTGTGCCATTATCACAGAGAAATCCAAGGCTGGTCATGGTTTCTAACTTTGCATTTACATTTCCTTCAGGGTGCTTCTGAGCCCCATACTAAGGGCTCTCTTGTGATATTACTCTTTCCTTGGTGGAGATGAGTATGTACTCTGGAAATGGATGTTCTGAGTTTGAATCTTAGCTGTGCACTTTGTAGTTCCATCACCTTGAATAAGAAGTAAAGCCATCTGTACCTCAGATTTCTAATGTGAGAATCAGAATAATACATAATAGTTGTGAGAATTTAGTAAATTAGTAACTGTGAATCATTTAGATCAATGTTCTCCATTTTATTTGGCACTGGGGAGAGGTTTCATGAATGGAAATTTTTCCATGGTGAGGATGGGGAATGGTTTCAGTTTCACCTACTGCTCACTCTCTGCTGTGCGGCCCAGGTTCCTGACAGGTTACGGACTGGTATGAGTCCATGGCCCAGGATTTGGGGATCCCTGATTTAAAGTTCCATATAGGTTTCACAGTATTGGCATTTTCTTAGAACTGAAATGGACATTACATTTCCATCCAGACATAAGCCAAAATGATGCTTTCAAAAAAAAAAAGAATTTTCTTCCATGTACCCTCAGTGGCATTGCCTCCGTTGGTTTTGTTTTCTCTGTAACATTTGTTCTGATCATACAGTGTGTTTGAGAATGTATCCTGTCATATAACTCTGCCTAAAATCATTCATTGGCAAAGCAAGACAAATTCCTAGGTGTGTAAGCATCACAGAGAGGGTTAAGATATTTTCTCATCTTTTCATTTTAACAAAGTCTTCATTGTTCAAATAGGATGATTAATGTGGGAACTTTAGGCCTGGAAAATGTGATAGTTGAAGAAGTTCTAGCACTGGTCAGGGGACTCCCAGATGAAAATACATTGCCCAATGTTGAGAAAAGGTCTGGTCTTAAGTATCCAAAAAAATACACTAATAACACAGCTGAGGTCTCTGTGAACTGTTAGCACCTAAGGCTCTTGGCAAGAGATGCTGGTAAGAGACCTTGGTTTAAACAGCTATGATTTGTTTCTTGTAATCATCTTGCTTTAAGGAGTTCCAAGTTTATTTCATTTTGTGTGGATACAAATCAGTCTTTGGGAATAAATAGATGAACATAATTTAAAAGAAGTACTGGCATATCTCCACAGGAAACAGTATACTTTAATGATTGTGTTTTTATTTAAAATTTGACATTTTATAATCAATACTTTTGTTGTTGTAGTTCAGTTGCTCAGTCATGCCCAACTCTTTGCCACCCATAGACTGTAAGCTCAGCAGGCTTCCCTCTCCTTCACCATCTCCTGGAGCTTGCTCAAACTCATATCTATTGAGTCGGTGATGCCATCCAGTCATCTTGTCCTCTGTGGTCCCATTCTCCTCCTGCCTTCAGGGTCTTTTCTAACTAGTCGGCTCTTCGCATCAGGTGGCCAATGTATTAGAGCTTCAGCTTCAGCATGAGTCCTTCCAATGAATATTCAAGGTTGATTTCCTTTATAATTGACTGATTTGATCTCCTTGCAGCCCAAGGGACTCTCAAGAGTCTTCTCCAACACCACAGTTCAAAAGCATCAATTCTTCAGTGCTCAGCCTTCTTTGTGGTCCAACTCTCACATCCATGCATGACTAGTGGAAAAACCATAGTTTTGACTATACGGACCTTTGTTGGCAAAGCATTTATGTCTCTGCTTTTTAATATGTTGTCTAGGTTTGTCATAGCTTTTCATCCAAGGAGTAAGCATCTTTTAATTTCAGGGCTGCAGTCACCATGTGCAGTGATTTTGGAGCCCCCCAAAATAAAGTCTGTCACTGTTTCCATTGTTTCCCCATTTATTTGCCATGAAGTGATGGGATCAGATTCCATGATCTTCGTGTTTTGAATGTTGAGTTTTAAGCCAGCTTTTTTTCTCTCCTCTTTCACCTTCATCAAGAGGTTCTTTACTTCCTCTTCACTTTCTGCCATAAGGGTGGTGTCATCTGCATATATGAGGTTATTGATATTTCTCCCAGCAACCTTGGCATTTTATAATCTTTATTGTGATTCAGTATACTGTTTCTTCAATGCTATAAATCTATGAGAAAACAACTGTCTTATTTATTAAATTTCACTGTTTAATTTTTCAGTTAGAACTTTTTTTTTTTAGTATATATATCATTGAGTTTAAATGTCTAATACCAAGGATGAATACATTGTTCTAAAATTATTTAGCATCACCAATTTGATGGACATAGTTTGAACAATCTCTGGAAGCTGGTGGTGGACAGGGAAGCCTGGCATGCTGCAGTCCATGGGATCCCAACATATATAATTTTTATCAATGTTTGCTCTAAAATCTTTACTCAAGAAGTTATGTTTAGTGGTCTTTGTTAGATTCTTTACTACTTTTTAAAATTGAAGTATAAATGATTTATAATATTGTTATTTTCAGACATACAGTATAGTGATTCAGTATTTTTGCAAGTTATTTCATTAGAGGTTACTCCAAGATGACGGTTTAATTCCCTTTGCTTCATAGTAAGTCCTTGTTGCTTATCTATTTTATATATAGTAGTGTGTAAATGTTAATCCCATGCACCTAATTTGTCTCTCCTTCCTCCCCTCATCCCTTTGGTAACCAAAAGTTTGTTTTCTCTATCAGGGAGTCTGTTTCTGTTTGTATATACATGTGTTTGTATTATTTTTTAGATCCCACATGTAAGTGATACCATGTAGCATTTGTCTTTATCTGACTTATTTTTACTAAGCATAATATTCTTTGTGTCCATCCATGTTGCTGCACATAGATATTTTTCATTATTTTTCATGGCTGAGTAATATTATGTTGTGTATATGTTTATACCTTGCCTTCTTGCTTTGGTCATGTGTAGATGGACATGGGTTATTTTCATGTCTTGATTATTATAAATAGTGCTATGAGCACTGGGATGTTGTGGGGTTTTTTTCAAGTCAGTGTTTTCATTTTTTTCAGATCTATTCCCAGAAGTGGAACTGCTAGATCATATGGCAGTTATATTTTTATTCTTTTAAGGAACTGCCATACTGATTTCCAATGGCTGCACCAATTTACATTCCCACCAATGGTATACTAGGGTTCTCTTTTCTCCACATCTTCATCAACATTTGTTGTTTGTAGACTTTTTGATGATAGCCATTCTGACAGGTGTGAGGTGATACCTTATTGTGGATGTGATTTGTATTTTCTAATTGCTGTAGTGATGTTGAACATCTTTTCACATGCCTCTTGGACATAGTATGTCTTCTTTGGAGAAATGTCTGTTTAGTCTGCTCATTTTTTTTTTTTAATTGGATTGTGTGTGTGTGTGTGTGTGTGTGTGTGTGTATTTTGATATTGAGCTGCATGAACTGTTTTGTGTATTTTGGAGATTGATCCTTTGTTGTTCATTTGCAGATATTTTCTCCCATTCTAAGGGTTGTGTTTTTGCCTTGTTTATGGTTTCTTTTCCTGTGCAAAAGCTTTTAAGTTTAGTTAGGTTCCCCCCCTTTTTAAAATTTTCATTACTCCAGGAGGTGAGTCAAAAAATGATCTTCCTGTGATTTATGTCAAAGAGTGTTCTGCCTATGTTTTCCTTTAAGAGTTTATAGTGTCCATCCTTACATTTAGGTCTTTAATTCATTCTGAGTTTATTTTTGTGTTTGATATTAGAGAATGCCCTTATTTCATTCTTTTACATGTAGCTGTCCAATTTTCCCAGGGCCACTTTTTAAAGAGGCTCTCTTTTCTCTATTGTGTATTCTGGCTCTGTCATAGATTAGGTGACCATAGGTACATGTTTCTCTCTGGGCTTTCTGTCCTATTCCATTGATCTGTTATTGTGCCAGTGGCGTATTGTCTTGATTATTGTAGCTTTGTAGTATAATTCGAAGTCAGAAAGTCTTAATTTCCTCCACCTCCATTTTTATTTCTCAAGATTGTTTGGCAATTCATGATCTTTTGTGTTTCTAAACTAATTGTAAAAAATTTTTTTCTAATTATGTGAAAAATGCCATTGATAATTTGATAGGGATTGCATTGAATCTTTGTCTCCTTAGGTAAGCTTATTCCTAGGTATTTTATTCTTTGTGTTGCAGTGGTAATGGGATGTTTCCTTAACTTCCCCTTCTGATCTTTCAGTGTTAGTGTATAGAAATGCAGGGGATTTCTGTGCATTAATTTTTGTATCCTGCAGCTTTACCAGATTCACTGATTAGCACCAGTAATTTTCTGGTAACATCTTAAGGATTTTCTATGCACAATATTATGTCATCTGCAAAAATGACAGTTTTGCTTCTTTTCCAGTTTGGATTTTTTTTTTCCCTCTGATTGCTATGGCTAGGACGTCCAAAACGTAAAAGTGAGCCTCCTTGTGTTATTCTGGATCTCAGAAGGAATGCTTTCAGCTTTTCACCATGGAGTTTAATTTGGCTGTGTGTTTTCATATATAGCCTTTTTAGATTGAGGTGTATTCCTTTATGCCTGTTTTCTGGAGAGTTTTTTTTATCATTAATAGATGTTGAGTTTTACCAAAGAGTTTTTCTGCATCTATTGAGACAATCATGTCTTTTTATTCTTTAATTTGTTAATGTGGTATATCACACTGATTTGTGAAAGTGAAAGTGAAGTTGCTCAGTCGTGTCCAACTCTTTGCAACCCCATGCACTGTAGCCTACCAGGCTCCTCCCTCCATGGGATTCTCCAGGCAAGAGTACTGGAGTGGGTTGCCACTTCCTTCTCCAGGGGGTCTTCCCGACCCAGGGATTGAACCTGGGTCTCCCGCATTCCAGGCAGACACTTTAAACTCTGAGCCACCAGGGTAAATCCCATTTGATCTTGGCTTATGAGTCTTTGAATGTATTGTTAAAGTATCTTCACTATTAAAGTGAGTTTACAATTGTAATTCTTTATTTTTTATTTTCTATTTTACTTTACAGTACTGTATTGGTTTTGCCATACACTGACATGAATACAGTGTAATTCTTGAAACAAGTATCTTTTTTGCCTAAGTATGATTTCTTAAACAAAGAAAGTCCTTTAAAATTCTTGAAAATAAAAAACATTGTGATTCTCAATTTTTTTAAGTTTAAATTTTTAAACCTTCAGTTCTTCAGTCGCTCAGTCATGTCTGACACTTTGCAACGCCATGAACTGCAGCACACCAGGCCTCCCTGTCCATTACCAACTCCCAGAGTTTACCCAAACTCATGTACATTGAGTCGGTGATACCATCCAGCCATCTCATCCTCTGTGGTCCCCTTCTCCTCCTGCCCTCAATCCTTTCCAGCATCAGGGTCTTTTGAGTGAGTCAGCTCTTCGCATCAGGTGGCCAAAGTATTGGAGTTTCAGCTTCAACATCAGTCCTTCCAGTGAATACCCAGGACTGATCTCCTTTAGAATGGACTGGTTAGATTTCCTTGCAGTCCAAGGGACTCTCAAGAGTCTTCTCCAACACCACAGTTCAAAAGCATCAGTTCTTCGGCGCTCAGCTTTCTTTATACTCCAACTCTCACATCCATACATGACCACAGGAAAAACCATAGCTTTGACTAGATGGACCTTAGTCGGCAAAGTAATGTCTCTGCTTTTGAAAATGCTATCTAGGTTGGTCATAACTTTTCTTCCAAGGAGTAAGCATCTTTTAATTTCATGGCTGCAGTCACCATCTGCAGTGATTTTGGAGCCCCCAAAAATAAAGTCAGCCACTGTTTCCACTGTTTCCCCCTCTATAATTTTTATAATTTCAATATAAAATCTAACTCATTTAAATATCAATCTCAATCTTATTTCTATAACATAGTGTTATCATCTTAAAATACTTCCAAAGTATGAATACACACGTAAGTTAGGGGCAGAAGGAATAAGAACTTAAAACTGAACTAAAAGAAGTTACTTGTTTTTAATTTTGGAGAAAATTTTAAAAATCACAAATATTGTTCTTGGACACCAAAACTTATTTGTCCTTATAATATCCTCAATTAAATAAAAATGATACCTCAAGTGGGCTTCATCTATATTTTTCTACCCTTCTGTCTAGTGAGGTGAAAGTTGCTCAATTGCATCTGACTCTTTCTGACCCCGTGGACCAGGCTCCTCTGTCCATGGAATTCTCCAGGCCAGAATACTGGAATGAGTAATTTTCCCCTTCTCCACGGTATCTTCCCAACCCAGGGATCAAACCCAGGGCTTCCACATTGCAGATGAATTCTTTACAGCTGAGCCATCAAGGATGGCCCTACTTCTGCCTATGCCACCCTCAAAATGAAACTCAACTTCTGGGAAAATAGTAATCTAAATGTATTTTATTGTAGTTTTTTTTTTTTTTCAATTGAAAGCTCCCAAATTCTATGCAATTGTTCTTGTATAGAAAATAAGTTTTTCATTAAACTCCTTGAAATATATTAATTTTAAAGAAATTCAGAAATTTAGCCAGTAGTGTTACAATATGCTTGGATAATTTTAATATTTAGTGGCTTTCTTTCAAATATGAAGATTGCATTTATTACATAATATTGCCTAGACATTATCGTCTTTCACAGTCATATACTTATTTTTTCCCTGTAACAGCCAGGAAATATGTGAAAATATGCATAACTCCTAGTCATGATACAGAGTTAATGTCCTGGACATAAATTTATCAAAGAACATGGAGAGATCTACATGCCTGTGTAACTTGCTCACACATAAACACACATACACAGAGCCATTCAGTAAATCACAGAAAAAGCATAAAAATGTAACTGTCAAGATGATATTTAGAAGAATGTTGAAATTCTATATACGTTTAAGTTATTCACTAAATATTTTATAATGGAAATATTTCCTGAATTTAAATAAATAAATTATTTATATAATGTTTGACCTTCCTGTGTCACATAACTTGAGAATTAAATGAGCTAACACATCAAATGCCTTAAAAAGTAGAAATTTAGAAGAAATTGAAAAAGTTTAATTGAGGGATTATTGTTGAAAGAGCCAATACTTTTGTAACTTGAGCTCTATCTCATCATTAAAGAATGAATACTTATTATTTAAATCATTTATTCTACGCAATATAAAGCACTATTTCATTCTAAAATTCAAGCCTAATGTTAATACTGAAAATAACAAAAATGGTCCTCCTCCAGAAGATAAATACAACAATTTGACTTAGGGATAGGATTATTAACAAATAAAGACTAAACATGAACTTTGAAAAGGTAACACAAATTATATAGTGTTTATTAAGTGCTTACATAATCTCACTTCTAATTTACGAAAATGCCACTTCTGAAGAGCCAGAAATAGAAGCAAGGTGTTGTGAGCAGAAGCTTGCCCTTTGCACTCAACACTTCAGTTGTTTTTCTGTCCAGTCGCTAAGTTGTGTCCGAATCTCTACAACCCCCATTGGCTACAGCATGCCAGGCTCCTCTGTCTTCCACGATGTCCTGGAGGTTGTTCAGATTCATTTCAGTCGAATCAGTGGTGCTATCTAACCATCTCATTCTCTCCCCAACCTTCTACTTTTGCTTTAAACCTTTCCCAGAATCAGGGTCTTTTACAATGAGTCGGCTGTTTGCAACAGGTGTCCAAAGTATTGGAGCGTCAGCTTTGGCACCAGTCTTTCCAGTGAATATTTAGGACTGATTTCCTTTAAGATTGACTGGTTTGATCTCCTTGCAGTCCAAGGGACCCTCCAGAGACCCAGGCCCCCTGCACTGTGAGTGTGGAGACTTAGCCACTAGACCACCACAGAAATCCTCATCAGTACAGTTCTTGACAAGGCTAAGTTGTTGGAGACAACTATAAATTCTTTCCATATATCAGTAGAGATATTATCAATGATAAACAAACGTTTTGTGTTAGAAAACCCCATAAAACTTTATTTCCAAAGTAAATGTGGTCACTAAAAACAGTACATTCTGTAAAATTCAATTCAGTTCTAATACTGATTTAGGCCTCTACAGTATGACAGGAATAGTGTACTTGGGTTGCATAAAGAGTTATAAGATGGAAGAAAAACAAGAATTCTGTCTACACTAAGAACATAGTGTCCCTGAAGGATAAGTAAAAGACAAGTGAAGACAATCTCAGGGTTTTTTCAGGCAGAATGAATTGCAAGTCTGCGTTGTTCTAAAATAGCCAGATATACATGGGGAACTAAAAATAAGTCAGTGTTAATGGAAAGAAGTATGAGGTGGAGAGTGGCAGAGATGAAGCTGGGGAAAAGGCAGGTGCCATTTAGCAGAGAGCCTTCTGTCATCCTGTCATGGTGAAGTGCTCTAACTTCATGCTATCTAAACTATTTGAAGCCATTTCGCTTTTCAGGTGGGTTATATCTGAAAGCTATAGTGTGAAATTAAACATATAAAGAGATTGAAATAATGCAAAAGTTGGCAAGAGACTTAATAGGACAACTGGAGAGTAGGAGATGCATTTAAAAATTGTTTTGAGTTAAAATCCTCAGAGATTGGTGACTAGTTATACGGGAATATAAGGTGACCTCTAATATACAGAGTGTCTGGATGACATGTTAAGCCATTTTTGATACTCAAAAATGAGGAGGCAGAGACAGTAGAAGGATGGCCAAGTAGCTATATCAAAATGCAGATAACTTTAGCCCAAGGAAGAGGTCAGACTATGGACTTGAAAATTGTAAATACACAGGGTACTGAAGTCATGTGAAGAACATGAAAATGGATTTTTAATTTGCACAGTGTATTGTTTGGCATGTAGTAAGTACTCCAAAGTTATTGTATTGCAAGTTAAAGCAAGATGCAATGACTCAAGAAAAAGTGAAAGAATAGCATATTTAAGTGCAAGGAGTACCCATGTTTGTGAGAGGTATAAAATATGATACAATTCATATATATCTTATTTGTGGTCATATACACACATATGAAAATTAGACTCCTGGGGGAGTAAATATTAAATTACATTAGTCATTAACTTTAGGTAGAGGGGGAAGTAGTGTTGTTGCTGTTTAGTTGGTAAGTCATGTTCAACTCTTTTGTGACCCATGGACTGTAGCCCACCAGGCTCCTCTGTCTGTTGGATCCTTCAGGCAAGAATACTGAAGTCGATTGCTATAGGAGATCTTCCTGACCCAGGGATAGAACCCACGTTTCCTGCATTAGCAGACAGATTATTTACCACAGAACCAACTGAAAAGCCCTTATTTCTATTAAAAAAAAAAAAAACCCAAAAACTACAATAGAAAAACTTACTAAAATCTGACAAAGCTGCTTAGTGAGTTTATAAGAACATGTTATTGCAAAATTTATGCGTGAAGTGTCTAAGAGACCTCCAAGTAGTTATATCCAAATGCAGATAGATCCAGCTAACTGTAGCCAGGGAAGAGGTCAACATGAGGTCAGTTATTTTCTGATTTTTTTTTTTTAACTAAAGAACACTGGAAAATGTGGAAAGATTTAAGTATGAACTACTTTTTGTAATACCTGAACTTGAAGGTAAAAAGTCGAACAGGGAGTGAGGGTGGACTTAAGACCAGGAGGGTTTTTTCTTAAAGATAAACAATTTCAGCATTTTATATATTACAGAAAAGGGCAGACAGTGGGCAGTTTTTGAAATATACTTTTAGATATAGATGATATCTCAATAATATAGTTGTGAAATAATAAATGAGAAAATCCATGTATGCTCTATACATCACCCTATATGTTTGTCCTTCAAATTCCATTACAACAGAGCTAGGATTTTTATGTTTTTAATGTATGTCTAGCATAAAAGCATAAACTCATTTTGTCTAGGTCTGCATTATAATAAAGAACTAAGGGGATAATATACTTCTTAGATGACATCATTTGAGAAATTATAGTAAGACAGTCACATAATCTTTTTCTCGGAGGAAATCGGTGACCATGAAACTTTCACAAATTGCAGTGCGTTTGTACTTTAAAGCATTATCACATGATTGCAGTAATCTCACTAATACAGTATTATTACCAAAACAAACTGGGAAGATAGCACCTGCTGAAAGAAATGAGAAGGAAGATGTGTTAGGTAGCATATAATTTTGTATTTCTGAACATTGAGGGCTGTTGAAAAGATAATGTAATTGAAGTTATAGAAATATCACAGGATGATAAAGGATAACTTATGCATAATTAATGTTATTAATTTATAGATTCTCAATGACTTTAAGAATTTATTTTAGGTAAAATTTTGCCTTTGCCCTGTATAAAGCACCTATTGTGATTCTGTGAGTCAGAAATTATTTTAAGATTTTGGGCAGTTTAGTTGGAAGTACATTGTATTTTTGCCAAATTTATCTCACATTTGTTGGGTTTTGTTTTTGTTTTATTTCTTAGAGAATAATAAATATCTTCCTGGGAAGCATTTTTAGCTTCAAGGGCACTATTTAGTTTGTTGAAACAATAATGGAGTTAACAAAGAGATGACTATGGTAGGAGTGGTACTGAGTAAATTTATGTTCAGTGGTAAAAAATGGTATTACTACCACCTCCTGAGTGACCAAAAGTCTCTTAATGAATGCCAAATTTATTGAATGCATAAATCACATTATCAGGTCTCAGGGTAAACGAGAGAGAATTCAGCCAGTCTTACTATTAATCTCATAACCATAAGTCCTTTGTATTCTTTTCATCATTAATGTCTCTCCCTGATCCTTCTACTAATTTTCTGTTTCTCAATCCTCTCACTGATACCTGTATATTTTGGTATTAGCTCATCATCTTGAGCAAGCTGCCTTGAACTCCCTGACTCCCAACAACTGCTCTCCATTGCTGTTTTCCAGTAACCTCCGACCTTCTGTTGGCTGAGGTCTCATATATGAGTTGGATTGTCTTCCTAGTTAGTCAGTCTTTAAAGTGGTGGTCGTTGTTACAATAGCACTGAAATTCAAATTCCAAGGGTTTGTGTTCTCTTCACCTTTTCAGAATATAAACTTGCAGATGTAGGCTCCTTTTAATTCCATCTCCTCCCACATTGTCTCTTTTAATTCCATCTTTCAAGAATGTGTTTTCCAATTCAGCTTCAGTCTGACCTGTCCTGGAAGAAACTGATCTCATGTTCTCAAATAGTCTAAGGGAGCTGCTTCTCCCCCGTAAATGCCTGTCTATCAGTTTTAGTGAAGAATTATAAACATTGTGGGGGTGAAATTTTATTTGGCAGACTTGTGTATATTTCTGAAATGATAAAGAGTTGCATATTGATGTTAATTTGTAATATCTTAATCTCTAAATTATAATGTTTGAGACTGGTAATAATTATTAATGATTGGTAAGAATGGTAATAATGTGGAAGGTTATCATATGCCAGATTTTCTTTTCATTTAACCCTCAGAGGAACTCTGTGATGCAACATATGATCATCTTGATTTTACTGATCAAAAAGTTGAGATGCAGATATTTGTGAATTTTCCCAGAGACACCTGACAAAGAATAGTGCTTCAGAGGTCTCCTTCTTATTTAAATAAAGCTACCATTATAAACAGTAGTCTAAGAGTACTGTGTCTACTGGGTTGAAAAAGAAAATTAGGACTCTACTGAACTCCTTGTAATGCTGTGGGAACACTATAGGATTCAAAACATCTGAACATTTTGTAGCTAAATCATTGCTTCTGCTTTTAGATATCCAGCAGGTGTCACCCACATTGAAACTACTCAGGAGAACTGAGACTCATACCAAATGAAAATATTTATACAAGAAGGTTTGAAAAGAAGAGGTGCATACATACAAATATAAATATCCCTGAATGGTGAAAAACATAAAACTTACAGAAGTGCAGGATACAATAAGAATGCTCCCAGATGGATTTAGGACTTCCCGGATGCAGGCCAACAAGTAATGGAGAATATTGCTAGCACTGAGTAATGATTCTACAAGGAATAGAAACTTACCTTTGCCATTCTTAAGAAGGTCATGGAATGAGAAGGAGAGACAGAGAGAGGACGATACAGAGACTTAACACAAACAGAGACAAAGATACCAATACAGAGAGAGAGACAGAGACAGACAGATGGAGAGACATGGCAGGATGGGAAGGGAGTGAGAGAAAGAGAGATTGTGTAAGAAGCTGTGCAGCATGATTCTTGTGCCTTCTGGTAACTGTGTGACTTGAAGATTAACTTCTTAGGCCTTTTATTGCAGAGATTAAACCAGTTAAAAATTCATTATCACACTGCTTTTCTCTATCTTGAAATAGTATAAAGTGACACATTAAGGAGTCTTTTAGAACATTCCAGATTTTTAGAATATCCAGAAGAGGTTTTAAGTTTAATTTGGGAGGTGGAGGAAGAAAAGTGACAGAGACTAACACAGCCCTTCAAGGGACATTTGGATTTGACAACAATGAGAAAAGCAGGAGTACAGTTTGAGCAGTGGAGAATAAATTAGAAAGAGCCACTGTAAAAACCAGATGTGAAGGCAAATTAAATAAGAGTAAATTGAGGTCATATAGTTACAGGCCCTGGAGGATACATAATTATGTTGATTTACTAAATATACAGCCACCCTTATTTACAATTTTCTTTATTGTTATCTTGAAAAGAATTTAATCTAGCTGTGTAGTAAGCAATTACTGAATTACATTTGAATTCAAAAAGTTCAGCTGCAGTAGCAATGAAAAACTACCACCTATACATTATACATGATACCTTTATATTATATTAAAGAAAACAATTTTATATCCCTAATTCATCACATTATTTTATTACTAATTTATACTACCCTTTATACTTTTATATTAAGTGTCCTTGATTTAGATATACTTTGAAATGGCAGTGAGTACAAAGAATAATAAATAAGGCAATATAAAGAAATTCAGAGCAGCAGTTCAGTCTTTGTGTTTACTGAAAGTATAATGGAGACTTAACTCTAACACAAAGCTTTGTTTTATACTTCATGATTTGACAGTCTCTGTCAAATCTTACCACAATACACAATGTGTATCTTACCACAATAATCAGATCTGGTATTATTTTTAAATGAATAAAATAAAACTTCTTGTTATACTTAATCTATGTTTATGTTGATCTAATTCTCATAATCAGTTTCTATATGCTATGACATTTATTTGTGAGCTTTAATTTTTTTCTAATCTTTTTCTTAGTTTTTTAATTGATGAAAAATTGTTATACAATTTTGTGTCGATTTCTGCTGTACAACAACATGTATATCCCTTCCCTTTTTAGGCCCTCTCCCCTTCCCTTGTCCTATCCCTCTGTGTCATCACAGAGCACCAGGCTGGGCTCCCTGTGTTATTTTGCAACTTCCCACTATTTTCTTGATAGTGTATATATGTCAATACTGCTTTCTCTGTTTGTCCCACCTTCAGCTTCTTCCCCCCACTGTGTCTGTAACGAGATATTACTTCATACCAGTCAAAATGCCCATCATCAAAAACTCCACAAACAATAAATGCTGGAGAGGATGTGGAAAAACGGGAACCCTCCTACACTGCTGGTGGGAATGGAAACTGATACAGCCATTATGGAAAACAATATGGAGATTCTTTAAAAACTAGAAACAAATGTACTGTATGACCCATCAATCCCATTAATATCCCATGAGAAAACCACATTCTGTGTACCCCAGTGTCCATGGCAGCAATATTTACAACAACTAGGACATGGAAGCAACCTAGATGTCCATTGACAGATTACTGGATAAAGAAGTTGTGGTACATTTATAAAATGGAATATTACTCAGCCATAAAAAAGGATAAATTTGAGTCAGTTATAGTAAAATGGATGAACCTAGAATCTCTTATACAGAATGAAGTCAGAAAGATAAAAACAAGTATCGTATATTAGCACATATATATGGAATCTAGAAAAATTGTACTGTTGAACCGTGTAGAGAACAGACTTGTGGAAAATAAAAGCTTTTGACATTTATATTTTAACTAATTAATTTGGAAGGAATCACTTGTAACTTTGAGGAATACTTTAGCATTTCTGTATTCTTTCATTCAAAGATACATTCTTCAAAAATGAGTTTGAAAATCCCAACTGGGAAAAAGTGTGGCTTTGAGATGAAAGTGCCTTTGAACAGATGTTCTCAGTTTTCTGATAAGTACAGTATCTCTTCATTGTCATAACATTAGTAAGTACTTATAATTCCATATTGTGCACTTGTTTAACCCTCTTTTAAGGATCAATAAATAGTTATAAAAATTTGTATATATTTTCTTTGACTAGTCATTTTATACATGAAATATTAGAAACGTTTTAAAAAGTAAATTGTGATTAATGTTACATAGCAGTGTCACACATTTTTAATAAGTAAATATATACAAATATATGCATTTGTATACATTTGTGCAAATAAAATTTTAAACTTTTCTTGGAAAACCTGGTCCTCAAAATTAGCCTTTCCTTATTTTAAATTAATAGGTTAAGGTGTAGATAACATAAACGAAATATGAGAGTACACTTGCTCAAAAATGGTCTTAAATTTATTAATGATGCACTACAGTAAATATTATATGAAGAAAACCATTATAATAATTTCCTTCTTGCTCAATAGCAAGCTTTTATTTTTTTTTTTTTTTAGAATTAAAGTCAAGATTGCCTCTGAATGTTCTATGAAGAAATACTATTAAATAAGCCACAAAAATACTGCTTCTAAAAAAAATGAAGCTAGATCATTAAAGTAAAGCATTGTTATTAAAAGTGATTCGATGAGAAGGGGTGGACTTTGGACTGTGTTTGCTTCTTCCTAGGTTTGTGACTCTGGGAAATGTATTTCACCTCTCTGGGCTTTAGATGCCTTATGTTGAGATTTAGGCTCTCAAGTCATGTCCAGATAAAACTGTAGCAGGTACTTTCAGTGCTCTGCCCACATTCCCTGAGTTTCCTGTACTGGGGTGTGTGTGTGTGTGTGTGTGTGTGTGTGCGCATGCACACACACACACACACACACACAGTCACACATGTGCACAAGAGCTCCAGGTAAATGTTTGCTTTCAATGGCCACAACTGACAGTCTTTGTCAGTAAGTTGTTCTTAGCTTTGGGAACCTAATGTCTGTTTTGCTTGCAGAGGAAACCTCCCTTAACCAATGACTGATCTGTGTGAAGGGGTCCATACCCCAGCTCCATCCAACTAACTTCTTTGCCTTTGGATATAGACAGTTTTGAGATGAGACTTCCTCTCTTTCTGCCTCTTTTTTGTGAAAATGAATTGAAAGTCCTCAGTCATGTCCCACTCTTTGCGACCCCATGGTCCTATACAGTCCATGGAATTCTCCAGGCCAAAATACTTGGGAATTCCAGTATTTACATACACTTATATATATTTATATATACTGGTGAATTTCAGTATAATACTTTTTTTGTGAGATGAAGCCAAAGTCAGCCTACTCTCTGAGATCTTAAAGCTGTCCTTTTGAATGTACTTCTCTTTGATTCTTTCTCACCAAATTACTATTTTTCCTGGGATCATTTCCTAGTAAATGGATTTCAGAGTAATCCATTGAGTTTATTGAGTTTATTTGAGTTTATTTCTGGCTATCCAGAGCAATGATAATAATTTTAAAAATTAAGATCTTATTGATATAAACATCACAAACTATAATGTTGTGATTCATTTTGTTTTGGTTTGATGTAGGTCTATGTGAACTCTTAATGCCTAGCATTGCATATGTGCATCATCTCAGAAAAACATTGCAAGAATTACTGCAGTACAATCTGTGCCTGAAACAACTTAATAAAATATTATTACAAACACACATATAACAAAACAATATAGTTTCTTTAAATAATAAGCTATTATACATGCTTTCTATATTATCAATCATTATTTGGAAATTCGAGGGTGTTCATGGCATCTGTGACTCTTCATCAATTACTTGGAACTCTTTTGTACAAGGGATTTCTCTCTTCTATCAGGCTCAGATGGTAAATAATCTGCCTGCAGTGCAAGAGACCCAAGTTGGATCCCTGGGTCAGGAAGATCACCTGGAGAAGGGATAGGCTACCCACTCTAGCCTTCTTGCTTGGAGAAATCCATGGACAGAGGAGCCTGGTGGGCTACAGTCCATGGGATCACAAGGAGCTGGACACGACTGAGCGACTAGCACACAAGTATTGGCATCTGTGAACCACTAACATTATTCATATCAATTAGGTATTTCCCAGTAAATTTTAAAACTTAGCAAAAAATGTAATTTATTTTGAGAGTAAAATGAAGAAAGTGAAAATGCAAATGAAGAATCAAACTAAAATAAGTAAAAACAAGTGAATTGGGTAATCTTACACAGGCAATTAAAAATACAGAATTAACATAATATCCTGAGATTTAGGCTTATTTTACATAAAAAATGTATTAAATGACTAATCAAACATATATCTAATTCCAATAGCAAATAAACCCAAAGACTGAACCTATTTCATTTGCATTTACTCTTGCCTGGAAAATGTCATGGACGGAGGAGCCTGGTGGGATACAGTCCATGGGGTCCCACAGAATTATCATGACTGAGCATGTACACACATTTATTTTTGAATCAAATTAATACTTAAAATTAATACTTTAAAATACTACATATATTATTAGTAATATATATGTGTATAATTTTTCAAATTATTTACAAAGCTTTAAAAATACTAGTCTGAAAGTAAATGTTATTTAATGACAGAATAAATTGCTTTTGATAAAGATTGTGGTTTTAATCAGACATATTTAACACAAAATCTTTTGAAGATTAAATATATTTCTGAGGAAAGAGGCTACTTTGATATGTGCTATATATCAAAATACTATTTTTCTCCCAGCTCGCAAATAAAGTTTAATTTAAACAGCACATTCACTCTTATTTTGCCTATCAATAATTTCAAATACTGCTCTAACGTCTCACAGTTCAAGCATGTATCATTTTGACAGATCTTTGAAGTACTTAAATGCCATCTAGAGATTGAGTGTCAGCAAAATCTGTACCACACTGCTCCCAAATGGCATTCTTTTAATTGCAAACTACCTTCTTTATCTTTGTTTGTTTCCAGTAACCTCCTTTGTGAATGTGTATCACTTAGGAAACAAATGAAAAAATCACTTATTTTATCCTATCAAATGAACTATCTTAAAGTTTAAATAAAACCATCTGAAAAGATATTTCATTATTGTCTTCATGGAATATGAGGTAAGAACTGATACACAGAGAAGTTTCCATTGTAATTAGGTTAAGTGAGTGTGATTATACCCTTATATTTTTACTGGAAACAGAATTTTAATTATACATTTCTCATCTTGCTTGACTTACTAGCCACCTCCTCTTTTATTATTTCTTTTATTTTTATTTTTCTTTATTTTTTAACTTTGATAGAATCAGGACTACATGTACGAAGAACCTGTAAGTCACATAAAGCTGCAAACCACTCAAAAAAGATGACTTTACTTGCTCCTCAGAAATTAAAATTGTTACTTCAACTTTCTCTTCATTTATATTTATCAGCCCTATGTTTGTTATGTTTGTAATCCTTTTATTTTAATCTGTCTCTTTTGCTTTTGCATACAACATATTGTCGAGTCTTGCTTTCATTCAGTTTTATTTGATTAATTCAATGTACCTTCATTTGTTTTAAATTATAACTAGGATTTAATTCGCCATCTTGTTTCATATTTTTCATTTCCTGTATTTTATGCACTGTTTAACTGAAATTCCATAAAATTCTTTTTGTGGGATTTAAAGTTATATAAAATTACATATAGGCTGATTTTATTTTTCTTAAACATTTATGGAGTAACTTCTATTTCTTAAATGTTTCAATGACTATATTTTCCATCTTAAAAAAGATATATATTAATGCACTCAATGTGTGTTCTTTACAGTTACTACTGAATTATTAATGCCTGAAATATTACTTTTGGTAAAATACAGGAGCTTTGTCTTCTCTCCTTCTTTTCTTCCCTCCTTCCATGTATTTTAGTATGTTTATTTAAAATTATTCAGTTTTCTGTATTAATACTGTACTTCAAAAGCATTTATTTGATCTACTTCACTGTTTATCCTTGAGGTATGGGCAACCTCGGGAGTCTAGTTTATTTGGCCTGGGAGCTTATATTACCTCTGGAATATTGACTCTTTGATCTTGGAGAAAGACCATAGGCCAGGCCTTAGTCTAAGCTAGTTCAAGATATGTAGATGTGTGGAATAGAGTATGGGCATTCAGGTACCACCAACCAAAGTTATCACTTTATTTTCCAACAACCCAGCAAGAAACAACTCTGTCAGGATTTCACCCCCATTCCTTAAGGAGTGTAATAGAGAGAAAAGGCAATTTTATAAGACCCTACTCCACAGACCCTGGGAGTTGAGTTGGGAGAGGTAAAGGACTTAATACCCACTTACTTTCACCTCATCCAGTGAGATTCTTGCCCACATAGGTACCCATAGTAATGTTTTGAGAAATGAGGATAGGCAGTGATTATACAGAGGTAAAGAAGAGAGGAAAAAATGAAGTGAAGAAAAATAAACAGAATTTTAAACTTTTCTTCCATTATTACTTCTATTGTTTTGTTTTTTCTGCCCTAAGCTGTGACCACCGACTTCTTACACAGCAACAGAAAATACTGTTTCTGCTGCTGCTGTTTTTGTAGATACTGGAATGTATTTTTCCCTATTGTGTCTTAGCACCAATTTTAGAAGTAGTAAGTAGCAACTCATACAAGTTGGACATCTTGCTCTACACATTATTTTTTTTGTGGGAAGTATGGTGAACTTGTGTCTGTATTCAATATGTGTTGTTTATGTGAAGTCTTTCTATTCAGGGTTTATGTTTCCTCTTTTAAATTCACATTTCTTTTTCATTTTGTTATGATTTCACATGTATAGACTTCATAGCTAGACAGTACTGTAGAGCTGAAAAAATCTGTTTCTTTAACAGTGAAAATAAAATCTCCATTTAAAATTAAAATATTCTGAAATCTGACCTTATAAATATTCCTTGGAAAAGACACTTAAATGAAGTGTGAAAATGTCAACAATTAGCTAATAAATCTTTGTGAAATTCTCTTTATATGCAATTTTTAAATCCATTGGTAACTAACAGATATAAAGCTTAGAATAAATAACATATGGTGAGACTTATGAAATCTCATCCGAAACTTTATTCTTTTGCAAATACAATTGAATGCTACTAAATATTACCCTTTTTATAACTTAAATAATCCTCACACATTATTTTAGTGAATTAAGCCACCTTTTTATCTTTTTCAAACTAAAGCAATATACCAGACAAAGGAAAATGGATATGTTTATTTCTGTGCATATTATTGTTTACATGGAAATATCAATACAATTGCATGAGCCTTATATTAGAAGTGCCAAGACAGCAAATTCTGTAAGATAACTAATACTTTTTAAATTCCAGTTAATTTTATTGATTTCCCAAACCCTCCTCCTCCCCATCACCACTAAGAAAGTGCCTTGCTTTGTCCTTAGAAACTCTGGCTACAAAGTCCATTGGCTCCATTTCTCTCTGTGTCCCCTTTGCACCCCACCTATCCTTTTTTTTCCCCTCTTCTTCTTAACCTGCTTTTCCTTTTTGTTTTTGCCATTTCTTCCATCTACTTCCTTCTTGTTTTCCTTTACTTTTGCATCTTTTTTTGTCTTTTGTTATTAAGTAGTAGCAGTACCATTTCTCAAACAGTACCAATGGTAGTTGTATCCAGTATTCATTTATTAAATACCTTCAATGTGTTGGACACTTCAGGTTCCACTATGGTCTGAATGTTTCTTTCCTCCCGAAATTTGCATTGTTAAATTCTAACTAGTATCAGGAGGGTAAGCCCTTCATGATAAGGTCATGAAGACAGAACCCTCATAAATAGAATTAGTGCCTTTATGTAAGAGACAGCAGGCAGATCTCTTGCTACTTCCATCATATGAGGATATAGGGAGGAAGTGCCATCTGTGAGTTAGCAGGGCCTCATCAGACACTATGTCTACTGGTACCTTGATGTTAGACTTCCCCACCTCCAGAACTGTGAGAGATATTACTAAGTTGCTATTGTTTGTAAGCCCCCCAGTCTATGATATTTGTTGTTGCAGCCCCAACAAACAGAAGGATTTGGCAGAAATTGGCTTTTCTGTTAAAATTATGCTGAAAACTTTGAAATTAGGTTAAAATTAATAGTCTAAGGAATTTAGATTAATAAAAGTAGATTTAAAAACTCTAGAGTTGTGCATATTTACTTGGAAAAAGTATATAATCTGTCTGTATATACTTTGTTCCTATGTTGATTTAGTTGTTCCCTGGGGACTCAAGATGGTAAAGAATCTGCCTGCAGTACAGGAGACCTAAGTTTGGTCCCTGGGTCAAGAAGATGCCTTTAAGGAGGGCATGGCAACCCGCTCCAGAGAGAGGAGCCATGTGAGCTACACTCCATGGGGTTGCAAAGAATCGGACAGGAGTGAGCAACTAACACTTTCACTAAAAATGGAGCAAGTATACAGTAGTGCAGTTTTAAGTATTTAAAAGAGAGTTGAAAATGAAGTAATGCTAAAATTAAAATTTCTATAAATTTCGTTAATGAGTTGTTACTCTCTTTAAATATTCTGGCTATATTCTTTCCTGTGCATTAGAACGCAAACCAAAAAGTGCATGGTACTTCATAATAAACTCAGTGGATAGTGAATAGTGAAGTCGCTCAGTCATGTCCGACCCCATGACTGTAGCCTACCAGGCTCCTCTGTCCATGGGACTTTCCAGGCAATAGTCCTGGAGTGGATTGCCATTTCCTTCTCCAGGGGATCTTCCCAACCCAGGGATTGAGCCCGGGTCGCCCACATTGTAAACAGACGCTTTACCGATCTTGTCATATACAACAGTGACATTAACAAGTGCCTGAAAATTGTCATTGTGGCTTATGACATTCTGTATTAATTGTTTTACAAGAGATTGGTAACATGTACCTGACCTAAACTAAATCCCTTTAAGAATAAATGGCAGTTGCAAGGTTTGCTTTGCTCAGCATTCTCAAAGAGATTAAAATATTAAAAATTTTTGACCTGTAATTTCAGGAATCAAATTGGAAATACATTAAATTTTATTTTATAGATACAAAAAGAAGTAAAATGCATAAAATCATTTACATTTTAAATCACAAAAATCCTGGGCCAAGTGAAGAAAAAAGATCAAGTTAACATACTTCGTGAACTTACCAGATTTCTTGACAGAAAGTAATTTTTTTTTCCTGGAGTTTATATTGCCCTGGAGAGGGGTAGACCAGACAAAATCCAGAGGTCAGATTATGAAGAACCAAATGAATAATGCTAAGAAAAGTTTTAAACTTATCCTAATGTGTGATGTGTCAGAACCAGTGAAGCATAAACTGATTTTATTTTAGAAAGATTAGTTTGGCTGCAGTAGGGAACATGTATTAAGTGAAACAAAACTGCAGGAGAGTGTAGTATTAAATGGTTATTGCAAGATTTTGGAGGGAAAAGTCATGAGGGCCTGGAGTAAATGCTGGCAGTTACAATGGAGAAGAATAGACACATTTGAAGGTTATTTAGGAAGAGAATTTCTTGGACTTTTGATGGATGAACTTGGAAATCTAAGCATCCAGGATGACTCATAGGGGATTTATTGGGAGATTCTTTGGTAACACTACCTCCTTCTGAAATCCAAAGAGAAAAATTTTAAAAGATGAGAAGTCTTATTTAGAATATGGTGAGATTATGATGCATTGAGCTCTTTAAGTAGACATACCTAGTAGGTAATTTGACGGGATAGGCATTGTTCAAAGAAGTTGCATACACACACACACACACACACGTGTGTGTGTGTGTGTGTGTATTCACTAAGGAAAGAAAGGGTTAGATGTGACATTATCTTTCATAATTTGATTTACTGTATCGTTGTCATTGTTGTTTAGTCACACAGTCTTCTTGTCTGACTCTTTTGCGACTCCAAGGACTGTAGTCTGATAGGCTCCTCTGTCCATGGAATTTCCCAGGCAAAAATACTGGAGCAAGTTGCCATTTTCTTCTCCAGGAGATCTTCCTGCCCCAGGGATTGAACCCACATCTCCTGCTTTACAGGCAGATTCTTTGCCATCACCATTTGGAAATGGAATAAGGAGAGGCAAAGGAACAGTAAGCATACTAATGCTTTCCTGATACCTTTCATGGGATAGAACTGCTTACTATCTAACTTTGACATGTCAACAGATAGAGGTCTACTTGTTTTTGCTGTTGTTTAGGCACTAAGTCACGTCTGACTCTTTTGCAACCCCATGGACTGTAGTCTCACAGGCTCCACTGTCCTTGGAATTCTCCAGGCAAGAATACTCGAATGAGTCCTCACTTCCCTCTCCAGGGGATCTTCCCAACCTGAAGATTGAACCTCTGTCTCCTGCATTGGCAGAAAGATTCTTCACTGCTGAGTTACCAGGAAAGCCCATAGATATTTAGACATATACTTAAGATACTAGTGATTTTTAGAAGAATAAATTTAAAGCAATATTAATTGATAGACAATGAAATTTGAAAGGTTAAAGAGAAAGTATAGGATAAGGAAACTGTTAATTTCTCATAATTTTTAGTGAGGGGTCAATTGTGTCTAAGTATGTGTCTAATATGATGAATCAAGAAATAGAGGAAATTACATTTTAAATTTTTGATGAAACCTCAATAAAAAATATAAAAAAAAATAACAGTTAAGATTGTTTGAATCTGTCAGTGGAACCAGGATGAGAGGAGAATATTTTACTTTTAATTTTATACACTTTTTTATGCTTTGGGTGAGACATTTGAAAACATTGCATCTAAAATGTCTAGTTTTTAAAATATTGGCTATTAACAATATCTGATATTAAAATATTTGTTATATAATGGAATCAGTTCAGCTCAGTTGCTCAGTTGTGTCCGACTCTTTGCGACCCCATGAATTGCAGCACGCCACACCTCCCTGTCCATCACAAACTCCCAGAGTTCACTCAGATTCGCGTCCATTGAGTCAGTGATGCCATCCAGTCATCTCATCCTCTGTCATCCCCTTCTCCTCCTGCCCTCAATCCCTTCCAGCATCAGAGTCTTTTCAAATGAGTCAACTCTTCGCATGACACCTCTCCAAAGTATTGGAGTTTCAGCTTTAGCATGATTCCTTCCAAAGAAATCCCAGGGCTGATTTCCTTCGGAATGGACTGGTTGGATCTCCTTGCAAATCCTGAAAGATGATGCTGTGAAAGTGCTCAACTCAATATGCCAGCAAATTGGAAAAACTCAGCAGTGGCCACAGGACTGGAAAAGGTCAGTTTTCATTCCAATCCCAAAGAAAGGCAATGCTAAAGAATGCTCAAACTACTGCACAATTGCACTCATCTCACATGCTAGGAAAGTAATGCTTAAAATTCTCCAAGCCTGGCTTCAGCAATATGTGAACCGTGAACTCCCTGATGTTCAAGTTGGTTTTAGAAAAGGCAGAGGATCCAGAGATCAAATTGCCAACATCCTCTGAATCATGGAAAAAGCAAGAGAGTTCCAAAAAAACATCTATTTCTGCTTTATTGACTATGCCAAAGCCTTTGACTGTGTGGATCACAATATAATGGAATAGGCAAGTACAAAATAATATGTAGGCACTATGGCTGAAAATAGGTAAAATTAATATGCATAGTAGCCAAAATGCAAGTAATACATATATGTAGACTATGATTATGGAGAAGACAATGGCACCTCACTCCAGTACTCCTGCTTGGAAAATCCCATGGATGGAGGAGCCTGGTAGGCTCAGTCCATGGGGTCGCACAAAGTCGGACATGACTGAAGTGACTTAGCAGTAGCAACAGTAGCAGACTATGATTATATATCATTTACAATTAAAATGTCATTTGATTTTTAATATTAAAATGAAAAGTTTAATGATACATTTTTAAATCAGTAAACAAAACTGGTCTTGAATACTGCTACTTTTGATCTTAACACTATTTACTGAGTTTTTGGAAATAATATCTTTGAGATCAGTTTTCTCTTTCCTTGACTTTTGGTTTTGACTTTCTCTTTCTCGTGTCTCTTTTGATTATACAAGTCAGGAAAACAATTTGGTCTACCTTAAACTAAAATTGGAATGTACTAAAGCACTGCCAGAGTGACTCGGGAAATCAAAGTGGAGAATGAAGCAAGGCCCCAGGAGTAATTGTAATTACGTTTCAGATGATAGTAGCTTCCATTCTCTACACTCATATCTGCTGTTTCTTTATTTTCTTATTTTTTCTTCTGTCATTTGTTTTTCCAGAGAACAACTTTTGCTATTTCTCCTCTCTGCCCCACTATAAACTTGACTATTGCTAGCTCCCGAACTTTACTACTTTAAATATAAACAGCACAGGAAAGAGTAACTTATTTTTCTTATTTCTTGTACCAAAATTGCCAGAAAAACAGCAAATTACCTGTCAAATCACTGAACAATGATGGGATGATCATACTGTGCTAACTGGTAACTGTGGCAATATCCTTGTGAGGAGAGCAACAATGAGTACTGATTAGAAAAGATGAGTGTCTGCTACTATCTGAAAATTGAATGCATTCATGTAAATATTTTTTGTACTCTTAGCCCAGTTCCTAGCATTATTTATGGATTCAGCAACATGAATCCCTCTCTTACAACTTATATCACCATATATGTGCTTGGATGTCTCAGTTGCCTCACTTTTTACTATGATTCACCCTTAATTCACCCTTCTTTTTGGTTTCCTATTCACTCCTGTTTGCAACTGAGCCAACTTCTACAGTGTTCCCCATATCAGAAATGTGCTGCCATCCAGCCTCCCAGTTTGCTCAGAACAGAAACTTCGGAGTCAATCTTGCTTTACTTTTTCCTTAACCTACCTATACAATAAATTGCTAGCTTTCAAATCTGTCTCTTATTTTGAGTCCGGAAAATATATAGAACTCTATTCCTCTTGCCAAAAGCATTTCTTCTAGACTACTGTATTATTATTAGCTTCCAGATTCTCTTCTTCTCACATCTTCCCTGCCATTTCCTTTTATTGTCTTCCTATAGCAGCCAGACTAAGGTTGGCTAAAGACAATTGAATCATGCTTAAATTAAGTAGGAAACCACAGAAATGTTTCACCATAAAAGCCAATACTTAGTAGAACCTGCAATCATCTGATGATAATATGTCTCTTGCTCACAGAGTTCTAAGCACATTGTACATTTTTTGTTTCTCAAAAAAGTGCATATACTGTTCCATGAAATCAAGATTGCTGGGAGAAATATCAGTAACCTCAGATATGCAGATGACACCACCCTTATGGCAGAAAGTGAAGAGGAACTAAAGAGCCTCTTGATGAAGGTGAAAGAGGAGAGAGAAAAAGCTGGCTTAAAACTCAACATTCAAAAAACAAAGATCATGGTATCCATTCCCATCACTTCATGGCAAATAGATGGGGAAACCATAGAAACAGTGAGAGACTTTATTTTCTTGGGCTCCAAAATCACTGCAGTCATGAAATTAAAAGATGCTTGCTCCTTACAGGAAAAGCTATGACAAACCTAGATAGTATATTAAAAAGCAGAGACATCACTTTGCCAACAAAGATCTGTATAGTCAAAGCTTTGGTTTTTCCAGTAGTCATGTATGGATGTGAGAATTGTACCATAAACAAGACTGAACGCCAAAGAATTGATGTTTTTGAACTGTAGTGTTGAAGAAGTCCCTTGGACTGCAAGAAGATCAAGTGAGTCAATCTGAAAGGGAATCAATCCTGAATATTCATTGGAAGGACTGATGCTGAAGCTCCAATACTTTGGCTACCTGATGAGAACTGACCATTAGAGAAGACTCTGATGCTGGGAAAGATTAAAGACAGAAGGAGAAGGGGACGACAGAGGACAAGATGGTTTTATGGCATCGCCAACTCAGTGGACATGAATTTGAGCAAACTCCGGGAGTAGGTGATGGACAAGGAAGCCTGACGTGCTGCAGTCCAAGGGGGTCACAAAGGGTCAGACACAACTGAGCCACTGAACTGAACTAAAACCCCATGAAACAACAAACATATATACTTCTTTCATTATTTTTTACAATCTCTTTAAAAAACAGTCACCTACTTACTGCCTGGATGTATCCTTGTCCTGTAGGTTTAAGCTGAAGTATTATTTTCTCAAATAACTTCTGTATCTTCACATGTTAGATAAAGAGCATCTTCATGTCATTCCCTCTCCTAATAGTTCATTGCTTCCCATTATATCACTTACCAAAACTTGTAATTTTTTACCTAGCAGAGTGTTTCCTTGTTGAAGCCTATGTCCCCTATGAGCTATAAGCCATGAAAGAGCAAGGATAACAGTGTTGTGTGTGCGTATGTGTGTGTGTGTGTGTGTGTGTGTGTTTTTACCACTCTCTCTGTAACAAGAGCATTCTGTTCAGTGCTCTCTACTTATCACTCTCTCTTTTTAAACTTTGTCCTAATTTTATTAAAGTAGCAGTTTGAACCATTACATAAGGTATAAACATTACAAAACATTTCACATGTTTTGACTTTTGTATACATGACAGCATGTTCACCACCAAAAGTGTAGTTTTCATCCATCACCATGCACTTGACTTACTCATTCTGCCCTCCTCAGCCTTTCCTGTCTGGTAACCGCAATTCTGTTTCCTGTATTTATGTGTTTGTTTTTCATTGGTTTGGTTGGTTGATGGATTTACTTTTTATTGACATATGTATAAGTTTGGATATAGACACACAGATATCAGTTCAGTTCAGTTCAGTTCAGTCACTCAGTCGTGTCCGACTCTTTGCAACCCCATGAATCGCAGTACACCAGGCCTCCCTGTCCATCACCAACTCCCAGAGTTCACTCAGACTCACGTCCATTGAGTCCGTGATGCCATCCAGCCATCTCATCCTCGGTCGTCCCCTTCTCCTCCCGCCCCCAATCCCTCCCAGCATCAGGGTCTTTTCCAATGAGTCAACTCTTCGCATGAGGTGGCCAAAGTACTGGAGCTTCAGTTTTAGCATCATTCCTTCCAAAGAAATCCCAAGGTTGATCTCCTTCAAAACGGACTGGTTGGATCTCCTTGCAGTCCAAGGGACTCTCAAGAGTCTTCTCCAACACCACAGTTCAAAAGCATCAATTCTGCGCTCAGCCTTCTTCACAGTCCAACTCTCACATCCATACATGACCACAGGAAAAACCATAGCTTTGACTATACGGACCCTAGTCGGCAAAGTACTCTCTCTGCTTTTGACTCTATTA
>SJXQ01008098.1:96269-220338 GCA_006408695.1 Aepyceros melampus | reverse complement strand
TGTGATCCACACAGTCAAAGGCTTTGGCATAGTCAATAAAGCAGAAATAGATGTTTTTCTGGAACTCTCTTGCTTTTTCCATGATCCAGCGGATGTTGGCAATTTGATCTCTGGTTCCTCTGCCTTTTCTAAAACCAGCTTGAACATCAGGAAGTTCACGGTTCACATATTGCTGAAGCCTGGCTTGGAGAATTTTGAACATTACTTTACTAGCATATGAGATGAGTGCAATTCTGTGGTAATTTGAGCATTCTTTGGCATTGCCTTTTTTTGGGACTGGAATGAAAACTGACCTTTTCCAGTCCTGTGGCCACTGCTGAGTTTTCCAGATTTGCTGGCATATTGAGTGCAGCACTTTCACAGCATCATCTTTCAGGATTTGAAATAGCTCCACTGAAATTCCATCACCTCCACTAGCTTTGTTCGTAGTGATGCTTTCTAAGGCCCACTTGACTTCACATTCCAAGATGTCTGGCTCTAGATGAGTGATCACACCATCGTAATTATCTGGGTCATGAAGATCCTTTTTGTATAGTTCTTCTGTGTATTCTTGCCATCTCTTCTTAATATCTTCTGCTTCTGTTAGGTCCATACCATTTCTGGCCTTTATCGAGCCCATCTTTGCATGAAATGTTTCCTTGGTATCTCTAATTTTCTTGAAGAGATCTCTAGCCTTTCCCATTCTGTTCTTTTCCTCTGTTTCTTTGCACTGATTGCTGAGGAAGGCTTTCTTATCTCTTCTTGCTATTCTTTGGAACTCTGCATTCAGATGCTTATATCTTTCCTTTTCTCCTTTGCTTTTCACCTCTCTTCTTTTCACAGCTCTTTGTAATGCTTCCCCAGACAGCCATTTTGCATTTTTGTATTTCTTTGCCATAGGGATGGTCTTGATCCCTGTCTCCTGTACAATGTGACAAACTTCATTCCATAGTTCATCAGGCACTCTATCTATCAGATCTAGGCCCTTAAATCTATTTCATTTTCACTATATAATCATAAGGGATTTGATTTAGGTCATACCTGAATGGTCTAGCGGTATTCCCTCTTTTATTCAATTTCAGTCTGAATTTGGTAATAAGGAGTTCATGATCTGAGCCACATTCAGCTCCTGATCTTATTTTTGTTGACGGTATAGAGCTTCTCCATCTTTTGCTACAGAGAATATAATCAATCTGATTTTGGTGTTGACCCTCTAGTGATGTCCATGTGTAGAGTCTTCTCTTGTGTTTTTGGAAGAGGATGTTTGCTATGACCAGTGCATTTTCTTGGCAAAAATCTATTAGTCTTTGCCCTGCTTCATTCCGCATTCCAAGGCCAAATTTGCCTGTTACTCCAGCTGTTTCTTGACTTCCTACTTTTGCATTCCATTCCCCTGTAATGAAGAGGACATCTTTTTTGAGTGTTAGTTCTGAAAGGTCTTGTGGGTCTTCATAGGACCATTCAACTTTAGCTTCTTCAGCATTACTGGTTGAGGCATAGACTTGGATAACTGTGACACTGAATGGTTTGCCTTGGAAACGAACAGAGATCATTTTGTCGTTTTTGAGATTGCATCCAAGTACTGCATTTTGGACTCTTTTGTTGACCATGATGGATACTCCATTTCTTCTGAGGGATTCCTGCCTGCAGTAGTGGATATAATGGTCATCTGAGTTAAATTCACCCATTCCAGTCCATTTTAGTTCACTGATTCCTAGAATGTTGACGTTCACTCTTGCCATCTCCTGTTTGACCATTTCAAATTTGCCTTGATTCATGAACTTGACATTCCAAGTTCCTGTGCAATATTGCTCTTTACAGCATCGAACCTTGCTTCTATCACCAGTCACATCCACAGCTGGGTATTGTTTTTGCTTTGGCTCCACCCCTTCATTCTTTCTGGAGTTATTTCTCCACTGACCTCCAATAGCATATTGGGCACCTACTGACCTGGGGAGTACCTCTTTCAGTATCCTATCATTTTGCCCACATGACCACTGGAAAAACCATAGCCTTGACTAGATGGACCTTTGTTGGCAAAGTAATGTCTCTGCTTTTGAATATGCTATCTAGGTTGGTCATAACTTTTTTTTTCAAGGAGTAAGCGTCTTTCAATTTCATGGCTGCAGTCACCATCTGCAGTGATTTTGAAGTCCAAAAAAATAAAGTCTGGTACTGTTTCCACTGTTTCCCCATCTATTTCCCATGAAGTGATGGGGCCGGATGCCATGATCTTTGTTTTCTGAATGTTGAGGTCTAAGCCAACTTTTTCATTCTCCTCTTTCACTTTCATCAAGAGGCTTTTTAGTTCCTCTTCAATAAGGGTGGTGTCATCTGCATATCTGAGGTTATTGATATTTCTCCTGGCAATCTTGATTCCAGCTTGTGCTTCTTCCAGCCCAGCATTTCTCATGATATACTGTACGTATAAGTTAAATAAGCAGGGTGACAATATACAGCCTTGACATAAAATATACAGAATAATAAATATGAAAATTCTTATATTTCTTGAATTCATAGTTTACATATATATACTGTAATTACTGATGAATGAATTAATAAATTATAGCTATCCATTAAATATTTATTCAAATCAATTAAGCCCAGCTTACCATTTCTGCATACTATTTCTGTTGAAAGATGAATAAACAGATATCCAAAGCAGCTAAATAGTTGATGTAGTCACATACAATCCATTCTTAGGAAACATGTGCTGTTAGATTTGATGTAGATTTTGTCTTAGTAGATTTTGCTTTTCACATATACATTTATGGGATTCTATTTTATTTTTACTTTTGTTTATGAGTATGTTGAAGGAAATTGAAGGATAAGGCATTTTATGGTGTTTGGAATTCCTTGAGTTTGCCAGTAAAGTTTGATCTGTGTGTACAATGCATCTGGTGAAGTGTGATTCATGACATCCATTGTTTTCCGGCTGATTGTCAACCTGTAATGCTCTGCTAACTCTGCACTTCTTCAGTGATCTTGTCTCCCTTAGCTTATCTTTCTGGAATCCTGTCATCAGCATATTGCTGTGAATGAATGACTGCCTTGAGAAATTTTATGTCACTTCTCAGTTTATTACAAGAATTTTCTCTACAAAAATTAAATCAATATCAACTGTAAAGTAAAATGATCACAGTTCCCCTTTTTGAAGAAAAGTGGTTCTTTTCTTCAAAACAGGAATCTAATTTTTAAACCATCGTGATAAAGTCAGCAGGATATTATTTTATTCTGATCTTCTAAATAAAAATATCAAGCAAGGAAAAGCTAGAACTTTTGTTATGCTTTCAAAAGTGTCAGTCTCAATGTACAGGCAGTCACATTTCTTTTTTATTGATATTTTGTTAAATAGGAACAATTTTCAAGGTTGAATTAAGGTTGTATTAGTCAACACTATTGAAAGTCCTAGAACTCCCCAGTAACTATATTCAAATTCCATTTTTACAAGTTGAATCTGTGTGTATGTGTGCATGTGTGAGAGAGAGCCTTAAAAGGGGCGATAAAGAGCATCCTTCTTTGCCTTCCTAAATTCAGAACTAATTGCAAACTAGAGCATTCAGAGAGATTGAATTAGAATATAATACAATCCAAATCTGGCTTGGAATGCAGCCATGTAAGCATCCAGTGCATTCTTAGGTGAACTGAAGTGCCCCCCTGGAGTTGCTGACAAAAATGCAGACCTCTCTCACAGGGCCAGAGCCTGTATGCTTATGTCTGGACAAGCTGAGAGTTCATCCCGTAGACAGACCACGCCAGTAAGAAGGAGAGCAAGTTTGGTTATCCGAGGTCACCTACCAGTTTATGAATGGAGAGAAATGAGTGCGAGGTAGGAAAAGAAGCCAGAAGGATGCTTCTAGCAGAGTTCCCTTGTGCAGGTGGATCCAGGGGAATGGGGAGGGCCCCTGGATAATTCAAAAGTGAGTTTTGTAGCCTGGGTGTGTTAATGAGGGAATGTTCGGACTTGAAGTATCAAGAATACACTGGGCCTGATTTCCTATAGAAGTTGCTTCTACATTATGTTTTCCCCTTAATCACCATCATTGGAGGAATTATTTTATTAATTTCTTACCCATGATATAAAATTCAAGAAAGAGTAAAGGTAGAATATGTAAGGTTTTCTTAGGAAAAAAATGTCTAATCTATTCATGAAAATATTTCTGTATCGGTTCCTCAGGCATATTTCGTTTGTACCTATTCTTGAATGTCCTCACTTTTATGTTTTGTTTCCTGTCCTCTCCCCCTTGATTTTCTTTTAAGAAATCTGTACAGCTTAGAATTACTAGGAAAGCTCCTTGGTTCATATATCATTTCCAATATATCCCTACTTAAATTTATATACCATACAAATGCCAGAAATTTTACTGGACTTGTCATGTCCCTAATATTAAATTCCCTATAACCAGTGCTTCTGCAGTATGTCAAGCTCACCAGATGGTCTCCTTTGAATCCTCTCAAACCTCATGCCTCATCTCTCATTTGCCTACTTCTTTATTAAAAAAAAAAAAAATTGATCCAACACCTAGAATGTGCCAGAACTACATTAGACAGTGTGGTGTCAATATGGCTCTAAATAGATAACGATCTTTGCTATAAGGAATTTATATGCTACTGCAGAAGACAGAACAAATACAGGCAAACAGCCAAATAAAAGGAGTAATTGAAATGAATGACATGTAATTAAAAAAAGAGAGATTAAAAGATAATCATCTGAAGATGGAGATCTAATTTAAAGAAGAAATATCTAAGGCAGCAGAGGCACCTAATATGAAGATCATTTCCAGATGGAGGAAATAGCACTTTAAAAATTTAAGTGTGAAAAAAAAAATCAAGTGTGAAAAATCTTGGTTCACTCAAGCAACTATGGAAGATGAGTATGAGTCACTTTTCAAGGAGAAGACTGGTATGAGATGAAGTTAGAATAATAAATAAATGCCAGCAGAGTCAGGGCTATATACTGACATTTTCTCTGTCCTTATATTTTTGACCCATTTTTGAAATATTTCAGTATTAAAAAAAACCACCTTTACTCTTTGCCCTTTCTACAACTTTGTCAAACTTTTCCTAAGGTAGGATAACCAAAAATCAGAAGCACCTAGGAACCAGTCAAATGCTGACATTTGTGAGACTCGGGGTAAGAACACAAAAAAAGGGGACTCACTTTAAAAACTATTCAATAAAATAGTTCTAGCCTTGTAACTTGATAAATATACCTTGCTAATGACAGCTGCTTGCCCTCATCCTGCTTTCCGATCGATGACCGGCATAAAGACAATGCTGTGCTTCTTGGCTGTGCTCTCGATGAAGTCCTTGAAGGTCATAGGCACAGAACTGGCAGGCACGCCGACGCCCCCGGGCCATGTTCTTGGCCTCGCGCAATTCCTGCATGCCCTCGTACTGGAAGTCCTTCCTCTGCTCCGTGTGGGTGAGGAAAGATGATGAGTTAAGTCCTTAGTGTTAGACTGGCCATGAGCTCCGGCTGGGCAGACGCACCAAAGAGCCGCCAGCACAGTGGTGACGGAGGTGGACCCGGCTTACGTGAGCCTGTGTTCAGGGAACAGTGCTCCTCTCAGCCACAGAGGACAGAGGAGCAGCTGCTGGCTAAGTAACTATGTGGAGGAGCTGGGAGGAGCCCACGGGTGCCTGAACTCGAACTCAGTGTGGTTGATGTGCTCAGGGCCTCCACCAGGGGCCCCCACTCACCGACACTGGAGGACACCACCCTATTCATGATGTCAAGAGCCTTGCTGAACTTGTCCTTGACCGATGGGCACCAGCACTTGGTCCGAGAACACGGACTTCCAGCCCAGTTACCACTTGGTGATCTCCTCCTCACTGGGGCTGTTACTCAGCTGGGAGCACAGCGCTTGTTGAGAGGAGACAGGTGAGAAGCCGGAGTCCACCATGGCAACAAGTGGGAGCACAGCTTCCATTTGCTTGTTTGGGTCCCAGTCCTACAAGCTGGTGACACTTGCAGGGTTTCAGGGACGCAATGGGGTCAGCTCGGCAGCGAAGGGCCCTGCATGTAACTCTGCGCCTTGGCCTCCCACCCACAGCCCTGGGCGCTCTGAGGATCGGGGGTGGTGCAGGTGGAGTTCTCCAGACCGCATGAGGCCAGTGTTCAATAAAGGGTGCTCACGGTGGTCCTGAGGATTTCCCTGGTGGCTTAGACGGTAAAGCGTCTATCTACAATGTGGGAGACCTGGGTTCGATCCTTGTGTCAGGAAGATCCTCTGGAGAAGGAAACGGCAATCCACTTCCAGGACTCTTGCCTGGAGAATCCCATGGACTGAGGAGAGTGGAAGGCTACAGTCCATGGGATTGCAAAGAGTCAGACATGACGGAGGGGCTTCACTTTCACTTTCTTTCACTTTAATGACTTGTAAAGCTATGATAAAATTATAGATTTTTTTTTTTTTTTTTTTGGACCCCTTAGCATCTGTGAAGGAACTTGGCAATATGGAGAGAGCAAGTCCTGGCTCCAGACTAACCTAGTCTTTCACTGTCCTATACTCGGCCCTTCAGAGGCTCAGGAGGAATGACCTGGGTCATGTCCTAAACCAGACAATTAATTCAAGGGTTCTGGAGTATGGTTGAAAGGAAAAACATGGCTTTGATTTTGTACATGGGGAGAGAATCCTCTCTCCATGGACAGAGACATGGTGGGCGGATGGCCGGAATAGATTCTCTAATACAATTTCTCTTATCTAAGTTGAAGGACAATACTGACCAGTGCAGCTATTAAGTATAGAGCTAATGCTAACCTTTCTTATTTAAATTCCAGTCTCTGTTGTTGAAAGTGGGTAATGAGTACATAGGGATTCCTGATGTTACTCTCCCTACAGTTTGTTAATGTTAGCAATTTTCTGTAACCAAAAAAAGTGAGAAAACATTTTCATATCTTCTTCAAGGTTCCAGGAAATTTTCTGTTCTATGTGAAGAGGTTTAATTTGCTTGGTCACCATTTGTTTATAATCCTACTGACGTCTTTAGTAATACACCCTCATTAATGGTGGGTAAAAATAATCAATGTGCTCTGTAATATTGCTTTTTCTTTCCTGAGTTTATCCTTGGACTTGGCATCATAAATTCCAGTAACTTTCCCTGTATTTTTATTCTTTATATTTAAATAATCTTATTGACATTGATGGGCTTCCCAGGTGGTATAGTGGTAAAGATCTGCCTGCCAGTGCAGGAGATGTGAGAGAGGCAGTTTCAATCACTGGGTCAGAAAGAGCCTCTGGAGTAGGAAATGGCATTCCACTCCAGAATTTTTGCCAGGAAAACTGCATAGACAGAGGAGCCTGGCAGGCTACAGTCCTTGGTCTCGCAAAAGATTGGACATGACTGAGCAATTGAGCATGCATATCCATTGACATTGAGCACTGTCTTATAAAGGACTCCAAACTCTTTTTCATCCACCCAAATTCTAGTTTAAAATTAACTCAGTGTGAATTTTCTTATGTTGAATTACATTGCTTTAAATTTTAAAAGTTAGCTTTCCTCCTCTTATAGAGTGGCAGTCTCAATCTTTCAGTATTGTTTTTTCTTTCCATGGACTTAATCTTTAGATCCATGGTTTAGAATCTAAATTTAGGATTATACTATTTTAAGCAGTCTTTGTATTCTTTTTATATTTTAAAGTATTCCTTTTCCTAATTCCAACCTATTCTTTGCAAAGCTTTCTTTGCAACCTTTGGATAATAACACAGCCTCAGGTCTGTGTGGAGAAGGCTATGGCAACCCACTCCAGTATTCTTTCCTGGAGAATCCCAGGGACGAGGGAGCCTGGTGGGCTGCTGTTTGTGTGGTCGCACAGAGTTGGACACGACTGAAACGACTTAGCAGCAGCGGCAGCAGCAAGTATGTGTTCATATAGTGAGGCTATAATCAAAACCATATTCCTCGTTGGGTAGGATCTGAACCCACCTGAACCTCAGATTGGGACTCAAACCCATGATCCTTGAATTAGGAGGGGACTTGAACCTACTGTCTTTTAATTTAAATTATTCACCTGGTCAGAACTTAAGCTCGGGTTCTTTCATTTTGTCACAGAAGGAATTCAGTGTGAGGCAAAGTGATAAGCAAAGAGTGAGTTTATTAGCATGTATGCTTGTGCAAGATACAAGTGGGCTGGCATGAGAGCACAGCAACCCCAGGAACCAAGGGGGCTACGTTTGTATAATCAAAGAAAAAATGGGGAGGGGAGAAGACTGTATTCTTCCTCATTCTTGAGCAGACATCAAGGATTAAATCATTGATTTCTCCTTCGGTCTTATATGGTGCTTCCCAGGTAGCTGAGTGGTAAAACAACCTGCCTGCCAATGCAGTAGACACAGACGATACAATCTCAGTTTCTGGGTTGAGAAGATCCCCTGCTGTAGAAAATGGCAACCCAATACAGTATTCTTGCCTGGAAAATTCTGTGGACATATCAGCCAGGTGGACTACAAATCATGGGGTCTCAAAGACTCTGAGCACTCCTCTTTGATCTCCTATGGCTTAACCAGGACTGTTGTGGCACTATTTAAATCATATGTATATTAGCAAAATGGTGATAAAAAATACTAAAATATGATAATCAATCTCAGGTTTTGATATCATGTACCCTTTTACCCAGTTTTAGCTTTCCCCCTTCACCTGTACTTCTGTCTTTTGTTGTTGTTCAGTCAGTCAGTCATGTCTGACTCTTTGTGACCCCATGGACTGCAGCAAACCAGGTTTCCCTGGCCTGCACCATCTCCAGGAGCTTGCTCCAATTCGCATCCACTGAGTCAGTGATGCCATCAAACCATCTCGTCCTCTGTCGTCCTCTTCTCCTGCCTTCAGTCTTTCCCAGCATCAGGGTTTTTGTAATGAGTTGGCTCTTTGCATAAGGTGGCCAAGTATTAGAGCTTCAGCATCAGTCCTTCTGATGAGTATTCAGGGTTTTTTTTTCTTTTGGATTGACTGTTTTGATCTCCTTGCAATCCAAGGGACTCTCAAGAGTCTTTCCCAACACCAGAGTTCAAAATTATCAATTCTTCAGCATTCAGCCTTCTTTATGGTCCAACTCTCACATCCATACATGACTACTGGAAAAACCAGAGCTTTGACTATACAGACCTTTGCTGACAAAGTAATATCTCTCTTTTTAATATGCTGCCTAGGTTTGTCATAGCTTTCCATCCAAGGAGCAATTTCATGTCTTAATTTCATGGCTGCAGTCACCATCTGCAGTGATTTTGGAGCCCAAGAAAAGAAAGTCTCTCACTGTTCCCATTCCCCATCTATTTGCCATAAATGATGGGACTAGATTCCATGATTTTCGTTTTTTGAATGTTGAATTTTAAGCCATCCTTTTCACTCTCCTCTTTCACCTTCATCAAGAGGCTCTTCAGTTCCTCTTTGCTTTCTGCCATAAGGGTGTTATCATCTGCATATCTGAGGTTGTTCATATTTTTCCTGGCAATCTTGATTCTAGCTTATGCTTCATCCAGCCCAAATTTTGCATGATGTACTCTGAATATAAGTTAAATAAGTAGGGTGACAGTATACAGCCTTGAGGTACTCCTTTGCTGATTTTGAACCAGCCTGTTGTTCCAAGTCTGGTTCTAACTGTTGCTTCTTGACCTGCATACAGATTTCTCAGGAGGAAGGTAAGGTGGTCTAGTATTCCCATCTCTTTAAGAATTTTCCAGTTTGTTGTGATCCACACAGTCAAAGACTTGAGCATAGTCAATGAAGCAAAAGTGGACATTTTTTCGGGAATTCTCTTCCTTTTCCAGTTGCCAACAAATGTTGGCAATTTGATCTCTGATTCCTCTGCCTTTTCCAAATCCAGCTTGGACATCGAGAAGTTTTCACTTCATGCACAGTTAAAGCCTGGCTTGGAGAATTTTGAGCATTACTTTGCTAGCATGTGAAATGAGTGCAATTGTGAGGTAGTTTGAACATTCTTGGCATTGCCTTTCTTTAGCATTGGAGTGATAACTGACCTTTTCCAGTCCTGCGGCCACTGCTGAGTTTTCCAAATTTGCTGGCATATTGAGTGCAGCAGTTTAACAGCATCATCTTTTAGGATTTGAAATAACTCAGCTGGCCTTCCATCACCTCCACTATCTTCGTACTGATGCTTCCTAAGACCCACTTGACTTTGCACTCCAGGATGTTGGCTCTAGGTGAGTAATCATACCATCATGGTTATCTGGGTCATGAAGATCTTTTTTTTTTGTATCGTTCTTTGTGTTAGTACTACCTCTTCTCAATATCTGCTGCTTCTGTTAGGTCAGTACCATATTTGTCCTTTATTGTGCCCATCTTTGCATGAAATGTTCCCTTGGTAGCTCTGATTTTCTTGAAGAGATCTCTAGTCTTTCCCATTGTATTGTTTCCCTCTATTTCTTTGTATTGTTCACTTAGGAAGGTTTTATTATTTCTCCTTGCTATTCTTTGGAACTCTGTATTCAGATGGGTATATCTTTCCTTTTCTCCTTTGCCTTTCATTTCTCTTCTTTTCTCAGCAATCTGTTAGAGCTCCTCAGATAGCCATTTTGTCTTTGCATTTCTTTTTCTTGGGGATGGTTTTGATCACTGCCTCCTGTACAATGTCATGAACATCCATCCATGGTTCTTCAGGCACTCTGTCTATAAGACCTAATCCCTTGAATCTATATGTCACTTTCACTGTATAATCATAAAGGATTTAAGTTATACCTGAATGGTCTAGTGGTTTTCCCTACTTTCTTCAATTTAAGTGTGAATTTTGCAATAAGCATTTTATCATCTGTGCTACAGTCAGCTCCTGATCTTGTTCTTGCTGACTGTATAGAGCTCCTCCATCTTCAACTGCAAAGAATATAATCAATCTGATTTCAGTGTTGACCATCTGGTGATGTCCATATGTAGTGTTGTTTCTCGTGTTGTTGGAAGAGGGTGTTGGCTTCTGTCCTGGCATGGAGAAATGCTACTCTTATCTTGTTTATTTAGTTATCAGAATTTGTGGCTTCAGTGTGTCTGGCACTTGGATGTATCTGTCTCCCTTCAAGGTAGTGTAGGTTGTAGGGATTCTTTTCTTGAGTTTTCATTAACTTACAATGATCTCCTTTAAATTTCTTTCTATCTTTAATCCCCTAGTGGAATTAAACTAATTATCCTAATCTGTTCCTATCATAATCACAATTACATGTATATCTATACCAACCTTTATTAATTTAATAAGAGTAAATTTCCTTTTTTGCATATTAATATATTTGTAAATTTTTTAAATTTTTTATTTTATATTGGGGTATATTTGATTTACAATGTTGTATTAGTTTCAGGTATAGGGCAAAGTTATTCAATTATACATATATATATATAGCCACTGCTTTTGAGATTCTTGCCCCATTTAGCTTATTACAGAATATTGAGCAGAGTTTCCTATGTTATACGGTAGGTCCTTGTTGGTTATCTATTTTATATTAGTAGTAGGTAATCTTAATTCCAAATCCCTAATTTATCCTGCCTCCACACCTTTCTGGTTTGGTAACCATAAATTTGTTTTTGAAGTTTGTCAACCTATTTCTGTTTCGTAGACAAATCCATATATATCATTTTTTTTTAGATTCCACATGTAAGTGATACCATGATAATTGTCTTTCTCTGAGTTACTTGACTTAGTATGATTATCTCTAGGTTTATCCATGTGGCTGCAAATGGCATTATTCCATTCTTTTCTTCTGGCTAAAATTGTTGTGTGTGTGACACACACACACACACACACACACATATACACAGTGCATCTTCTTTCTTTATCTGTTGCTCTGTTGATGGGCATGCAGGTTTTTTCCATGTCTTGGCTATTGTAGATAATGCTGCAATGAACATAGGAGTGCATGCAACTTTTTGAGTAATGATATTCTTGGATATACACCCAGGAGTGGGATAGATGGGTTATATGGTAGTTTTATTTTTAGTTTTTTAAGGAACTCCCACTCTGCTCTCCATAGTGATTGTGCCAGTTTACATTCCCACCAACAATGGGGAGGATCCTCTTTCCACCACACCCTCTCCATCACTTATTTGTAGGCTTTATGATGATTGCCATTCTGACCAATGTGAAGTCATCCTTCATTGTAGTTTTGATTTGCATTTTTCCAATAACAATGTTGATGTCCTTTCATGTGCCTTTTGGCCATCTGTATGTCCTCTTGGAGAAATGTCTGTTTAGACCTTTTCCCATTTCTTTGTTTACTTCATATTGAGCTACATGAGCTGTTTGTTAATTTTGGAGATTTATACCTGTCGGTCACATTGTTTGGAAATACTTTCTTCCATTCAGTGTGTTGTCTTTTTGTCTTGTTTATGGTTGCCTTTGCTGTGAAAAGCCTTTGAGTTTAATTAGGCTTCATTTGATATTTTTATTTTTCCTTTGGTTCTTCTAGGAGGTGTAACCAAAGAGCTATTGTTGCAATTTATGTCAAAGTATGTTCTGTCTATATTTTTCCATAGAAGTTTTATATTATCTGATCTTACATTTATGTCTTTAATTCATTTTGAGTTTATTTTTGTGTATTGTGTTAGAAAATGTTCTAATTTCATTCTTTTACATGTACTTGCCCAATTTTCCCAGCACCACTATGTGAAGAGACTGACTTTTCTCCGTTATATGTTCCTGCCTTCTTTGTCATAAATTAATGGACCATACGTGGATGAATTTATTTCTGGGCTTTCTATCCTGTCCCATTATTCCCCTTTTGTGCTAATACCATACTATTTTGATTGCTGTAGCTTTGTGATATAGTCTAAAGTCAGGGAGCCTGATTCCTCTAGCTTTGTTTTTTCTTTTTGAAGATCGCTTTGGCTCTTCAGGGTCTTTGTGTTTCCATACAGATTGTAAAGTTCTTTTTTTTTTTTTTTCCCCTAGTTTTTCTTAGCATGAGCCTTTGGTCATTATGTAGTGTCCTTTTTCATCTCTTATGACAGTCTTTATTTTAAAGTCTATTTTGCCTGATATGAGTATTGCTGTTCCAGCTTTCTTTTGATTTCTGTTTGCACCGAACATTTTTCCATCCTCTCATTTTCAGTCTGTATATGTCTTGGGATCTGAAGTAGGTCTCTTGTAGACAGCATATATGTGGATCTTGTTTTTGTATCTCTTTGCCCAGTCTGTATCTTTTAGTTGGAGCATTTAATCCCCTTACACTTAAGGTAATTATTGAGATGCATGTCCTTATTGGCATTTTGTGTTTGGATCATTTTTCTTTTGTGTGTGTGCATCTACTGTAGATTTTTGGCTTGTGATTCCCATGAGGTTTTGATATACCAGTCTATGTATTTAATACAGCAGGTAACAGGATTGCTTTCCGTTTCTGGTCTCTTAATTTCAAATGCATTTTCAATACAGTATGTCCCCTACATGCACACCTTCAAGTTGCAAACTTTCAAAGACGTGAATGTTTCTTTACATGTCAAATCACGTAAGTTAGTTTGCATGTCTCGCATACATTGTCACATGCTCGCATCCTCTACAAGTGGTGGTGTTTCTGTGTCCTTTATTGCACAATACTGTGTAGAGTACAGTACTACAGCATCTTTATTTCAAGTCCAGAATGTCCAGAAGCAAGAGACAGAATTAAATCTAGCAAGGAACCAGAACCTGTGCCATTAATGTCAGGCATGAGTAGGACTGCAGCTTAGCCTCCATCTCCTGTTGCTGACAAACCTTCGGCTCTAACGTCTTCTACCTCTTCTCCCTCTTCCAGTCAGCAGTTCTTCTTGCTTGTTGACTTGATGCTAGTCCTCGTATGTCAGCTGTTGTACTACACTCATGCACTTCTCAAGGTACTATACTGTAAGATTAAAGAGGTACTCTTTATTTTTTGCTATTTTTTATTTGTGTGAAAATCATAAACTTATTACAGTACAGTGCTATATAGCTGATTATGTTAGTTGGGTACCTAAAATAACTTTGTGGGACTTATGAACAAACTGAATATATTAATTTGCTCCTAGAATGGAACTATTCGTATGTAGCGGACTTACTGTATCCTAAGTTTGTACTCACTTAACAGTTGCTGGTTTTGAGTCTGTGCTTGTTTGTGGATGATTTCTTACTTTTATTGTATGTTTGCCCTTACTGTTGATCTTCCATATTTGTGATACTTCTGTTTCTAGCCATGGCCTTTCCTGTTTAGAGTCCTTTAGGAATTGCTGTAAAGCTGTTGTGATGTCAGATTGTCTTAACTTCAATTGCCTGTGCAGTTTTTTGATTTCTCTATGAATCTGAACAAGAGCCAAGTTTACTAGCTTTATGATTATTTTATCTTTTTTTAAATCACATTTTCTCCTTCTCAATTCTTCCCCAATGACATGTACTTGCATGTGCCCACATGAAAGTGCAAAAATATACATTTATCAATGGTACCAATATAATTTTTATGATCTATGATTGTCCAATGCATAAAACATACACCAGAAATGATTCTTACAACTTAAGCAGAATATACTTTTAGAATATCCTGCTTAAACCAATCCTATTTTTAAAGAATTTAATGCCATTCAGCATTTAGTTTTCAGTTTGCTGTTTTACATCTTTCAATTTTGTATTATAATGCTGTATAAATTTTATCATTTTATTCCTGACTCATGTTCCAAATGCCTTGTTGGTTATAATAATGGGTATTTTGTGGAATTGCAGCTCTTAAAGAAAATAAGCTGATAAATCCTCAGTTCAGTTCTGTCACTCAGTCGTGTCCGACTCTTTGCAACCCCATGGACTGCAGAATGCCAGGCTTCCCTGTCCATCATCAACTCCCAGAAATTACTCAGACTCATATCCATCAAGTGAATGATGCCATCCAACCATCTTATCCTCTGTTGTCACCTTTCTTCTCCAGTCTTCAATCTTTCCCACCATCAGGATCTTTTCCAGTGAGTCAGCTCTTCGCATCAGGTGACCAAAGTTTTGGAGATTCAGCTTCAGCATCAGTCCTTCCAATGAATATTCAGGAATGATTTCCTTTAGGATGGACAAGTTCGATCTCCTTGCAGTCCAAGGGACTCTCAAGAGTCTTCTCCAGCACCACAGTTCAAAAGCATCAGTTCTTCAGCGCTCAGCCTTCTTTATAGTCCGACTTTCACATCCATACATGACTACTGGAAAAACCATAGCTTTGACTAGATGGGCCGTTGTTGGCAAAGTAATGTCTCTGCTTTTTAATATGCTATCTAGATTGGTCATAGCTTTTCTTCCAAAGAATAAGCGTCTTTTAATTTCATGGCTGCAGTCACCATCTAATGACTTAAACTGTTTTTATAGTACAGCAGAATGACTTTGTAGAATCATTAGAGCATTTAGGCAGGATGAACAGCAAAAGCAGTTTTATTTTCATACTAGCTGGATAGTGACTATGCATTTGGTGTGTGTCCTTGTATACGTGAAGTGGAAGCAGCAATGAGACTTGTAGCTTTTCCAGCCAGAATATCTTTTTAGAAAGGACACCAGATTTTGAAGACAGATAAAGGTTTTCCAACTTGCCTCTTTCACTTAATAGCCTATGTGACCTTTAGCAACAATTTCAACTTACTAAGGACCAATTTCCTGTTTTTTTGAGAATAGACAATAACAGACATTGTACATTCTTTAGAGGATTCATATAAATTACTTGATAGCAGTGCTTGGCATGTAACTGTATTCTGTTAATGTAGTGGTAAAGATTATAGAAGTAGAGGAAAGGGTGAATATAAATAACTAAATTTGGCAAGTTTGTAAACTATGTATGTTTTCTTTGGTTTATAAACATTATTTATGGTAGCTGATTTTAATATACAGGTTTTGTATTACTCTTGATGTTAAATGAGATTAATCAAAAATTTGGAGAGAAAACCATTATATATTTTTATTCACATAGCAATATTCTATAAAATTCAAAACCTCCACATATTCAAAAGTCAGATAAATCAGCAGTGTAAAATAATAAAAAAATATACATAATAAAATTCCTCTTTTTCATCCTGTTTTGCTTACTTTTTCTACAGAATGTGATAGTTATTTGTTAATTCTATTTAATAAGAACATATGTGTTTTATGAACCAGAATTTTTTTAAAGGTGTGTTTATATTTTAATAAACACAATTTAATAAATATTAGTATTTTCATTCCTTGGAAAGTGGGGTTTAGTTACTTATAAAATGTATCTGCCAAAAATTGAATTGTTTAATACTCCTTTGTCCTTCTGAGAGAATCTGGAAGAAGAAATTGAATTGTTTGCTTATATAGAAAAATATTAGAAAGAAGCTACATTAAATCACATGGATGTGGAATTAATTGATGGTCCAGAAAAATAAATTTTAATGTACTTCAAGTGTTTCTTTTCTCCAGGTTGCTTCCTTGTAATTCTTTTATATAAGGTGAAAGGAAGTATTTAAATAAGTTCTGTTGTAATTTAATTAAAATATGATTTGGCCTTTCATTTCATTTTCAAAATAATATTTGAAAAATTAAGATAAACCTAAAATCCTTTGATATAGAATTCTATCCTCTCTGTCATGGACTTGATTTGCCACAGTCTCATTTCTTTCTATGGTCCCTTTCATTGTTTCTCCTTAGGCAAGTTTGAACTAGTAGCTGTTTATATATATATATCTTTGTCAGGGTCTCACTCACTTCTAAATATTTTCAAATGTCATTGCCTGAGAAAGACCCCATATCACTTCCACTCCAAGTGGCTAATTTTTTTCCAAACAACCATTCAGTGACAGCAAATGTTATGTGTTACTACTTTTTTGCCCTCTCCTCACATTCTAATTGGAGAATGCAATGCCACCCCACTCCAGTACTCTTGCCTGGAAAATCCCATGGACAAAGCAGCCTGGTAGGCTGCAGTCCATGGGGTCACTAAGAGTCAGGCACGACTGAGTGACTTCACTTTCACTTTTACTTTAATGCATTGGAGAAGGACATGGCAACCCACTCCAGTGTTCTTGCCTGGAGAATCCCAGGGATGGCGGAGCCTGGTGGGCTGCCATTTATGGGGTAGCACAGAGTCAGACACGACTGAAGTGACTTAGCAGCAGTAGCAGCAGCACATTCTAATAGGAGTCTAAATAAACACAACTTATTAATTCTCATTTTAAATTTATACTGGAAAAAGTGGCCACATTTTCACTTACCTTTTTCAAAAAATGAAAACCATTCCTTTACATATTACATCTTAGATTATCTAGTCTCCATTTCACTATTGTCTGAATAGTAGCTCTAGAAGTTTTGTAAGAGGAAAGTTAGAAGGTTTGGTCATTAATAATCCATAAAGTATTTTTTGTAAATACATATCTGTCAAATTATTTTACCTAGATTATGTATTTTGTTAACCAACTTGGATAACTTTCATATCTTATTAAGGATTTAAGGGAAAGAGCAAGAGAGTTCCAGAAAAACATCTAAAGAGCCTCTTGATGAAAGTGAAAGAGGAGAGTGAAAAAGTTGGCTTAAAGCTCAACATTCAGAAAACTAAGATCATGGCATCCGCTCCCATCACTTCATGGCAAATAGATAGGGAAACAGTGGCTGACTTTATTTTTCTGGGCTCCAAAATCACTGCAGATGGTGATTTCAGCCATGAAATTAAAAGACACTTCCTCCTTGGAAGGAAAGTTATGACCAACCTAGACAGCATATTAAAAAGCAGAGACATTAGTTTGTCAACAAAAGTCCATCTAGTCAAGGCTATGGTTTTTCCAGTAGTCATGTGTGGATGTGAGAGTTGGACTATAAAGAAAGCTGAGTGCCGAAGAATTGATGCTTTTGAACTGTGGTGTTGGAGAAGATGCTTGAGAGTCCCTTGGACTGCAAGGAGATCCAACCAGTTCATCCTAAAGGAGATCGGTCCCGGGTATTCATTGAAGGATTGATGCTCAAGCTGAATCTCCAAAACTTTGGCCACCTGATGCAAAGAGCTCACTCATTGGAAAAGACCCTGATGCTGGGGAAGATTGAAGGCAGGAGGAGAAGGGGACGACAGAGGATAAGATGGCTGGATGGCATCACTGACTCGATGGACATGGGTTTGCATGAATTCCGTCAGTTGGTGATGGACAGGGATGTGCGTGGTTCATGGGGTCGCAATGAGTTGGACACAACTGAGCAACTGAACTGAAGGGAAAGAGAGAGTGTTCACTTTTAAGTGAATTTAATTTAAGAGAAAGAGTATTTCTTAAGGAGAGGGAAAGAAGAGAAAAGGAGGAGTAAGCTGAGGGTAGAAGGGGAGGAGAAGAAACAGTTTTGTGTATGGTTAGTGAGGTTTGTGATGACTACTCTCTCTTCCTGGAAAAAATTAAATGATTAGTTTTATCAGTTTTTATCATTAAATATTATACAGCTATTTTATTGACCAAGTAAAGAAAACAAAATAAAATTCTCCTTTAAATCAACATAAGACAAAAGCAGAACCTAGTGGAATCACATGAATTTCTTGGGAAACCCATGTTAGACTTCTTAACTTAAACTTTGCAGACTCATTGAAATGGGTGGTAATCATAGTAAAAAAAATCCCAAGATGAGGTGTGATCATGTGAGTACAGCACTCCGAGCTGTGCTAGACACACAGTGAACACATTATAATAAATATGCAAAGATAATTTTTACTCTAAGTGACACAGTTAGTAACAAGAAGACCAGAGCCAGAGGCCCAGTCACATTGTGTGTATATGCATACTAAGTCTCTTCAGTTGTGTCCAACTCTTTTTTTTTTTTTTTTTTGCAACACTATGGGCTGTAGCCCACCAGGCTCCCAGTCCATGAGGTTCTCCAGGTAGGAATACTGGAGTGAGTTGCCGTTTACTCCTCCAAGGGATCTTCTTGACCCAGGACTGAACTGAGTCTCTTGTGTCTCTCGCATTGGCAGGCGGGGGAAGCCAGCCACATTAATAGACCAGAATTAGTACATTTGCATTTGAGATATGAAATCCCAAACTTTGCTCATGTGTTGTATCTCTTAATTATAACAGGATTGGATTCATGTAGGCTCCCCTACAGAGCAGATTCCTAAATGTGTAGATTTTGGAGTGAGAGAATTAGGAGCAATAAATAATTAAAAATATACTAAGTGGAATAGGATGGTATTTACTGAAAATGTTTTGAATTTTAAATGTAAACATTCTGAAACTGTATCAGTAAAATCCTCTCAATTTAAAGAAAACACAGTAGCTTATAGAAAACTTAGTGTAATCATTTGATATTGGATTTAAGCAAAGCATGTCTCTAGCTTTCAGCCATGATTCTGACTTAGTGGTTCCTGTATTAAAAGATGCCAAAAATGATGTTATTATGACCTGAAAATTAAACCTCTGAATGTTCAAATTGATAAGTAAAGCACCACCACAGTGAAATAATGAACAGTCATGAATTCTACAGTAATCAAATTTTAATGGGGGTCGGGGATATTAGTATAGAAGCACATGACTCACAAAAATGTGTTTTGGTTTTGCTCTTTTTTTTTCTGCAGGAAAAAGTTCAGCACTTACAGAAGGCTTTTGCTTCAAGAGTAGATAAATCCACACAAACTGAACTTCTAGGCTATGATGTAAGTAGCTATATAAAACCATTTTTATCTTTTTTATTGGGATTCAGACCTCCACAGCTTATTTACTTCTATTGCTGCTATGTCCATGCATTGATTTAATAGGATTTAGTGGTACACCATTTATCGTTTGCTCTTAAATAATCCCCAAATACCTTCTGGAACTGAAAAAGATAATTACAGGCACTGACTAGCATACCAATGTCTTATTAATTTCTTTAAACCAACACCTCTAATACAGTCTTCTGAATTAGTGAATTTGCAGACATGTGCAAGAGATGTATTAGAATTCTAAGACTATTTTTAAGAAAGCACTGTTTTATTTATTAACAGTTTAATAAAGTTATTATATTTGCAATCACCAAGGGCCAAGTACATAATTTTTACATTCTGGCACATAAAAGGGAGCACAACTTTGCAGAGAAATTTACAATACTGTTGTTTTAGCTCTTGGGCTTTTGTGTGGGCTGCAGAAAGTAATTTAATTGAAAGTTAGCATTTTTTTCTTCATGTGAAATATTTGTTGAACTGTCAAAATAGGATTATAAAAAGATGACTTTCAAATATCTACTAAACAAAGCTATGAAATTTTCACTTTGCCTAAGTTCACAACTTTAAATTTTCTTTTGATGAAAACATAAATGAGTTATCTTCTCTATGTTGAACCTAACATTTGTGAGAATACTCTGCTTTTAAAAAAAAAAAATTATTAATATTATTTTTACCACTCTATTTGCAAGTAATAATAGACGAAATAATTTTAGGTTTCATGAAGGGGTTTAATGATAAAATGTCAATCTATCTGCATGTTCTTATTTGTGTTGCCTTTCAAATACATTAACATATGCAACATAAAGCTGTCTATCTCTATTAGGAAATAAATCAGAGTTTTGAATTTTAGCTAAAATGGTTTTCAGATAGTTATGTACATTATTTTTTAATTAAAAAATGTTAAAAGCTATCCTTTTCTTTGGAGTTATTCTTATTTCATGTTTATTCTCAATACCTAAATATTCTAGATATCAATATTCTGATTATAATATTTCTTCAATTCCAGTGCTTTGATATTTAAATGATAATGTTTCAGATATAAATGTTTTTAGTAAGTTCAAATATGCTTTAGTGCACCAATTTAATATTTATCTGTTTAAGAGGAGTTATTGTTTAATTTTTTTTTCTAGTACATATTATTTGTGCTTAGGTTTTTGGGATATAAAACCAGTATGTATTTTACAATTAATAATCCTTATGTTTTTAAATCTGTGAGTCAGTTGTCCAATAAGAACGATAAATTCATAGTCCATATTAAATCTTATTTCAACATAAATTCATTTAACACAGGAGCTGCAAATAAACTTAGAATTCACCTATTTCAATGCCCTCAATTTTTAAACAAGTTAACTGAGTTCCAGAAAAGTGAAGTCACTTGTTCACTAATGCATGTTCTTAGTGGAAATCTGGTCTTTTAAAAAGTAGTGCTTATCCTTATAACAAGGAAAAAGAAAGTACTTATGCATTTGCACTCAGATATTTCATTTTACTCAATTTAAGAGACTGTTTAGCAGACTGAATTCTAAATTTCTAAATGACTGAATTTAAATGTAGAATGTAAGCCTCTTAGATCTATAGCACTATTGGTGCCAGTGAGAAATGATCACTAGGACGTGAATGGTATCTGTGGGGAGATAGCTAAGTTATAGCTTATAGATATTCTTTATGCATTTGAATGCCTGTCTATGCCCCATACTTTTCTTGATTTTATAAAACGTCTTATACCAATGGTACTTAATTCTCCAAACATGTAAATAAAAATTAAAGCCATGATCATAGCTAATTCTTGATCATACCTAGCTTCTCTCATATTTGACAATGAGAGCTTAATGTATTTTACTAGATAAAAGTAATATTAAAGAATGATTTCTTAAAGGATCCTTAAGAGTCCTTAAAGGATCCCCTTGTACAAGTTTCTGATATGATTTGGGTAGTCATTAACACAGAATAATGTTCTAAAGATTTCATATTTTGTACTTCTTGGTGATATATTTTAGGACATAAGCATCAGAATCAGCAAATTACCAAAGATATGCAAGCAGAACCTTCTACCAGTAACTAGGTGTAACTGTCATAATAGATTTTAAGGCAATTAGTATTTTAAAAAAAAAAAAAACTGGGAAGGGAAATATTTTAAATAAGACAAGTAAAGCATTTAAAATCTGCTGAGTCTTGTAACTATTTTGAATATTATTCATTAACGTAACTTTTTCTTGACTGAAATGTATTTTCTATAATTTTCAATACCTGTTTATAATTTTTTATATTCTTATATGCAATATGTATAATTTGTTATCTTTGATATTTTGCTCACATTTTCTCAGGAAATATAATTTATCTTTAATTTATCACAAGTGTGTGTGTGTGTGTATATATATATATATACACATATATACACATACATACATGCTGGAGGAGGGCAGGGCAACTTACTCCAGTATTCTTGCCTGAAGAATCCTCATGGACAGAGGAACCTGGTGGGTTACAATCCATGGGGTCACAGAGTCGGACTCAACTAAGTGCATGGTACCAAGCTTTTAGGGACTTCCCTGGTGGCTCAGATGGTAAAGCGTCTGCCTGCAATGTGGGGGACTTGGGTTCGATCCCTGGGTTGGGAAGATCCTCTGGAGAAGGAAATGGCAACCCAGTCCAGTACTCTTGCCTGGAAAATTTCATGGACAGAGGAACCTTGTAGACTATAGTCCGTGGAGTCACAAAGAGTCAGACACAACTGAGCGACTTCACTCACTCACATACATGCTATTTGAAATTTGCAGTAATATTTGTGAGAAAAAAAATCGTGTAGAAATCTTGCATATTATGGATATGTTTTCACCTCTTTCTTTTTGAAAGTGAAAGTGAAGTTGCTCAGTCGTGTCCGACTCTTTGCGACCCCATGGACTGTAGCCTATCAGCCTCCTCCATCCATAGGATTTTCCAGGCAAGAGCGCTGGAGTGGATTGCCATTTCCTTCTCCAGGGGATCTTCCCAACCCAGGAATTGAACCTGGGTCTCCTGCATTGCAGGCAGACACTTTACCCTCTGAGCCACCAGGGAAGCCCTATAAGAGACTACAGTATCTATTAATATAATTTCCTTGTGAAGATAGCTGTTACTACACATTTTGCTTAAGATGGGAAATAGAATCCCAGAAGATATTAATTATAATGAAAACTATTAAAAGAAATTTCCAGAAATTCACTACAGTGATTAAGTTCAAAGGTTTGTACAATAAACAAATTCTAGCCTGCCACAGATTTATCAAGAGTCTTAAAACTAATGTTAAAGTACAACATGCTCTGATTTCTAATGCAAGTGGCAAGAATTATTTAAAAATAATTTCAGAATGTCTCAGCAAAGGCCTATAAACACAATAGTTCTTATGATGAGGGAGATTGTTAAATAAATGATGAATGTGTCTTAAATAATCAATGCCAATTTAACCTCTTCACCCTCCTCTGTCTGCGCAGACTTAGTTTATTGAAAGATCAAAGAATAATTTCTTAGGTGTCAGTTGTGTTATTAAAACAGGATGGAAGATGAATAAATGTAGTCAGGTAGTAATGTTGTCGATTACAAGATTATGTTAAGAGGTAGGCAAGATTCTTTTGATTACATCAGCTGTATAAATAGATACTTCAACAAAGCACATATGCTGCCTATAAAAATTTTATCGTTTGAACTACTGCAAATAACATTTTGGTTAAAGCAGTTGAGAATGAATGACCAAAATGCTACAGCGAAATTTTATTTTCTGACAGTGAGAAGATTCAGATCCTTTAATTAATTTGACACCATTATGGACAATTTTTTAACTTCCTTGGGCTTCCTTTATAGCTCAGTCGGTAAGGATCTGCCTGCAGTGTGGGAGACATGGGATTGATCCCTGGGTTGGGAAGATCCCCTGGAGAAGGAAATGGCAACCCACTCCAGTACTCTTGCCTGGAAAATCCCATGGACGAAAGAGCCTGGTAGGCTGCAGTCCATGGGGTCTCAAAGAGTCGGACACGACTGAGCGACTAACACTTTGTTGTTCTACAGAAGATTGTCATTTTCAAAGTGACTGATTAACTTTAGGTGTAAATTTTCCTTTCAGGTACTTCTTAAACTTGACTCAGAATAGTCACAGTGTCTTGAGATTGCTCTTTTAGGCAGAAACATTGAAGTTTTAAGTTCTGCCACTCATTGGCATATGTTTTACACTTATATTTAAAACAAGTGTTTAGTAGAACTAGGAATGTTTTGTTCATACTTTAAGAGTTTTAAAGTTACCAGGTATTTCATCAGATATTATTATTCATCACTGTTATTCTAAATATTATTAATAGTTCGTATGTAGCTATTTTAAAATCAGATGAATTGTGGTTTCACACATATACATCTCAGTCATGCATGAGTGAAGCATAAATCAGTATAGAAATGTATGTTTATACCTCTGTGTGTTCTGCAAATATTTTAATACATTTCCAAGGGTGAGACTTGCTTTATAAACACAGGTTTCTACTTAACTAGTTGCATTATGAATACAGATTTTGAAAAACTCAATGCAATTGCCTGTGTATTTGCAATCTATGCTATTTTTCTCATGTTTAGTTTTGCAGACCCTCCTGGCACAGTGAGTAGTGTTCAGGGAATTCTAACAAATAAGAAAATAGTTCATAATATAAGGAATAAGAGTAATTCGTTTTTACAATAATTGTTCTATTAGCTATTAGAGCAGGAGAGTATTTTGTGTTATGCTAATACGTTATGTCAACTTACGTGTTAAGCCTGGGCTTCCCAGGAGACCAGTGTTAAATCCCTGGGTCAGAAAGATCCCCTGGAGAAGGAAATGGCAACCCACTCCAGTATTCTTGCCTGGAAAGATCCTTGGATGGAGGAGACTGGCAGGCTACTGTCTATGGGATCACAAAGAGTGGGAGACGACTGAATGACTAACACTTCATGGGTTAAGTCCAGTTCTAAGAACTGAATAACTGTTGATTAGGTTGTTTCATCAGACTGCTTATTAAGTATAGTTTCTTAAATCTGTTTTAGATCCATCTGTTGCTATCATCTTTCTTAAATTCCGTACTTATCCTGATCATGCCCCAATGTGATCCAGTATTTAGTAAAGGAGTGCCTTCCCCCAGTGTGCTTCATTCTTTAATATTTACTTAGCTCAGGTATTTATGTTGATTTTTAGAAACTAAAAAAAAAAAATCATGTTTAAAACTGAATGATATATTCCAGGTTTTCTTTCTCTCTTTTTTTTTTAAGGTTTTTAAAATAGCATTTAATACTTAAAAGTTAACATGTGCATAACAGCCAAAAAACACAAGAAGCGAAAAACAAAGTCATTCATAATCACAAGCAGTTTACTGTTTGATGTGTCCTTCTGGGTTTCATTTGTGTATTTCTTTTGAACTCCAATTTTTGTATTACATTAAAGGCAACTTTCAGACAAGAACATTGATGAAAACACTGGAAACAACATCTGCCACAGTTGTTTGCTAATTGATGGAGGAATCACAGCTTACCTAGTGGTAACATTCTAAGGGCATCACTTCTGAAAATCCATGCATGTATTCATTCAACAACATTGATAAGTGCTTCCTGGAAGCCAGGCCTTGTTCTGCGTACTTGAACTACATCGTTTAACCAAACAATCCCTCAGGGAGTTTGCATTTCATTATTATATTTAAAACAAAAGAATTAAATGTAATAAATAAGCAAAGTATACGGTATGTTAGAAGCTCCTAAGTGCAATGTAAAAGAGAAAAAACACAGGGAAAAGATAATTGTGAGTGTAGAGGTGTGGTCAGGGTTTTGATCAGAAACTTTATATAAAGTAATCTGGACAGATCTGAGGGTGACATGTGCCTTGTGAGACTTGAAGGAGGTGAGGTGAAATCACCATTAGCCAGAAATCCTTTTGTGGTGTGCTTCTTGAAACCTGTTGAAGACCCTCAGTCAGAACAAACTGATGTATCTTGGCTCCATGGATAAGAATAATTGGCTTCATTTAGGGGCCCTCTATTATAAAAATAGGGATTAAACAGTAAAATCAGACCCAGTATACCAAGTGACTCACACTCGGGGAACCCAGACCACCCAAGGGAACAGCCTGCTCAGCCTCTTAAGATCATGTTCACTTATCATAGGCACTGAGAAGAAAGCTGGGTAAAATCAAGTTCGATAAGTAAACTACATTTGCTTTTCTTCTTTTTTTTTTTTTTTTGCTTGCATTGTCTCCACCCTCTTCTCTATGTGCCATTATTCTTCAGCCTAGGCAGTGCTAACTCTATAAACTTTAAATGTATAATTAGATTTCATTGTATATCTACACATCCCATTTATTAGAGCTATGCTACTAAAAATGAATAAAGCACTCAGTAATTACTTGGTGAAAAATGAATATATTAACTAAAAGACTCTAATGTTATTTTTATAATCCTAAAAAATCTATAACAAATCAGTATACATTATTTTACTTTATTCACAAGAATCATACAGAAGTACATACTGCTACCCTACATTTTTACTCTATATTTGTTATATTGAACAATATTTTGCAGTGACTACTTTGCTCCTTTTAGAAGACAATATTAAATGCAAATCAGCATAGACAACCAGGTGAGGTGAAAATAACCTTTAAGACATGGAAGACAACATGCAGTTGTCCTTAACATACTGCATTGAATGGTTCTTTTTAAAATCCTGGATCTTTATCTAGGAACTAGATCATTCCTAAATGTCTTCAGGTCTTTAATTCTTACTACATAGAATTGGTGTTAGTTTACTGATAGTTCTTTTGTTAAGTGAATCTGTGGTTGAAATGCTGATGGGAGAAATAGCAAGGCTAAGTTTTAACCAAGAAAACTCATATAATTGTAGAAATATCAAAACAAAGCAAAAGAGCATACTCACAAATATTTATATAGCTCAAATTACATGGGGGAGGAAAAATTACTTTCCCTCTACCCTTCTTGGCCGAAGACCCCACTCTACAATAATAATAGACAGAATAGAAAACAAACAAATTTAGTAATATATATATATATGGCCTGTATAAATGGGAGATACCCAGGAAAGCAGTAATTCCTTGAAATGGCCTAAACCACCACCTTAAATACCATTTCTAGCTGAAGACAAGAGGATGGGAGTAGGGAGGGTAGTTATGGGAAGTTTCCAGGAAAAAATACAGTAAACAAAGGATATGATTGTTATGCAGATTTAAGTAGGTGCCTTCTTCATAAATAGAATTTTCTAGAGATTTGGTCATCTTCCTCCTTCTGGTACAGAGAAGGAGATACCCTTACAAATAGAAGTTCATTTTAAAAATGTGAATTCTTCTTACAAAAGGTAACTTCTTAGTTTCTTAGAGCTTCTCCTGCTATTTCTTAAAAATAACAAGCTCAAGATAAACCATTTGTCAAAGAAGCATGTTTTGGAGTAGTATATTTTGCTCTCCTTCAACTAGTAATAGTGAGGATCATACTTGCTTAAAATTATGTTGATTCTGTGATAGTACTGATATGAGAAAAGAAATGTAGATATTTGTTGAAAAGAAAATTTTTCCCAACCCCCTTCTACTTCCCCTGAGATTGCCATCTCTGTAGGAAATCTAATTTCAAAATTTCAGATAGTTCCTTAGAAAATTCTAGAAGTCATTGTAGTATTTTCCAGTATGCTAAATGTCATTGCATGAAAGAGTGTCCCTTCTGAAGGAAGAAAACAAAATGTATATACTAAAGACATCTCTCAGTGTCTATTTATCATGATTATAGAATTGTTGCCAATCAGAATTTGTATTAAGTTCGAAGAGTTTGCTCAAGTACTTGTTCAGTGTAAGTCTTTGGGTGTTTATATTTACTGATTTCTGGAGAAAGGAATGGTTTCCTTTAATGTGGTCTACAAGTAAGAAAATCTATAAAATGAAATTTATTCTTTATATTATATGTACACATATCCTTGCAATATAAGTATAAAAATATTATACAGATAAATATATAAAGTGTTCGTCACTCAGTGGTGTCTGACTCTTTGTGACCCATGGACTGTAGCCCACCAGGCTCCTCTACTTTTCTCAGGCAAGAACACTGGAGTGGGTAGCCATTACCTTCTCCAGGGGACCTTCCCAACCCAGGAATTGATTCCCATTTCCCACCCCACTGCCTTGCATTGCAGGCAGATTATCTACCATCGAAGCCACCAGAGAAGCCCATCAGTAAAGCAGTATATATACCTAAACACATATATACACACAAATACTTACAGGACATAACTTTTAAAAAGAACCTACATTTATTTGCTATTTTTATTATACAGCATAGGATTAGATGCAAAATTTTAAACTTTTGCATGTATATAATAAGAATTAAATTATACACTAATATGTTTTAAATGGCTATTCAAATTTTAATATGATTAAATTGGAATTAGAAAAATATTGGCTGGGTATATTTGTGATCTAATTATGTCATATTTTGTATGAATTAATTATTTAACTGTTTTTTAAAGGTAGTAGTCACATTGACTCCCTAAAAACATTAACTTTCAGTAACTTCCATAAAGAATTTCAGATCGAACCTAAAATATATAGAAATACACTGGATTTTTAGGACTTTATACCTCATATCTTTTTTTAGCCAAGAGTAGATATTATTTCCCTTGCATACAGTTATTTCCTTTATTTTTTCTAGTAGTTTTAATCACATTAATTAGAATTCTTAACTCTTATGACTTTATAGTGAAAATTAGGAAGTAAGCAATTATAGACTGTATGTTACTTTTTTTTTAGTCACTGAGTCACTTCTGATTGTTTGCGGTGAAGCCTGCTAGGCTCCTCTGTCCATGGGATTTCCCAGGCAAGAATACTGGAGTGGGTTGCCTTTTCTTCTCCAGGGATCTTTCCAGCCCAGGGATCAAATGTGCATTTCCTGCATTAGTAGGCAGATTGGTGTATATTACTACAGCTTCTTTACATTGGCAAATTAATTATTAATAAATTTTATAATTTCTAGAGGTTTGTCATCTTTTTAACAGTAAAGTCTTTCAGTGTGACACAAGAAATATTCACTAACAAACCCAAATATAATCAGTTCCTCTATCATAGGAAGTCAAAAGTAGATAAGCCTGTATTCAGTAATAATTGTTTAATATTTTCTCTTATTTGGAAATAATTTATATATTCAATAAGATTCTATCAACTTTATTCAGCAAAACTCTAAGGATGGAAATTATCAAAAGGATTTGCGAAACTACTTAAGTAGACATATAGTAATGTATAATTATTGCTGAAAAGCTCAACTAAAAACTCTTATCCTACTTAAATCACTTGTTTTCAACAGTTTCAGTTACTTTTGAAAACTTTGTGTAACATTAGACAAAGTCATCCATTATCCTAAGCTGTTTGTCTTGCCTATAAATTTTGTAACAGAGATAGTATGAACTTCTTTGACTATTAAACCCAGATAGAATGAGTGTTACATGTTTGCATTATATTTAATGTTGTTAACATTGAAGCTATGTCTTTTTAAACCAATAAACTTCAGATAGCTTTTATTTACTGGCAATTATTCAATATTCTGTGAATTTTTTAACTTGGATTACTCTATTTCTGGAAGTTCCAAGATTACTTAATTTATAAAGCACTTATTTGAAGTCAGTTAAGTAGAGGTCTTTTTCAAAATAATTTTGGCAGTGACATCTGGAGGTAAAAAAATATCACACATCTACAACATGCATATATAGACATCTATAAATATACATGTACAAATATAGATCTTATTTTAAGATCTTTCATTTTAAAAATTTAGCTATGAGTCAGGTGTATTACTAGTACTTGACAAGTTTTTTGAGAGCAGATGGATCCAAATTATGTTTCTGGAAGTTTGTCAATTAAGATGTTTACAATTTTGTTTGTGTCATTGTCTTTGTTGTTCTTTTTTTTTTCCCCACCCTAGAATTTGTAAAGAGACTTGGAATTTTTCATTTACCTTTTGTAAAATAACTCCTTTTTTCTATTTCTGATAAGAAACATCTCCCTAAAGTTAGCATTTCAGAGTGATTCTTAGGTTCTACAGAAGATGGAATAGAAAATTTTTAAGATTTGGTAAATTTTAAAAATTTACATTTCAAAGACACAGAGAAAATATCCAAATTTTCTCCAAAATGGGGTATATTTGCCTGTTATCAGAAGCCTGAAATAATTACTATTTAAACTTCCCTTATCTTTCTAAAGTGTTGGGCTTCCCTGGTGGCTCAGATAGTAAAAGATCCACCTGCAGTGAGGGAGACCTGGGTTCAATCCCTGGGTTGGGAATATCCCCTGGAGGAGGGCATGGCAACTTACTCCAGTATTCTTGCCTGAAGAATCCTCATGGACAGAGGAGCCTGGCGGGTTACAGTCCATGCGGTCGCAGAATCGGACTCAACTAAGCACACAGTACCAACCTTTTGAGATGAATAGAGGACTTTAAGGGGGAGGGGGTTAAAAAAAAAAAAAGGTGGACTTTGAATTGTTTCTAGAGCTGCAGCTCTGATTTTGCAAGATTTGAAATGCAAAGTTGTTTCTAATTCCTCAAAGAATTTAGTTGTAGTCTAAATTATATATCAAGGGACTGAGCTTTCCGTCTAACTAGATTATTTTCAGTTTATATCAGGTAGAGGATTTCCAACTAAAATGGAAAAATCCAGAAGCTTTAGGGTTTAGTGCAGTATGCCTTTCTGAAAAATATATATACAGCATTCAGCAAAGGCTTTATAATGTTATTTATTTATTTTTTCTCCTGAGTGTACAATTCAACCTTAGATCAATTAACCTTTTGAAGAGAAAGGCTCTACCTTTGTTTCAGTCAGTACCTGAACATTAGCCTCTAGCCTGATGTTTCTTGATCAGTTTGTAAGAGGGCCTGAGAGAAAATCTGGTCATCTGTTTCTTCTGTGAGGGGATTTTCCCAAAAGGCCTTCTGGCTTATCTGATAAATACAGTGGGTGGGAACACCCTTTAGCTACCAGTAGAATTTCTGTGAATGTGAATGTCCACTAATCTTTGTAACTGTTCTCTAAATGTGATAGTATCTGCTGAAAGGCAGGATAAATGAGGCTTTGTGATTTTATCTTGCTAGAGGAATCTGTAAGGCAGGCCATTTTAATTCTTAGTGTCCTCTTTTCAATTTGGTCTTTCCATAGGTACCAAAAAGAAAATTGTTAGAATGAGAGCTCTCTAATTTTTTCTTCAAATATAGAAGTTTTTCCAGTTCACAGGATTCATCATCTGGTTATTGACAAGTAGGATCTATTAATCACAATAGCATCTCAAATCAATAAGGCTTTTTATGGCTTGACCATAGATGCTAGAGGCATCCCAAAAGGCATCTCTATCTGTCTATAGGGAGACAGACCCAGGAGACCTGCCTTTGGTAAGAAATATTACCCTTGGCTAGCTTCTGCCAGTTTTCCAGATTCCGTTGTGCAGACTCCAGAGCAACTATGGTGCTTCAGCAGGTCCCACTGTGGATCTCAAAACTGTAGGGGTAAAAAAATAAATTTCCCTCTATCTGTCTAGGTTCTTGACTGAGTGATCCCATCATAAAAGACATTAACAGGAGAAAAGCAAAATTTAATAACATCTATATTTTCTGTTTACATGTAAGATATACAAAGAAACTGAGTTAACTCCCTAAAATAGCCAAGTCAACATTATAAATACCACTGCCAGCTAGAGATGAAAGAAAGGTGTAGCAGTGGGGAGGCAAGTTAAGGGAGGTAACCAGGAACAACACAATAAACAAGGTTATGGTTGTTATAAAGATTTAAGTCAGTGCCCTCTCCATGAGTTTCTAGAGATTGAGTCAACATCTTCTTTCTGGTATAGAGAGTGAGACAGTCTTAAAAATGGAGAGTTCCCTTATGATATAAATGTTTCTTATGAAAGACTAACTTTACTCAGTTTTCAAAGCTTCTTCTGTGTCTGTAGTTTCTTAAAAATTACATTTTCTTAATTCAGTGCAGTTTTTATACTAAAGAGACATATTTCGGATGACAAGTTCTGTTCACCTTCACTAGCTTATATCTTCTGCCAATAAAAGAAGCAGTAATAATTTTGAGGAAAAAACATTAAAATATTGGATTTTTTGTTTAGTCGCTAAGTCATGTATTATTGTTTCAAAATAAGGATGTAAAGTGTTTTAATAATTTATAAATAACTGTAGAGAACTAAAGAAAAAATAACTTCCTTAAATGTTTGGCTTCATACCAAATAGGCAAAGGAATTGGAATTTTCAGAATAATGCATTACAGAAAATTTCCTAAAAGAGAACCACATGTAACATTAACCTCATGCTCTATACCAAGTAAGACTATCAGAAAATTACACTCTTACATGATGCCACATTTTTAAGATGATGATTAGAATTTTAAAAATATATAGTTGAATTACAGTAGAGAAAATTTATATGAAAAAGAATGTAATTTGAAATTCAGAGTACTTAAAGAGTCATAGTTCTTCACATATCAGAATTATTTCAGGTTTGTCATTATTTTATGAGCTTGGTACTTATAAGTGGATTTACAGATTTGGATTTAATCCATCACATTACAGGAAAACTTATTTAAGCTTTAGTCTAATACAGTGTAATTTTCAAAAAGAAATATAAATAGGTTCAGTATTTTCTTACATTGGAAAAGTATAAAATAAAAATTGATGAATTAGTCATTTTTTTAGTCTAAGAAAAGACTAGAATTAGAAATACAATGTTTTTCAAATTTTAATATTATAAGAAACACTTTATATTGCTCCAAAAATGCTATTTAGTTATTTTTAATTTGTGGGAAAGTTGCTACAAACTCTAATTTATTCAGGAAGAATTAAATTTTCTTCTTTAAGGGCACATCAGTAATGAGTCACTATTGGGCCTTAAGACAAACATTGCTTGCTGTGAGTGTATGTATTACTTTCAACTCTTTTAAAGGTTTTTTCCCCTATATGTTGATTTTTTTATCATGTTAAAATAAACATACAGACACTGAATCCAGAGTATATCTGTAAATATATGTACATAACATACCTGTGTTTACATATTTTAGCATGGATATTATTGTACTGTGATATTAATAACTTTTATAGTTTAAATGACTAGATATTATTCAATCATGTGACCTTTTAAATATCCATTTTACTTTTCTCAAGTATTCTCCCTTTGAAGAATAGCATTGTTGTATATTATAATTCCCTGTCGAGAGAGATTTTGAAAAATCTTAACAAAGATGTACCTGATTTTATTCTCCATCTATCAATACTGTCTCTAGAACTTGACATAGTACATATGTTTTGCTATATACCAAATAGCTTTCCGATAAGATTTTCTAGGTAAAGATGAAAACAACACAAAATATTCATCAACAGGAAGGTGTTTAGTGATGGCTCATTCACAAAATGGAGGACTGGGAAGCCTCCCTACCCAGTGCTTGCCAAAAAAGAAGAAACATCAATGTTCTGATAGGGAATAATCTCTAGACTTACATTAATAAGTGAAACAATGAGGCTGTAAAGCTGTTGCAGTATCCCCAGAGTGGTTAATCATAAAAAAGTACCGTATTTTTCAAATTACTGTTGTCTCTACAGTCAAGTTAAGGGGAACCATTTATTTTCATTAGTTGAACTTTAATATTCCTGGTAATTTCTTGCTCTCACCTCATGCTCTACTAGCTAAAGAGGACAGAGAGTTATTGAGGCTTTTTGTCCTCATCACATGACAAATATTAGAATATTATAAACTACTTATGGAAGCAAAAGCTAGGATCATATACTTTATGACATCTATTTCACTGAACATATTTAACATATTATATGTTCTCCTTCATTTTAGAATATTAAAAGGTGAATCTGTGTTAGAGCTTTATTAAAAACATGAATGTTAAGAGTCATAAAATACACTGGGATATAGATCCTAGATTTTTAAAATTTATAAAATATATTTTTTCTTTTTATATTCATTCAACTACCATTTGGGGAACAGATACCAAACATTGAATATCTGTTTAAATGTTAGCCTTAATGATTCTGGAGAATTTTTTTTTTTTTAAATAACATGTTTCGTTGGCAAATACATAAATGCTTATCTTCAGAACATACAAGCAAAGCCCTAGAGTTTACTTCCACCTCCAAGAGAGTATACTCTTTTTCATTTATGGCTTGAAGTGAAGTCACTCAGTCATGTCCGACTCTTTGTGACCCCATGGGCTGTAGCCTTCCAGGCTCCTCTGTCCATGGGATTTTCCAGGCAACAGTCCTGGAGTGAATTGCCATTTCCTTCTCCAGAGGATCTTCCCAACCCAGGGATAGAACCCAGGTCTCCCGCATTGTAGACAGATGCTTTACCATCTGAGCCACCAGGGATTATATAATCATTTAAAAAATAAAAGTAAAGAAGGTGTCCCAGCACTGAGATTGTAGTGAAGGGTTGTTGCTTAATCACAAAAGATGCCGGGATCCTTGGCCTACGGAGGTGAAGAATTCAATCCGGGGCCAGAGACAAGGCTTGATTGCTCAGAGCTTTTGTGTAATGAAGTTTTATTAAAGCATAAAAGAGATAGAGAAAGCTTCTGACATAGACATCAGAAGGGGGCAGAAAGAATGCCCCCTTGCTAGTGTTAGCAATGGAGTTATATACCTTTTAATTAGTTATTACAATGAATCAAAAGAATGTCTCAAGTTTGTGCAAATTTTACCAGACCCACTTCCACAGTTTACATTTTAGGATAACAAGATTAGAATTTAACGATAGAAAGATCCTACCAGACCCACTCCCATAATATACATTCTGAGATATCAGGGTTAGTCAGAAGGTTTTCAGGAAGGAGAAACTGTCCTCAAGCAGGATACATTGCTGTTGTATAATCCCTAGTACAAGGATTAACCTTCCCTGGTGGCTCAGAGGTTAAAGCGTCTGCCTTTAATGCAGGAGACCTGAGTTCAATCCCTGGGTCAGGAAGATCCCCTGGAGAAGGAAATGGCAACCCACTCCAGTATTCTTGCCTGGAGAATCCCATGATGGAGGAGCCTGGTGGGCTACAGTCCATGGGGTCACAAAGAGTCAGACACAAGGAGTGACTTAACTTTTCCTTTCAAGGAATGTAGACCAAAAAAAAAAAAAGTTTGTCCTTTCCTCTTCCTTGAGAATTCCAGACCCTTATCTCCACTTTGAGGGCCCCAGACCCCTTTGTCCTCCTTGGGGACCCTGGATTTCTTAACAATCTGCCTAGGAATTTACTCTCTCAGTAGCAGTGAACAAGGAATACACAAGTTTTCTTTCTTCATAAACTTGTCATCTTGTGGATGAGGACAGGAAATCAACTAGAAGCGAAGAGATAAGCGACCCTGATGTAAATAAGCAGACAGGTGAGATTAAGTGATGAGTCCAGTGAAGTAGGAGCACTTGTGCCTTCACTGTGAGAGAAGACTCATCAGGGAAGACTGAGGATGTTGCCTCTGAGCTGTAACCTGAGTGATCAACTATTCACAAAACTGGAACATCTTGACAGGACAAATTGGATTATAAAGAACAGTCACCTTCCAGTACTGATTGCTGCTTTAGAATGGATTTTCATTGGTTTTGGTCTTGACTTCCTACTTCAAGTCTCTACTTATTCTAATGTATATATACATCACAGATAAATCTAAAAGAAATAATCACAAACATGTATCTTGCAGTATGTTGTATTTCTACTTTAAAACTCTTAATGGCTGACTAAGGATTAAGAGAGAAAAACCACATTACTCAAACCAGCATTCTAGCTGCTAAAATTACACTCTTTCCTACTTAAGCAATTTTAGCTCTAACTGTTCCCAAACATAAACCTTTTATTCCATTTACGCTGCTCCAACACAAGTTGCTAATTCTTGTCCCCTTGTTTAGTGTTTTTGGTTTGTTTTGTTTTTAACTGTTTAGTTTAGAATGCCGCTCCTCTATAATGTGTCTCTTTTAAAACTCAACTTCAATCCCCTACCCTTGATGTAGAGTGATCTCTCTTTCCGTAGAATAATTTCCACAGTTGCTAGTCCTGAAACCCTATCCTGTAGCTGACAATACTAGATATTGCTATATGCTCTCTATATTTATGTATATTCTCCTGTGTATTAATATGGAACTTATTATCTTGTAGTATAGCTAATCTTTTCTATATCATTTCTATATCTCCATCTGAATTTTGCATTCCTTAGGAGCAGCTGCTGTGTTCTAGACTTCTTAGACCCTTTATTTCTTTTTATACACAATGTCTGAACAATGGAGTTCCTTTTTTTAAAAGGTGAAATATTTTGAAATGTTTTAATTTCCTGTCACTTAAAATTTCAGTAAAGAAAAAATTAATAATTGTGGTAGGTTGAAAATTCTTTTGGAGCTTTGTGTTCAGGATGATCTATAAAAATATCAGGAGAGCCATATAGACTTACCTATTAATTATCTAATTTTCTGTAAATGAAGACTAATATGAAGAGTTGAGTAAAACTGTTACTTTTTCACTCCATTTATAAAACCAAGGGAATAAAGTTTTGCTAACTGATCTTCACTCTTTTACCCTGTGTTCGGTTGTAAAGTATTTAATTGGAAGTTGGGAGCTTGGAAACATTACTGATATAAATATATTTAATGAGTTTTAATAATAGTTTTCACTTAGAAAATCATAGGTAGAATAGCTTTATGTTGGTCTATGTGTTGTTGTTGGTTTTTTTTTTAATTTGTGTTTAAACCATTTTAAACCTTCATGTTAAAGTATGTGTTTATTTCATTTTATTAATTTGATGTCATTCATTTATTTATTTTTGTTTTCTTCTTTTCAAGGCCCTGTGGAATCCTACATGCACTGAAGGTTTATTTAAACCAGTACATAATATTTCAACCTAGCTTACATCATTACTTGATAATAAATGTATCACAAATCTGACATGCTAAATATCAAATCAATTTTCCATTATTTCTTGCATTAGCTATTTTTCAGAGTATATAATACAGAAACGTTTCCATTCCAAATATTTCACACTTTTTGCATTTGTACAGAATTGCATAAAATATTAGTGGATGTAGTTTAAACTTAACATTCCTACCTTGCTGTATTTTTAAAACAAAAATAGACTTTTAATTTTAAATTACTCTATATACAGCTGTTCTAAATATAATATTCCACTTGGCAGTACATATTTTTTGTTTAACTTTCTCATCCATGTCATTTGTGTCTTTGGTTATAGTCTTTGTTTAATTTCATTATATATTCTATGTATATTAGAAATTTGGAAGCAGTGATTCTAATTTGGCCCATCAGTACATAACAGTTCTTACTGAAGAACAAAATTGCCTCTATTTTTCCCTTGCATTGAGATCAAAAGATGAAAATATATGTCTTCAAATGAAGTAAATCGTGAAGAGTCTTATTCTCTCTGTAGATAGTAAAAAAAATTATATCTGTAAACAAGTGAAGAAAATTTATTGGCTATTGACCTCATATTGAGGAGAAGTTTGTTGGATGTCTTATGAAAAAAATAAAAAACCCCGTCTCCTGGTCTTGGCATCACTGCCTGATTTCTGTGTGTCCTTGTTTATCACCTTTCTATAATACCTCACTTTAATTATCAAATGTGCAGGTAGCAACAAGGCATTCTTGCATGTTGTAGTTGATTGAAAGGATAAGTGACCGAACCCAGAAATGTCACAGTCTCATAGTGCAGGGCAGCAGAAGAGCCACAGGGCTAAGGAGGAGAAAGCAGGCTTTACTGAATTCTATATTTTTTTTAAACAGCAAATGAAATAATCATAGTTAATGGTGGTAACATTTAGAACTTTGCTATGATATTTCTTAAGTTATTTCACTCATTTGTAACATATACATGATCAAAAGTTGGGTTTAAATCATGGTATTAAAATAAAACTAAATATATTTATTCACTTGAAAACATTGTATGTGTCCTTGTTGACTTTGCTTTTTTAAAAACATAAAATACATGTTTTTATGATTCAGGATATGAAAATGATTTTGTTCCTCTAACAGTTTTCTAGAGTTTATTCTTCTGTTCTTATCTGTTGCTACTTATTGTCTTACTTTATGTTTGAAACCCTTAGATGTAGATAATGTAAGCAATTCCATTACTTACAATAAAGCACTCCTCTGGTAAAGATTTTATCATCTTGAATGGTCAATATCATTTTGAAGAAGAAGAAAAAAATCAATTAAAGATATTTTGACTAGGGTTCAAAAGAAAACATAAATGTATTAGCAAGTAGATTAAGTCAATAAAGAAAGGTAATTTTTCCCTCAAAAGCAATGTAGCAGAAACTGTCAATATAGACAAAAAATCTACCTACCTGAAAAGCTACTATTTTATGATTGCTCTTTAATACCAGTAAAGCATTTCAGGCTGCTTCCTTGGAAACCTTTTTTTTCTCCTTTATTTAGTTATTTTTTAATGGAATTGGACTGAATAGACATCAGTGAACATGTTCATCAGCTAATCATTTTGCTTTCATGGTGAAATATATTCAGACTTTCCAGCAATGTTTGTTATGTAGATTGATCATTTAACTATTGAAATGTTTTATATTTTCTTGATTACATTAAACATGAATTAAAAATAGGAATTAATGGACTTTTTTTTTTAGAAAAATATGTAAGAATCATTAAAATCACTGCACTGTATTCCAAGGTGTACCAAAACTGAGATTGTTTCTCAAAGAAAGCAGCGTGAGGTGTAAAAATATATCTGACAAATACAGTGCAATATCAGTATTTACTGATGAAAGAAGTGTTGTGCTATGATATTATGCCTGCATATTTGTCTGAAATACTTTGATAATAATTAACTAAAAATAAAGAGATTAACAAGCTTAATTAAATTCACTTTCCAAATAAGGAAAGTGGAATTTAAAGAGTGACTTTCTCAAGTTCCTTTAACTTTTCTAACAAACACTAAACCTTTGGAATGCGTTGTAGGTGTTCAAGATCCAAAAGTCAGGATTTTGTTTTGTTTTCCTGATTTCAGATGCTGGTGGATTGCATGATTGCAAAACTCAATACAAATTATACTTGGATTGCATATGCATACTTGTATATTATACATATATTATGTACTGTTAAAGGTTGTATTTACCTTAAATCTGCCTTATATACTAGGCATAGCAGTGATGATAAAGATTTACTATGTGATATCTGAGATATATAATACATGAGCTAAGGAATTAATTTTATAATGTTAGAATTAATCATTCACATATGAAGAAGTGCTTAGAAGAACAACCATGGACAGTTTTGCTAAGTGTTTTAACAATTATTAACATGTTTTATTTACATCAAATCATTTTGAAAATTTAATTCATGCCCCAAAATATATGCACATTAACTGTTCTTATTTATAGTGTTTTAAAAATATAAGTAACTGATTATTCTTGGTTAGATTTAACACATATAGCTGTGTTTTAAATGATTTTTTCATGAAAACTGTAAAGTAGGTATATGTTATGATACACTTGTGGTTTCTATTATGGCATACACAAAATCTTACTAAAGTTTTCAAAATTATTATTTTTCATAATTACCTAAATTTGATATAATTTTAAACATTTATTTATTTAGAAAACAAAATATATTTTTCCATATTTAACTTCATGCTAGAGGCAGGAATGTCTTAACAACAGAATGCTTTTCATGATTTTATTTTGTGTTTATGTCTTCATGCTTCCCTGGTGGCTCAGAGGTTAAAGCATCTGCCTCCAATGCGGGAGACCTGGGTTCGATCCCTGGGTTGGGAAGATCCCCTGGAGAAGGAAATGGCAATCCACTCCAGTATTCTTGCCTGGGGAATCCCATGGACGGAGAAGCCTAGCAGGTTGCAGTTCAAGGGGTCGCAGAGTCGGACACGACTGAGCGACTTCACCTTCATGTGTTCATACAAGACTGTCTAGATGTTTGATCATATCTTAATTTCTTATATATAATCACACTTTCTATAAGAAATCTTCATCTCAATGCTCTTGGGGGCAACAATAATTACTTTCACTTTCATCAAGAGGCTCTTTAGTTCTTCACTTTTCTGCCATGAGGATGATGTTGTCTGCATATCTGAGGTTATTGATATTTCTGTATATAGTTATGCTTGTGCTGCTGGTGCTAAGTCGCTTCAGTCGTGTCCGACTCTGTGCGACCCCATAGACGGAAGCCCACAAGGCTCCCCGTCCCTGGGATTCTCCAGACAGCAACACTGGAATGGGTTGCCATTTCCTTTTCCAATGCGTGAAAGTGAAAGGGAAGTAGCTGAGTCGGCTCCGACTCTTAGCGACCCCATGGACTGCAACCTACCATGCTCCTCTGTCCATGGGATTTTTCCAGGCTTGTAGTTGATTGCAAATACTTTTGGAGAAAATCAAAGGTAAAACAATCACTGTGTTTGAGGGACAGAAGACTTAAAATCAATCACGGTTAAAGGTCTGGTAATATTTCACCAAAAGAAAACAATTAAAAAGCAATTTTTCATTGACATACAAAATTGTAAAATAGCTAAAATTATGACTGATCATACTAGTACATATCAGATTTTTTAAAAATAATTTCACATACTTTCTAGAACACATATTAATAATATATTTCATGTAGATATAATCTAAAAAGTTTAAATGTTACTTTTTATTTGACAATCTTTCTCATGCAATTTAAAATATCCAATAAAGCTAAATAAATTAACATCTTTTTTTTTAAATAAGAAGAGAACATAAGTCTTTTGAGATCTTCCAGGTACCCTCTGGATATTCTCAGTTATTTTGAAATCCAAAAGACTGCATTCAAAATTGGACTTGAGGAAATTTATTAAAAATGGTTAGCAAATTTAGAAAACTCTGCAGTACTACAGAGATGGAAAAGTTAGTGTTCATTCTAACCCCAAAGAAAGGCAATGCCAAAGAATGTTCAAACTACTGCACAGCTGTACTCATCTCACATACTAGCAAAGTAATGCTCACAATTCTCCAAGCTAGGCTTCAACAGTATGTGAACCAAGCACTTCCAAATGTGCAAACTGAATTTAGAAAAGGCAGAGGAGCCAGATATCAAACTGCCAACATCCATTGTATCATAGAAAAAGCAAGGGAATTCCAGAAAAATATCTACTTTTGCTTATTGACTGTGCTAAAGTCTTTGTGTGGACCACAACAAACTTTGGAAAATTCTTAAAGAGATGGGAATACCAGACCACCTTATTGCCTCCTGAGGAACCTGTATGCAGGTCAAGAAGCAACAGTTAGGACCAGACAAGGAACAATAGACTGGTTCCAAATAGGAAAAAGAGTATGTCAAGGCCGTATATTGTCACCCTGCTTATTTAACTTATATGCAGAATACATCATGTAAGATGCTAGACTGGATAAAGCTCAAGCTGGAATCAAGACTGCAGAGAGAAATATCAATAACCTCAGAAATGCAAATGATACCACCCTTATGGCGGAAAGCAAATAGGAACTAAAGAGCCTCTTGATGAAGGAGAAAGAGGAGAGAGAAAAAGCTGACTTTAAAATCAACATTCAAAAAATGAGGATCATGGCATTCAATCTGATCACTTTATGACAATAGATGGGGAAACAATAGAAACAGTGATAGACTTTATTTTTGGGGGCTCCAAAATCACTGTAGATGGTCACTGAAACCATGAAAATAAAAGATGCTTGCTCCTTGGAAGAAAATCTATGACAAACCTAGACAGTATTAAAAAGCAGAGACATTACCCTGCCAACAAAGGTCCATCTAGTCAAGGCTATGGTTTTTCCAGTAGTCATGTATGGATGTGAAAGTTGAACTTTAAAGAAGGTTGAGTGCTGAAGAATTGATGTTTTTAAACTGTGGTATTGGAGAAGACTCTTGAGAGTCCCTTGGACTGCAAGGACATCCTGAATATTTATTGGAAGGACTGATGCTGAAACTGAAGTTCCAATACTGTGGCCACCTGTTGTGAAGAACTGACACATTGGAGAAGACCCTGATACTGGGAAAAATTGAAGGTGTGGTTGGATGGCATTGCCGACTCGATGGACACAAGTTTAAGCAAGCTCAGGGAGATGATGAAAGACAGGGAAGCCTGGCATACTGCAGTCCATGGGGTCACAGAGTCTGACACAACTGAGCAAGATGTCAAATACTGATTAAATAGCATCAGTCATTGTGAAGCAAAAACTTAGTTTATTAAACCAAAGTAGCAATGAAATCATTTCAGAGGCAAGTACAGAACATACATGATTGTAAACACACACACACATACATGCACACAGGACAAAAAATGCTTTAGCCTTCTAATATTGAACTTAGTTTTTCTAAGTAATCTAAGGCCTGATGAAGAAAACACTAACCACAGAAACAATTTCATAAGACCAAGAGGTTTGTTACCAAAGTGGATTATATTAAATCTTAAAAAATAAATAAATAAACTTTATAATCTTAAGAGCACAACAATAAAATAAAGAAAAAAAACAAAAGTTTAAACTCTAGTTTTAGTATTGAACTCAATTTTTAAAGCCTTATAAATAAATCTAGTCAATTTTAACCAGCTTTGACCACACAATATAAAATTTATTTTCCACAAACATGCAACTTTCTATATCCATCTAAGTTTTATCTTATTATTTTTCCTTTCTTATTCCAGAATAGACACTCATTTTTAAGACAAAATTAATTTTTTATTTTTACAGCAGCACATTCTATATTTCTTTTTATACTCATCAGATTTTCTTCCCGTACGTTATAATGCAAAGTTATATTCCTTTGCTTTTATTGTTTTTAATAATTTTAAGTGTTGATTATAAATTTTAAGGGTTAGGCAATGCCAAAGAATGCTCAAACTACCCCACAGTTGCACTCATCTCACACACTAGTAAAGTAATGCTCAAAATTCTCCAAGCCAGGCTTCAGCAATATGTGAATCGTGAACTTCCTGATGTTCAAGCTGGTTTTAGAAAAGGCAGAGGAACCAGAGATCAAATTGCCAACATCCACTGGATCATGGAAAAAGCAAGAGAGTTCCAGAAAAACATCTATTTCTGCTTTCTTGACTATGCCAAAGCCTTTGAGTGTGTGGATCACAGTAAACTGTGGAAAATTCTGAAAGAGATGGGAATACCAGACCACCTGACCTGCCTCTTGAGAAATCTGTATGCAGGTCAGGAAAAAACAGTTAGATCTGGACATGGAACAACAGACTGGTTCCAAATAGGAAAAGGAGTATGTCAAGACTGTATATAGTCACCCTGCTTATTTACTTCTGTGCAGAGTACATCATGAGAAACGCTGGGCTGGAAGAAGCACAAGCTGGAATCAAGATTGCTGGGAGAAATATCATTAACCTCAGATATGCAGATGACACCACCCTTATGGCAGAAAATGAAGAGGAACTAAAAAGCCTCTTGATGAAAGTGAAAGAGGAGAGTGAAAAAGTTGGCTTAAAGCTCAGCATTCAGAAAACGAAGATCATGGCATCTGGTCCCATCACTTCATGGAAAATAGTTGGGGAAACAGTGGAAACAGTGTCAGACTTTATTTTTGGGGGCTCCAAAATCACTGCAGATGGTGATTGCAGCCATGAAATTAAAAGACACTTACTCCTTGGAAGAAAAGTTATGACCAACCTAGGTAGCATATTGAAAAGTAGAGACGTTACTTTGCCAACAAAGGTCCGTCTAGTCAAGGCTGTGGTTTTTCCAGTGTTCATGTATGGATGTGAGTTGGACTCTGAAGAAAGCTGAGCCCCGAAGAATTGATGCTTTTCAACTGTGGTGTTGGAGAAGACTCTGGAGAGTCCCTTGGACTGCAAGGAGATCCAACCAGTCCATTCTAAAGGAGATCAGTCCTGGGTGTTCTTTGGAAGGAATGATGCTAAAGCTGAAACTCCAGTGCTTTGGCCACCTCATGCGAAGAGTCGACTCATTGGAAAAGACTCTGATGCTGGGAGGGAATGGGGGCAGGAGGAGAAGGGGACGACCGAGGATGAGATGGCTGGATGGCATCACTGACTCAATGGACGTAAGTTTGAGTGAACTCCGGGAGATGGTGATGGACAGGGAGGCCTGGCATGCTGCGATTCATGGGGTCTCACAGAGTCGGACATGACTGAGCAACTTAACTGAACCGAACGTTTACATGCCAATGAAAATGAGGAAGCAGGCATTTGTGAATTATCATATATTATCATTCTATAGTAGGTTAGCAAGTACATAAATACACAATTATAAACTATTATTTTTAAAGACATTTTTCATATTTAATTTTTAATATGGAAAAGACTTTTTAAGTGTAGACTCAAATATCTGGTCTCTCTGTTAAAAGTGAAAAAAGTGAATAACTTATGTAGTAAGTAATATATCAGGGTTCAGTTATTATCTTATTTGGAAATGATTTAAATATATAATGAATACTCTTTAATCATTACTTAGTATAACATAGTATAAACTTATTCATATCTATTTAAGTTACGTGTTTTTTTTTAACAATTATGCTTAGATTAGACATCAAGCAGCTAACCACCTTTTAAGTTATAATATTTTGTTGACAAGCTTTATAACATTGATATAGAATGAGCTTATATGAATAGTAAAGCCTGGTAGGAGAGACTGTATGTTTGCATTCATTTAATATTGGCATCTCTGAAGACATGCCTGCTTTCATTATACCAACATCTTACACTAACGTCAGTTTATCAAAGACTATACCAGATTATGTGAACTTGAATATCATCTGGTTAGTTTCTATATTTCCTGGAATTTTAGGAATACTTAATTCCTAGAAATACTTTTTTCTTTAAGTTTGTTAAATATAGACTATTAAATATATATGTATCAAATAGATATCTTTTTAAAAATGCCATATGTATTTGTGTGTATGTGTATATACATGTACACACACACACGAACATACACAATTTGGGTTTCCCAGGTGACTCAGCGATAAAGAATCCGCCTGCCATTCAGGAGAGGCAAGTTTAATCTCTGGGTCAGGAAGATCCCCTGGAGGAGGAAGTGGCAACCCTTTTTTTTTAAAAAGATGATTTTATTTGCATGCTTTAAAAGTCCTTTTAGAGAAGCTATTTTTTGGAGACAGTTTGTTTTTAGAAGCTTCTGAATGCCAACAAAACAATGCATTCTGTTCTCTCTGAGAAGTGTAAAGTCAGCTTTCCTAGGTTTTCCCTTAAGATAGGTTATCATTCTAAGTTAATGATTCCCAGCAGTGGCTCCTACAATTCCAAATTATCCAAAATTATTCATTTTCCAAATAGGCAAAAGCTGCTGGTCCATAGTGAGTATACATATACACACCAGGAGTTTTTTTTTTTTTTTTTTTTTTTTCAGAAGTGGAAAACTTTTTAGACTACTTAGAACCTGTCTTTTTTAAATTCCCTAAGACATCTTAACTATGAAGCATCCTGTTTCTTAACAGCTGTTCCAAAACACAGAGATTCACATTTCCTGCCTTTTGAAGAGAATGGGGTGAATTACCAAGAAGCTTCTGTCAACTAAATGATGCATAACTTGAGAGTTGTGAGTTAAGTTTTATTTGGGGGAAAATGAGGACTGCAGCCTGGGAGAGAGCACCTCAGCTCTGAGACCCTGCTCCAAAGAGGCAGTGGGAGGAAGGTCCGTGTGTAGGCAGAGTTCAATAGTTCAGTACCATTAAGCAGTTATTTTACAAAAGGTTTTCTGCTGGTCATGAGGATTGACACATAGAGGGATTTAGAGCTTTTCTAGATATGAGGAGATGCAAGAATTTAGACCATAAAATTTGTTGCTAAAAACATCTAACTATCAAAAGACCTGTCCCATCATATTCCCTGGAGCACAGAGTGCCTCACTCCACCTTGAACTTCCTCAGGGGGTGTTGAAGGTCAACAGTTGCAGCAGCACAGGATTCAGTCTCCACAGAGGCAGATGGCAATTGCTCTTGGCAAGTCCTAATTTATAGTTGACACCTTAGTAAACAAACTGCAGATCTGCACAATAAAGTCAGAGCTCAGAATGCAAAGAGAGCCTAGGACTTAACCTCAAACTCCAGGGTCAACAAGAAAGCATTAGAGCCTGATTACTCACTGGCCTTCAAGTAATTGAGGGTCTTTTCTGAATCATAACTTCTGACACCAAAAACTGTCAGAAATCTGTAAATAGCAAAGTTAAATCACCAAGTCAACAAGGAGTAATTAGCAACAGTTTATTGTACACATAACAGTTTGCAAGCTGAATGTGTTCAAATTCTAAGACTAATCCAAGAGCTCAGGGGCATGATGTCACAAAATGAATTAAAAGGGAAAGTGAGAAAGTTGTTTAACTTTTATAATGATAGTCATTATAATGGGTGCTTCCTGATGGCAGAAGATTTGTTAAAAGTGATTATCTCACGGTTTTTAGGAAGATGATTTAGGATTGTCAGAGTAGTTTACAAGAAATAATCTAAGTTAAATTTTGCTATGTTCATGAAATAAAATAGATATAGTTTTGCTTAGGTGGTTTAAATGGTTTTGTTTGCTCAGGGAATTCTCAAGTCTGGGCTTCACTTTGTATTTAATTTTAACAGGAAAAAAATAGAAGTAGGCAAAATATTCAAAGTAATAGGTTGAGCATAAATTTGATTTGTCAACTAAAATAGGAAATCATGATTTGCATGGATTCACATTACTTTCATTTACTTAGAGAATATTTACTAGGTGCTTACAATATGCTGGGACTTCCCTGTGGCTCAGACGGTAAAGCATCTGCCTACAATTCAGGAGACCGGGGTTCAATGCCTGGGTCGGGAAGATCTTCTGGAGAAGGAAATGGCAACCCACTCCAGTATTCTTGCCTGGAAAATTCAATAGATGGAGGAGCCTTGTAGGTTACAGTCCATCGGGTTGCAAAGAGTTGGACACGACTGAGCAACTTCACTTGCACTTACAATATGTTGGGCCCTGGGGTAATATGCATATATGTGTAATACTACATATATACCAAAGAATCATAGAAGAGTACAGACTATAGCAATATAAAAGTATGATCATAATGTTATATAATTATGATAGCAAAAATGTCGGAAATATGGTACTTTTAGAAATAAAATGTAGTTCAGCATAATTAGATTTATCACTTAATTGATTTTTAGGATTATCTTATAGATTTATATATATAGGAAGAGAATAGATGCTAACATATTTAAGTACTTTTGAGTTTCAAACACAGGCACTCTTAGTGTTTTTCACTATATTCTGCTTGCTTTCATTTATTGCTCTATGAAACAGGCACATTTGGTATCCATTCATGTGGGCAGCCATGGTTCATAGGAACCCAGTTTAATCCTTTCAGTTTGATCAAATATATAAAGGTTACTCAACTTTAATAAAACAAACATAAAATATGACTGGATAACACAAAACACATAAGTTGGTATTAATAAATAGCAGTAAATATTAACTTGAAATAATACTATATTTTTAGATTGCTAAATTATAACAAACAGAAAACAAAGTGGTAAATAGAAAAGGTAGGGTGTGGTCATTCTCATGTGACATATTTGGGAAAACAAATCATTAAAATGCAGTTAAAAATATGTCATTCATTTGACAAAATATTTTTGAGAATCTGTTATATGCCAAATACTTGTGTAGATTCTGGGCATACAAAGTAAAAAAAAAAAAAAACTATAATCCCCCATATGGTCTTTTCATCTCGTTCAGTAATAATAACCAAAAGTTGTAGGCCTTGTCATTATCCCTACTCTACAGATGAAACCATGGAAGTTTAGGGAAGACATGACTGATGTCACAATAAGTGTTAAGTGTCCCCCAGGTTAGTCTGGTGAGACCAAACATGTTATCACATCACACACCTCAACCAGGTACAGTGTTATAGTGATTATCTGAAAGGTGCAAAAAAGGCAGTGATACTTTCATTTCATTGCAAAACAGATTGCAAGAGAGGTAAGCAGAAAGAATCATAGTTAGTTAATACCAACTCTCTGACCCGACTATTTTCTAAGATCCCAGTAAAGATTATATTTTAATCAAAAAAGAAAGTGAAAAAGATAGTAGGCAGCTTTGATAAATTTTGATTGTTCTATTAAGGTTTAATGCTTTAGAGAATGAATGAGTTTAAATTTCATTTTATCATATTGCCTATGAACTATCACACTGAGGTCTTAAAATTTTAATTTTTTTCCCCTGAAACTAACTAAACTTAATGGAGACTGAGATATATTTTTATTACCAACTACATCTGCTGGTAAAGACCCAAATAAACTAAGAAGAGTGATTTATGGTGCTGCATTCTAATATCGCCTACTAATCAAATGTAGAAATTCTTACAAAAGGAAAACATATTGAATAAGCACAGCACTAACCATCTAATTCTGAAGGTGCGGTGGAAGTCATCTTATCTTTCTGTACAGGCTTTTGTAGAACTGTCCATCCAGGAGGCATATTCATAGCCCTTTAGCAAGCACTCATGATGATTAAAAACAGCAAGGTTTCTGCCTGCATAGCTAGGTTATCTTGGTTATGGAGGTAACCACTTTTAGCTGACTCCAGGATGCTCTTGAAAACAATGTGATTGCACTGTGGAGTCTATATTTATCTTACCATGCAGTTGAAACAGAGCTGACATGTTACTCTGGTGCTTACCTGCCCTACATTCTTAATGAACTATATGTTATATTTCCAAGTTTCATAGATATCTTTAGCATTGTTCGTCACAGATAAGTGTGAGATCTCTCATTATCTTTGATCGAGTAATCGCTTATTGGATGTCTTCTAGGTATCCAGAATAGGCACTTGTGTAAGCAGTATTACAGGAAACTTAGAACTTGAAATTTCACTCAGGATTGATAGAGATTAATAAATTATAAATTGCATCTTACTGATATGTTCCTGTTGCTTATCAGGAATATGGACATCCTGAATCCTAATAGCTCACACTTCACATCAAAGGATTGATGAACTAACATCACATTTCTCAATGATTCTGGATTTGTTTACTAACTTAGTACAGAAGAAAATGACAGTATGCCCTTAACTCATAGTTGATTTTCTTAGCACTCTTGCCCAGGAAGAGATAATAAAACTTACTTTTGATAAAAGTGCTCAATAACTGAATAGTCTGTTGAGGAATTTCATTCAAAAGATAATCGTTCGGCTGAAAGGGAAGAAAATGCTGTGAAGGGCATAACCATGTTTTCAATAGAGAATCTTTTAGAAAGTAGAGAAAAAAGCATGTCTTTCTTCCTTTTGTTTCAATATTTCATGAGAAAGAAGAGTACTGAAATTGTGGGTAAAGTGTTCTTCTGTGTTAGTTTTCATAAAATCTACTGGCAACATATTCTGCCATAAGGTTCACAAGGTTTGTTAAAAGTCCAGTATGATAAAATATATATATATATATATATATATATATATATATATATATAGAGAGAGAGAGAGAGAGAGAGAGAATAATATTGAAGACATGTAAAAATTCGTATATGATTAACTCTTGGCATGTCCTTCAAAGAGAGATAGACTTTGAAGTCTCTTCAAATGAGACACGTTTGAAGACTTTCTTTGAGGATGGTTTGTTGTAATTTTTATTCTCGATGCTTTTAAATGTTTTCCTCTTTTTTTATTATTGGAAGTAGAAGTTCGATTTTCTAAGGAGGCAATATTGAGATAATTATTACACATGAGCTCTAATGTTGAGGCTAATATTTCTGGTTCTCAGTACTTTTGCTTTGACATCTTTGTTTTGAAAGATAAATAAATGGTTGATAGTTTTTGATTTGACAGTTGAGTTTCAAATGCATGAATATTTCTTCTAGTTAGTGACATTGTTGATGGTTTTATTTGGTTGATAGATGATGATGATTTGAAAGTTATGACCAACCTAGATAGCATATTTAAAGAGCATATTTAGAGACGTTACTTTGCCAACAAAGGTCTGTCTAGTCAAGGCTGTGGTTTTTCCAGTAGTCATGTAAGGATGTGAGAGTTGGATGGTGAAGAAAGCCGAGTGTGGAAAAATTGATGCTTTTGAACTGTGATGTTGGAGAAGACCCTTGAGAATTCCTTGCACTGCAAGGAGATCCAACCAGTCCATCCTCAAGGAGATCAGTCCTGGGTATTCATTGGAAGGACTGATGTTGAAGCTGAAACTCCAGTACTTTGGCCACCTGATGCGAAGAGTTGACTCATTGTAAAAGACTTAGGGGCAAGAGGAGAAGGGGACGACAGGATGAGATGGCTGGATGTCATCACCGACTCAATGGACATGAGTTTGGGTAAGCTCCGGGAGCTGGTGATGGACAGGGAGTCCTGGCGTGCTGAGATTCATGGGGTCGCAAAGAGATGGACACGACTGAGCGCCTGAACTGAACTGAAGATTTGTCCCAAGGTTTGCACAGCGTTTGTCCAGCACAACGGGTGAGAAAGACCTAAAATGGGGGGCAAGAGGGTAATGAAAAGACAATCACATATAATTTGGCAAACGGGGAGTCAGAGGGCCCTCCTGGTCTCCATGGCAGAAAGACAAAATGGCTCATTTCAGCCCACATTTTTATTGGCAGAAGTCACATGAGATCATTAGGGAATAGCGATACTAGGGAGTTTGATTAGCGCAGACTTTGGTGTTGATAAGGACTATCCTGTTTTGTTTTCTTGGAGACAGATGCAGGGGTAGGCAGTGAAGCGGAACAGAGAGCATGTCCTGCCCCAAGAATGTCCTTTCGGCATACTTACTGGACAATCATGAGGGAGCATTTTGCTGCACCTTCAAGTCATGGGGCAGGTTCTAGTCTGCTCTGCCCGGCTGAAACATCATTGGTTTTGTATTTAAAAACACTGCATGCAGAGTTGCACCTACATTTCCCATAGAAGTTTGGAACATTCATCGATGACATGTAACAAAGAACAAATAACAGTGTAGAGGTTTTCACAATGCAGTACAAAACTCAGATACAAATATACATCCTAGGGTTTGGAAGTTGATACCTCTCTAAATGAAGGAATAAATATTAGTGAAAAAGAAGTGTGATGCCAAGTGAAAAGACAAATCAGTAAGCAAAAAAAAAAAAAAAATAGTATTACATACTATGAACAAAAGGTTTGGAAGACAAACTACTCAGGTGCAGCCCACAAAATGAAATGTTATTTGTGTGGTATTGACATGAACCTACACACATTTTAAATGCATTCAGATGTCTTGTATTACACAATAAAGTCTTTGTAATTCTGTCAGTTGTTTCTCATGTTTCATTATGTCCTTTTTAATCTACTTGTTTCATTGTTTGTATTTTTTTTTAATGGCACAATTGCCTTGTAGCCAATTAGTTATGTAGTGAAAATGTTTGCAGCAAAAATGCTTGTGGCAGAGATGTCTGTGAACTTGATGCTTACGCTACTGAACGTGAACTTTTCAGTCATAGTCAAATGACTCTAGTATTGTCTTAATGTTAATTTTACCCACACACACACACGCACAATCCTTTTTATTTATTTTCTCACTTTACTCTCATGAATAGGAATAAAACACTTGTCCATTTTTCATGGAATATTAAGAAAGAAAAACTAAAAGTTAAGTCATTGCAGTAAAATTCAATGGTAAAGGAACCTTTCACTGGGGCATAAGAGGCATTTTCTTTTTGTTGATTCAGTAAGAAAGTATTTATTAAAATGTGGCAAAGCAATGCTTGAAAAGAAAATGTTAAATCTAACTGTAAGAGAGGAGAGCCAGAGAATGAAAATCTCTAGGTAACATGTTAATTCTTTTTTATTACCTTTTCTTAAACAATGAAAATCAGGAGCAGTTTCCCATCCAGCCCCTCACCTTCCCAGGGAACATCAGGCAGTTCCTTGAGACATTTTTAGTTATCACGGTTGGAGAATGTTTCTGGCATCTGATGTGTAGACGGGGGTGCTGCTTAATATCCTATAATGCGCAAGACACTCCCAACAGCAAAGAATTGTTCAGCCCAATGTATGAATATAGCCGAGTCAGGAAACCTGCTCTAGGTGTTAGTTGTGAAAAATGCTGAAATCCTTATTGATAACTAAGATGTGCTATAGTGTTTGTCAGGAATATAACAAAGGACTTTTTTTTTTTTTTTTTAACCATCTCACAGTGTTACTTTCTACCTGGGGAGCATGGTAATGTCATACTCGTAAATACATCATTTCTGTTGTCCCCTTCTTACAACTGACTCAGAACTGGGTCTCTCTTAGCTCAAGGTAGCCTATCATGTTCTTGAAGGTTACCTCTGAACATTTCTGTTTTCAACCTGTCATTTTCCCATGACAATGTTTGAGTCAAAGTATTTAGGGAAATAATAATTTTAGACTGTTTTTACATGTTCTTCTACCTGACCCAATCAGACTCTAGAAATCATATACATATTGTATCCTAAAAATACCCTTGAGATACACACACACAGAAATCTATCATGATTCAGAGTTTTAAATATTTTTTCAAAACTCTAGATTTATGGATGACAGGGAAAAGTATTTAGATCATTTGTGCTTTAATATTTATTTTCTTATATCTATCCCCTAACATAGTTTTGTATGTTATTTTCGGTACAAATGATTTTCTTATGTAATTTTAGTGAAATTGTATATTTCCATGGTGGGCTGCAGTCCCTGGGGTCGCTAAGAGTCAGACACGACTGAGCGACTTCACTTTGACTTTTCACTTTCATGCATTGGAGAAGGAAATGGCAACCCACTCCAGTGTTCTTGCCTGGAGAATCCCAGGGATGGGGGAGCCTGGTGGGCTTCCGTCTATGGGGTCGCACAGAGTCGGACACGACTGAAGTGATGCAGCAGCAGCAGCACCATCTCTATGTATTACATTCATATATTTAAAAATATATTTTATTATGTAATTAACTTTGTGGTGGTTACAAAACCAGAAATGACTCTAGTATATTAGTGATAAACTTTTGATATAAGCCAGAAAGTTTAAAATATTGGAATTTAAGTTGATCATCTCATAATAATCAAGGAAAAATGTTTCTGATTTAGTTATAGGAAAGCAATTCTTATTTAAAATAGTGTTTTATTTTATTTCACTTAGAAATATAGATTTATACAAATAATATTCTATTATACAATGAAATTTTTCTGATTAGTAATAATCATTCAATATTTATTGATTTTTTTACTATTGACATGGGATTGTATAGATTATCCACCCTAGAAGTATTTTAGAAGATATTATAATTTAAATAGTTGAAAGTTAATAGAGAAATAGACTTTATTTAATTTATTTCATCTGTTGCATCCATTTGAACATATATATATATGCTTATGTACACACATTGGGGAGAAGGCAATGGCATCCCACTCCGGTACTCTTGCCTGGGAAATCCCATGGATGGAGGAGCCTGGTGGGCTACAGTCCATGGGGTCGCAAAGAGTCGGACACGACTGAGCGACTTCACTTTTACTTTTCACTTTCCTGCACGGAGAAGGAAATGGCAACCCACTCCAGTATGCTTGCCTGGAGAATCCCAGGGACTGGAGCCTGGTAGGCTGCTGTCTATGGGGTCACACAGAGTCGGACACGACTGAAGCGACTTAGCAGCAGCAGCAGCATGTACACACATATATGTATCCTTTTAGGCAAACATGTTTAATACTGTTGCAGATAAATATTCCTTTATTTTTATAGATAAGTATGCATATTTATACTTCAGTATTCTGTATTTCACAGGTAAATTCATTTATTTATGTAGAGAATTTTGTGTTGATTCATCTTTTTTGGCCCTTCATCAAATGATTGAATCCATACTATAGGTTTTATTAAGTGAGTTATATTTACCTGTAAGCCTTCAAAGAAAAAGCAGCAGACATTAAAAAACATCTCTATCATCTTGTAAGTCTGCATTACTTTTTTAGTAATCTCCTGAACAGTGCAAAAATATTTTAAAGCTCTGCAGAACTCTCATAACAGAAGAGGTTCTTAACTTTTCCTTCAATTTTATTCCATCTTGCTTCTCAGCAAAGCAGTGTGTACCATCTATGATATTAGTCAGTTTGGAAAAAAGTTTGTTATTTTTATGGAAAAATACTACCACTGACTCATGATTTTTGTTAGCATTTCACTTTGGAGATATGTTTTATATACTCCATTTGAAATCTATACTTTCTGTAATATTTTACTTATTATTTAGTATGTGACTGTATGATATCAAACATCCTATATTTCCACCATAAAATGTATTTTCCGTGCTTCAAAATGAGAGGATTCTAGAGGACTAATAATAATACTTCTCTTTATTCTTTCTCTCAGAAACATATTTATTATAATAAGGACATTTTTGTAGTTAACATTTAAAATTTTATTGAATTATAATAATAGATTAGCCACTTTATTTAATTTATAGTTCAGTTCACTCGCTCAGTCATGTCCGACTCTTTGCGACCCCATGATTTGCAGCACGCCAGGCCTCCCTGTCCATCACCAACTCCCAGAGTTCACTCAGACTCCTGTCCATTGAATCAGTGATGCCATCCAGCCATTTCATCCTCTGTCATCCCCTTCTCCTCCTGCCCACAATCCCTCCCAGCATCAGAGTCTTTTCCAATGAGTCAGCTCTTCGCAACAGGTGGCCAAAGTACTGGAGTTTCAGCTTTAGCATAATTCCTTCCAAAGAAATCCCAGGGCTGATCTCCTTCAGAATGGACTGGTTGGATCTCCTTGCAGTCCAAGGAACTCTCAAGAGTCTTCTCCAACCCCACAGTACAAAAGCGTCAATTCTTCGGCACTCAGCCTTCTTCACAGTCCAACTCTCACATCCATACATGACCACTGGAAAAACCATGGCCTTGACTAGACGGACCTTAGTCGGCAAAGTAATATCTCTGCTTTTCAATATGCTACCTAGGTTGGTCATAACTTTTCTTCCATGGACTAAGCGTCTTTTTATTTCATGGCTGCAGTCACCATCTGCAGTGATTTTGGAGCCCAGAAAATGAAGTCTGACACTGTTTCCACTGTTGCCCCATCTATTTCCCATGAAGTGATGGATCAGATGCCATGATTTGCATTTTCTGAATGCTGAGCTTTAAGCCAACTTTTTCACTCTCCTCTTTCACTTTCATCAAGAGGCTTTTTAAGTTCCTCCTCACTTTCTGCCATAAGGGTGGTGTCATCTGCATATCTGAGGTTATTGATATTTCTCCTAGCAATCTTGATTCCAGCTTATGCTTCCTCCAGCCCAACGAGTCTCATGATGTACTCTGCATAGAAGTTAAATAAGCAGGGTGACAATATACAGCCTTGACGTACTCCTTTTCCTATTTGGAACCAGTCTGTTGTTCCATGTCCAGTTACAACTGTTGCTTCCTGACCTGCATACAGATTTCTCAAGAGGCAGGTCAGGTGGTCTGGTATTCCCATCTCTTTCAGAATTTTCCACAGTTTATTGTGATCCACACACTCAAAGGCTTTGGCATAGTCAATAAAGCAGAAATAAATGTTTTTCTAGAACTCTCTTGCTTTTTCCATGATCCAGTGGATGTTGGCAATTTGATCTCTGGTTCCTCTGCCTTTTCTAAAAGCAGCTTGAACATCTGGAAGTTCACAGTTCACGTATTGCTGGAGCCTGGCTTGGAGAATTTTGAGCATTACTTTACTAGCCTGTGAGATGAGTGCAATTGTGGGGTAGTTTGAGCATTCTTTGGCATTGCCTTTCTCTGGAATTGGAATGAAAACTGACCTTTTACACTTAATTTAGAGTTTATTCTATATTTCACTAAATGTTTGTCTTAGGAAAGATGATTAGATTAGTATATCACAAGAAGTTGAAGGAATTCTTAGTGCATTTATTATCCTGGGTAATTTTAAAAATTGGTAATATTAGCTTAGCATTTTTCCTGTTCACATAAATACTAATTTAAGCTTCCACTTAGTGTGGGAGCAAATAAAAACATGTTCCAAATGAAAAACAAATATAATACATTGGTGGTCTCCATCTCTATGTGTGGTCTCCATCTCTGTGTGATTATTTATTTGTAAATCCTAGTGAAGCAAGTTTCACTTAGTGAAATGTGAAACAATTTTCAATCTATTACTATAACTTTGAAATTCATTCTTATGTGTAGATGGCAAATAGTCTGTTTTTTTTTTTTAAACTAAGAATGATCACTAAGTGATAAAATGGTTGATTTTCATCAAAACTCCTATTTTGCAGAGCTGACCAATGACTGAAATAGCAATACTGTACAGAATAAATAATTCTCAGAAGGCATATTCAGTATGCCTAAAGTGAAGAGTTCAAAACTCACACTCATGTGAAGCAAGTTTCACTTAGTGAAATGTGAAACAATTTTCAATCTATTACTATAACTTTGAAATTCATTCTTATGTGTAGATGGCAAATAGTCTGTTTTTTTTTTTTAAACTAAGAATGATCACTAAGTGATAAAATGGTTGATTTTCATCAAAACTCCTATTTTGCAGAGCTGACCAATGACTGAAATAGCAATACTGTACAGAATAAATAATTCTCAGAAGGCATATTCAGTATGCCTAAAGTGAAGAGTTCAAAACTCACACTCAGGCATACACACACACACAGATGGGGTAGAGAGAAAAAAAATTTTATTAGTATTTTATTAGCATCTAATAAACCATTATCACAGAAAACTAGCCAACCTGATCACATGGACCATAGCCTTGTCTAACTCAATGAAACTAAGCCATGCTGCGTGGTGCCACCCAAGACGGGCGGGTGATGGTGGAAAGGTCTAACAGAATGTGGTCCACTGGAGAAGGGAATGGCAAACCACTTCAGCATTCTTGCCTTGAGATCCCCATGAACAGTATGAAAGCAAATGATAGGACAGTGAAAGAGGAAGTCCCCAGGTCACTAAGTGCCCAATATGCTACTGGAGACCAGTGGAGAAATAAACTCCAGAAAGAATGAAGGGATGGAGACAAAGCAAAAACAATACCCAGCTGTGGATGTGACTGGTGATAGAAGCAAGGTCCAGTGCTGTAAAGAGCAATATTGCATAGGAACCTGGAATGTCAGGTCCATGAATCAAGGCAAATTGGAAGTGGTCAAACAGGAGATGGCAAGAGTGAAGGTCGATATTCTAGGAATCAGCGAACTAAAATGGACTGGAATGGGTGAGTTTAACCCAGATGACTATTATATCTACTACTGTGGGCAGGAATCCCTTAGAAGAAATAGAGTATCCATCATGGTCAACAAAAGAGTCTGAAATGCAGTATTTGGATGCAATCTCAAAAATGACAGAATGATCTCTGTTCGTTTCCTAGACAAACCATTCAGTATCACAGTAATCCAAGCCATTGCCCCAACCAGTATGCTGAAGAACCCAAAGTTGAATGGTTCTATGAAGACCTACAAGACCTATTAGAACTAACACCCAAAAAAGATGTGCTTTTCATTATAGGGGACTGGAATGCAAATGTAGGAAGTTAAGAAACACGTGGAATAACAGGCAAATTTGGCCTTGGAGTATGGAATGAAGCAGGGCAAAAACTAAGAGATTTGCCAAGAGAACACACTGGTCGTAGCAAACACCCACTTGCAACAACACAAGGGAAGACTCTACACATGGACATCACCAGGTGGTCAACACTGAAACGAAATTGATTATATTCTTTGCAGCCAAGATGGTGAAGCTGTATACAGTCAGCAAAAGCAAGATTGGGAGCTGACTATGGCTCAGATCATGAACTCCTTATTGCCAAATTCAGACTTAAATTGAAGAAAGTGGGGAAAACCACTAGACCATTCAGGTATGACCTAAATCAAATCCCTTATGATTATACAGTGGAAGTGAGAAATAGATTTAAGGGCCTAGATCTGATAGAGTGCATATGAACTATGGACAGAGGTTCGTGACATTGTACAGGAGACAGGGATCAAGACCATCCCCATGGAAAACAAATGCAAAAAAAAAAAAAGCAAAATGGCTGTCTGGGGAGGCCTTACAAATAGCTGTGAAAAGAAGAGAAGCAGAAAGCAAAGGAGAAAAGGAAAGATATCAGCATCTGAATGCAGAGTTCCAAAGAATAGCAAGGAGAGAGAAGAAAGCCTTCCTCAGCAATCAATGCAAAGAAATAGAGGAAAACAAGAGAATGAAAAAGACTAGAAATTTCTTCAAGAAAATTAGAGATACCAAGGAAACATTTCATTCAAAGATGGGCACAATAAAGGACACAAATGGTATAGACCTAACAGGAGCAGAAAATATTAAGAAGAAGTGGTAAGAATACACAGAAGAACGGTACAAAAAAGATCTTCACGACCCAGATAATCACGATGGTGTGATCACTCATGTAAAGCCAGACATCCTGGAATGTGATGTCAAGTGAGCCTTAGAAAGCATCACTACGAACAAAGCTATTGGAGGTGATGGAATTCCAGGTGAGCTATTTCAGATCCTAAAGATGATGCTGTGAAAATGCTGCACTCAATATGCCAGCAAATTTGGAAAACAGCAGTGGCCACAGGACTAGAAAAGGTCAGTTTTCATTCCAATCCCAAAGAAAGGCAATGCCAAAGAATGCTCAAACTACTGCACAATTGCACTCATCTCACATGCTAGTAAAGTAATGCTCAAAATTCTCCAAGCCAGGCTTCAGCAATATGTGAACTGTGAACTTCCAGATGTTCAAGCTGGTTTTAGAAAACACAGAGGAACCAGAGATCAAATTGCCAACATCCACTGGATCATGGAAAAAGCAAGAGAGTTCCAGAAATACATCTATTTCTGCTTTATTGACTATGCCAAAGCCTTTGAGTGTGTGGATCACAATAAACTGTGGAAAATTCTGAAAGAGATGGGAATACCAGACCACCTGACCTGCCTCTTGAGAAATCTGTATGCAGGTCAGGATAATGCTCAAAATTCTCCAAGCCAGGCTTCAGCAATATGTGAACTGTGAACTTCCAGATGTTCAAGCTGGTTTTAGAAAACACAGAGGAACCAGAGATCAAATTGCCAACATCCACTGGATCATGGAAAAAGCAAGAGAGTTCCAGAAATACATCTATTTCTGCTTTATTGACTATGCCAAAGCCTTTGAGTGTGTGGATCACAATAAACTGTGGAAAATTCTGAAAGAGATGGGAATACCAGACCACCTGACCTGCCTCTTGAGAAATCTGTATGCAGGTCAGGAAGCAACAGTTGTAACTGGACATGGAACAACAGACTGGTTCCAAATAGGAAAAGGAGTACGTCAAGGCTGTATATTGTCACCCTGCTTATTTAACTTCTATGCAGAGTACATCATGAGACTCGTTGGGCTGGAGGAAGCATAAGCTGGAATCAAGATTGCTAGGAGAAATATCAATAACCTCAGATATGCAGATGACACCACCCTTATGGCAGAAAGTGAGAGGAACTTAAAAAGCCTCTTGATGAAAGTGAAAGAGGAGAGTGAAAAAGTTGGCTTAAAGCTCAGCATTCAGAAAATGAAGATCATGGCATCTGATCCCATTACTTCATGGGAAATAGATGGGGCAACAGTGGAAACAGAGTCAGACTTTATTTTTTTAGAGCTCCAAAATCACTGCAGATGGTGACTGCAGCCATGAAATAAAAAGACGCTTAGTCCATGGAAGAAAAGTTATGACCAACCTAGCTAGCATATTGAAAAGCAGAGACATTACTTTGCCGCCTAAGGTCCATCTAGTCAAGGCTATGGTTTTTAGTGGTGATGTATGGATGTGAGAGTTGCCTGGTGAAGAAAGCTGAACACCAAAGAATTGATGCTTTTGAACTGTGGTGCTGGAGAAGACTCTTGAGAGTCCCTTGGACTACCAGCAGATCCAACCAGTCTATCCTAAAGGAGATCAGTCCTGGATGTTCATTGGAAGGACTGATGTTAAACTGAAACTCCAATACTTTGGCCACCTCATGTGAAGAGTTGACTCATTGGAAAAGTCCCTGATGCTGGGACGGATTAGGGGCTGAAGGAGAAGGGGACGACAGAGGATGAGATGGCTGGATAGCTGGATGGCATCACCAACTCGACAGACATGAGTTTGGGTAAACTCTTGGAGTTGGTGATGGACAGGGAGGCCTGGCCTGCTGCGATTCATGGAGTCTCAAAGAGTCGGACACGACTGAGCAATTGAACTGAACTAAGTATTTTATTAGACACTAGTATTTTACTGTATCAAGCTGTTTATGTAGAGATTTTGTGATTTCTATTTCCTTTTATACTCATGGATACTGTTTTTTTCCTATAATGAATGAACACACATGTTTTATGAGGGGGGCGGGGGTAAGATTGATTTTGTAAATATTTGAAGGAGACCAACTTTATTAACATATGAAGTAATAGTCAGGAGGCTCCTGCTCAAAAACTTCCAGTGACCTCACTGTTGGTGAGATTTAAAGTCCTTACACACTTAACCCCGCCCCATTCATTCTCCCACCTCTTCAATGCCCATCAGCACCTGTAAGACCTCGCTGTTATAACATCGGCTTTGTTTCTTCTTTGTGTGCCTGTCTCCAGCCTCTGGAAGTTTGCTCTCCTGATTCCTCTACCTGGCATTATGTTCTGCCAGATAGCATCATGCTCAGTTGTAGTAGTAGTTCATTCACTCAGTCATGTCCAACTCTTCAGTCCCATGGACTCCAGCATGCCAGGCTTCTCTGTTCAACACCAACACCAGGAACTTGCTGAAACTCAAGTCCGTTGAGTCAGTGATGCCATCCAACCAACTTATCCTCTGTTGTCTCCTTCTCCTCCTGCCTTCAATCTTTTCCAGCATCAGGGTCTTGTCCAATGAATCAGTTACTCACAACAGGTGGCCAAAGTATTAGAACTTCAGGTTCAGCATCAATCCTTCCAAAGAATATTCATGGTGTATTTCCTTTAGGATTAACTGGTTTGATCTCTTTGCAGTCCAAGGAACTCTCAGTTCACCACAGTTCAAAAGCATCAATTCTTCAGCATTCAGGTTTCTTTATGGTCCAATGCTCACATCCATACATGACTACTGGAAAAACCGTAGCTTTGACAAGAAGGACCTTTGCTGGCAAAATAATGTCTTTGCTTTTTAATATGCTGTCTAGGTTGGTCATAGCTTTTCTTCCAAGGAGCAAAAGTAACTTTTAATTTCCTGGCTGCAGTCACCATCTGCAGTGATGTTGGAGCCCAAGAAAATAAAGTCTCTTACTCTTTCCATCGTTCCCCATCTATTTGCTATGAAATCACGCTCAGTGCCTAAATGCTCAGTGCTCTTAGATGTCTTTCCTGGCCTAAATAAGATTGTAAACATCCAGCTTGTATTCCCCATTTCCCTTTCTTACTTAATTTTTCTACCAGCACTTATCACCATCTAATATGTTCATATTTTATGTCTGAATTCCCTTCTGCCCATTTGAATACAAACTCAAGGAAGGCAAGGATTTTAGTCTCCCCTCACCTCTCCCATTACCTTACCTCTGCACTTACAAGTAGCTGGTCATAAGCAGACACTCAGTATCCTCTGAATGAAGGATGCCAGGGACTTGCAAAGCACAGGGCAGATGTCAATTTTCAGGAATGCCATGCTAATGCTGATTTTAATCCCTGATACAAGATCTGTAAAATCACTTCTAAGAGATTGTAACAGGCAAACATTAGCTCACAGAAAAACTGGGTGACCGAAGGATATTAAACCAAGAAGCATAGACATTCTGTTTCAGTTCACGTTAAATCAAAAGTCCCAGAAATAAACACTCCCTCAAAGCACTTCTCAAACTTTTCATATTGTATCACCTATAGAGACTGATGGTATTTGAATAGCATATTGGGTTGAATAGCAAAGTTTGCTTGTGTCCAGAAGCTACTTCCTGAAGACATTCCTTTGTGACAGGTATCTCATCACCCTTGTAATAAACTCTGAGATAGTTAATCTGGTTTATAACCCTTAGGTGATCTCATTCCTGCTTTTTTTTTTTTTCTTTTAATTTTGTTACTCAAGTATAGCTGACTTACAGTAATGTGGTAATTTCAGCTCTATAGCAAAGTGATTCAGTTAAATATATATATTGTTGTCTGTCACCAAGCCCTGTCCTACTTTTCGTGACCCTATGGACTTCAGCATACCAGGCTCCTTTGTCCTCCACTATCTCCCAGAATTTGCTCAAATTCATTTCCATTGAGTCAGTGATGCTATCTAACTATCTCATTGTCTCCTGACACTTATCCTTGCACCTTCAATCTTCCCTGGAATCAGGGTCTTTGCAGCAAATTGGCTGTTCGCATCAGGTGGCCAAAATTTTGGAGCTTCAGCAGCCATCCTTCCAATGATTATTCAGAGTTGGTTTCCTTTAGGATTGACTGGTTTGATCTCCTTGCAGTCTACGAGACTCTTAATAGTCTTCTCCAGCACCACAATTTGAAAGCATCGCTTCGGTGCTCAGCCTTCTTTCTGGATCAACTCTCAGGTCTGTATATGACTACTGGAAAACCATAGCTTTGGCTATATGGACCTTTGTCGGCCATATGATGTCTTTGCTTTGTAATACACTGTCTAGGTTTGTCATAGCTTTCCTTCCAAGGACCAAGTATATTAATTTCATGGCTGCAGTCACCACCTGCAGTGATTTTGGAGCCTAAGAAAATAAAATATATTACTGCTTCCACTTTTTCCCCTTCTATTTGTCATGAAATGATAGGACCAGATGACATGATCTTTGTTTTTTTAGTTGAATTTTAAACCAACATTTTAACTCACCTCATTCACCTTCTTCGAAAGGCTTTTTAGTTCCTCTTCATTTTTTACAATTAGAGCAGTATCATCTATATATCTCAGGTGTTGATATTTCTCCTGGCAATCTTGACATATATATGTATTCTTTTTTATATTCCTTTCCATTATGACTTATCATAGGATATTGAATATGGTTCTCTGTGCTATACAGCAGGACCATGTTGTTTATCCATTTTGTGTATATGTATACATGTACCACATCTTTATCCATTCATCTGTATATAGACATTTAGGTTGCTTCTGTATCTTGGCTATTGTGAATAGTGCTAATATGAACATAGGGATGCATAAATGTAACTTTTTGAATTAGAATTTTGTCTGGATAATGCCCAGGAGTGGGATTTCTAGATTTTACAATAATTCAGAAGTAAACCCACACACCTATGGTCAAATAATCTTTGACAAAGGAAGCAAAAATATTAAACAGGAAAAAGGCAGCTTCTTCAGCAGGTGATGTTAGGAAAGTTGGACAGCTGCATGTGAAGCAGTGAAGTTAGAAGACACCCTCTAACCATACACAAAAATAAACTCAAAATGGCTTAAAGACTTAAACATAAGACATGACATCATAAAATTGCTAGGAGAAATCATAGGCAAAACATTCTCTGATATAAAGTGTAAAATTGTTTTCTTAGGTTGGTCTCCCAATGTGATAGAAATAAAATAAAAATAAACCATTAGGACCTAATCAAACTTAGAAAGTTTTACACAGCAAAAAAACCATAAACAAAAAGAAAAGATAGTCTACAGAGTGGGAGAAATTATTTGCAAATGACACAATTGACATGGGGCTTAATTTTGAAAATATACAAACAACCCACACAACTGAACAACAACAAAAATACAGCTTAATTGAACAATGGGCTGAAGACCTAAATAGACATTTCTCCAAAGAAGGTATATAGATGGTCAATAGATTCATGGAAAGATGGTCAACGTTTCTAATTATTGGAGAAATGCAAATCAAAACCACATTATGGTACCACCTCACACTGGTCTGAATGGTTGAAAAGGATATGGAGAAGGGGCACCCTCCTACACTGTGGTATGAATGTAAGCTGGTACAGCCACTCTCTGATTCCTGGTTTTAAACTGACAGTGTCTCATGGTAAAAAACCTTTTTGTTTCTTCAGATATTGAGGTAACACTCAGCCTAACAGATCATTATATATTGACACATAAAATGGTCAAAACTAGGACATCTGTCTTGGCTCCTGAAAATAATAAATTAAATTTGTACCTGCAGGGAGCTTTAAAAAGTCACGTTCACCCAGTTGGGAAAAATAGAGAATAGTGTCTTACAGTTTGAAGAGGCACCTTGAGTTACTTGAAAAAGCTTCTAAATTAGTTAGGGGACCCACAAATTCTAGTAGCTAATTAAGAGCACCTGTTGGACACTTTTGTGGAATCCTTCAGGGCTATATTTGAAAATCTGTCAAGTTTTATTTAATGTTTAAAACCCATGAATTTTCTCTGTATTAGAAATAATCCTTATTTTATGATCACTTGCAATTCAAATGTAAAGTACATACATAGGCAAAGCAACTGCCCATGAAAGTAACTGTTAATCTCTGCCACACAAGCTTGCTTTGATAAGATTTATAAGTAACCAGTCCTCTGCTGGTTTCCTTATCTTCTTTCTAAATTCTGTAAGGAGCTCTGGGAAGAAAAAGAGTAACACGGCTCAGCTCTTGTCCTTCAAAATGCTGTGGCTGTCCTTTGGTTATCATGTGGTTTTCTCTCTTCCCCTTGGGTAAGATCTGCCCAGGATCAATAACTGGCATGTCTGTTTGAATGTGTAGTGAACCGTTGTTTTCTTTGCACTGGAGCTCTGGGGCAGGAAGTGTAATTGCAATACGTCACTGTAGTTCAGCCACTTGGCTGGGTCCTACTTGCCAACCTAAAAAGCAAGCCTCCATCCTTCTTCTGTCCCTGTTTATATTTAGATTATTAAAGTGTAAGCCTCAAAAAGTTAAAAACATTGTCATACAAGGATAAAATGAGTGCCTAGCAAATATTTTATTCAATCCAATAATAAAGTTATCAATGAGATGTTAAAACTGTTGCAAATTGAAGAATGTTAGAATAAGATTGTTAGGGTTATCTATCCACCGGGAAGAAATTATTTGCATCTTTCCTATAAACTCTGTATGCTAACATCTGCTTCTACAGAATTGTAAAACAGCCTCATCAATAGGGAAGTAGGTGCACCATGCATAGCACTACCCAGAAGGAACACCCAATAACCTCTTCACCTATTTCCGACATCTATATTGTATTTTCTGAGGTCATGCCATCCTCAAACAGCTCCCTAAAATTATTTTAGAAGAATATATACTGTTAGATTTTTAGCTTCTTGTTTGGAATTGATCATTAACATTTGAAAACTTCTTTGTTGTTATTGCTATTTCTCAATACTTAGTTGAGTTTGTCCTTAACACCTTGCTCTCCTAGATGCTAGTCCTGACAATAACAAATACAAACTTCAGAACCAAATGGCTAGCCCCGATGCCTTAACCAAATACAGTGTGCTTTCAGAGTGATTCTGAGAAATACACTGCACAATCTGCCCTTGAACATTTCATTGGTGTTTTTGTTAGGCATTTTACTCATCTTCTTGCCATAATAATAATGCATTACAAACTTCCCCAAAACCCAGTGGCAACAAACACTCATTTTTTTTTGCTTATGGGCTTGTGGTTTGCCTCTGGTTGTGCTGGGTTCTACTGTGATTTACTGGGTTTGATTCCAGGCTGAGGTCCTCTGCTTCCTCATTTTTCTTGAACTGGGGGCCATTCAGGGCATTGAGTGCTAGACCACCAAGGGCAGAACTGTATCACACTGCATGATTATTGCGTCATGTTTCATAGGATCCCCTTAACCAATGAGAGTTTCTGATTAAAGTCAACATCCATAGAATAGGAAGTATACTTTATCCAAAGTGGGAGGAGGAGAAAAGTTAATGCTAGATTCACAAAAATCCAAACTATTCGGTTCCGTTCAGTCACTCAGTCATGTTTGACTCTTTGTGACCCCATGGTCTGCAGCACGCCAGGCCTCCCTGTCCATCACCAACTCCTGAAGTTTATTCATTCTCATGTCCATTGAGTCAGTGATGCCCTCCAACCATCTCATCCTCTGTTGTTTCCTTCTCTTCCTGCCTTCAATCTTTCCCAGCATCAGGGTCTTTTCAAAAGAGTCAACTGTTCTCATCAGGTGGCCAAAGAATTGGAGCTTCAGCTTCAGCATCAGTCCTTCCAAAGAATATTCAGGACTGTTTTCCTTAAGGATGGACTGGTTGGATCTCCTTGCAGTCCAAGGGACTCTCAAGAGTCTTCTCCAACACCACCATTCAAAAGCATCAGTTGTTCTGTGCTCAGCCTTCTTTATAATCCAACTCTCACATCCATACATGACTACTGGAAAAACCATAGCCTTGACTAGACGGACCTTTGTTGGCAAAGTAATGTCTCTGCTTTTTAATATGCTGTCTAGGTTGGTCATAACTTTCCTTCCAAGGAGTAAGCGTCTTTTAATTTCATGGCTACAGTCACCATCTGCAGTGATTTTGGCACCCCAAAATATAAAGTCTGCCACTTTTTCCACAACTATTTGCTTGTGCTTTAGGTGTCATATAAAAAAAAATCATTTTCAAAACCCACATCAAAGAGCTTTTTTCCTGTTTTCTTCCAGGAGTCTTAATTTCATGGATGCATTCACCATCTCAGTGATTTTGGAGCCCCCCAAAATAAAGTCTGTCACTGTTTCCACTGTTTCCCCATTATATGCCATGAAGTGATGGGACCAGATGCCATGATCTTAGTTTTCTGAATGTTGTTTTAAGCCAATTTTTTCACTCTCCTCTTTCATTTTTATCGAGAGGCTCTTGAGTTCTTTGCTTTACAGATATATATTTATGAGATATATATTCCTAATATACCAATTCCTAGGTAATATATCTTAAATATGCACTCTCTGAGGTCAAAATTTTATAAACAGAATCTTTTAAGATTCTAGATGGATATACATAAGTTAATAGTAATATTTCTATTTCTTGAACACATCCTCCATGCTAAGTGCCTGGTACTTGGTCAGATGTTTTCCTTAATGCTAAAAACAAGCTACCAGTTCAATTATTATAGATAAACAAACTGAGATTCACTGAAGGCAAATTACCCAAAGTTCACACCATTAGCAAGAGGCAGACCTGAAGTTTTTTAATTTATACCTTACTTCTGTCAGGCATTGTACTAAAGGCTTAGAGGTCTTGTACCATTTAATTCTAAAAATAGCAGTAGTAGAGGCCCCTACTCTTTTATGGGAAAGCTAGACTTAGTAGGATTACTAACATGCCAAAGACAAATTAGGCACAACCTCAGTATATAATCCATGATCAGATTAAAGGACAGATCTCAAATTGTTAGTGAAGTTCATCTTCTGGGGCTTTTCTTTGTTCTTCTCTGACAGCAATCTACCTTGTCTATTTCAATCAATCTGTGTCTTGACCTTAAATCAGGATACCTCTCTTGTTGCCTGTGACCTCTGATCTTTTCACCTTAATTTTGCCTTTTGATGCAGACTCTCTGTACTCTGATCTCCCTTCCATTTTGCTGTCTGCTTCAGACTAGTAAGCCAGTTCAGGCTATTGATCATACCTTTTGCTTCAGCATTAGATTTGCCTGTGCTTTTTCTCTAAATTGTGTTCCAGCATGACAGCTCAACAAAAATGCCTCAATCCTATCACTTGAAGATAAGGAAATAGCTTTTCTTTGTAATAATTGGACACTTAATGCAGTGAGTTAGATAGAAAGATACCTGAAATTGTATTTCATAGGGTATGTCTATTCATATTTTTTTCATTAATCATCCAGTTTATTTTAAAGATTTCATTTAATGCTTTCATATGGAAAACACTGAGAAGCACAGTTCAAGAATATATATAGAGTTGAAAATTGCACTTTACTCAGAAATATATACCCCCATTTAAGATAATGATACTAGAGAAACTACATAGCAAAGTAAAAAGCCTGTTTCTAACCTTTAGATTTCTCCTTTCCCCACAGTAGACACCTTTGATCCCTCATTCTGATTAGTGTCTTGTCAACTTTTATCTATTGCCCCTGTTTCTGTTCCACCCAGGCTGCATCATTGGGTTCAGTCTTACCTTCTACCTGGAATTTCAGTTGCACCTCAGCCAATCTAGACTGAAGTGAGAAACAGATTTGTCTGATCTCACTGCTGACCAGTGGACTTCCATTTTGATTGTGTCAAAGCTTTACCTGCCTGCTCACTTAATCACCATGCAACCTGCATTTCAAATTACATCTTCCACTGATAGCACTGCTTGCATTGCCAGCCCCTCTAGCTCTAAAATTAGGTGTAGTGTCTGTGCTATCCCTGAAAACAGACCCAATGTTGACTTTGGACTCTGTATGTCATCTCTATAGGCCGTGGTGCATTGACAAACTAGGTTTTCCTAATAGTGCCTCTAGGCTCTGTGGTGGTGGTTTAGTCGTTCAATTGTGTCTGACTCTTGTGACCCCATGGACTGTAACCCACCAGCCTCCTCTGTCCATGGGATTTCCCAGGCAAGAATATTGGAGTGAGTTGCCATTTCCTTTCTCCAGGAGATCTTCCCAACCCAGGAATTGAATCTGGGTCTCCAGTATTGCAGGTGGATTCTTTACCAACTGAGCTATGAGAGAAGCCCCACTTCTAGGCTCTACTTTCTTCCATTCTTTTTGTTATTCCTCAGCCTCCCAGGTTCAGATTGTTTACCTATCACCATTTCCTCCCTAGTCAGAGTTTACCTTCCCGGTAACAGCATCTGATACTCCTCATCTGTTGAGTATTGATCAAATACTTCTGTCTAATTACATTATAAACCTTCTAGTTTGTCCCATTTCTCATACTCATATATACATATTTAAACATATGTATCTCTAGATAACAACTGTGGACCAATACAACAACCAAAAAAGATTAACCATTATGCCGTCCGATCCACCTCCCAGCTTTTTATCTACATATGGGAGATGTAGCTCCATGTCTATATTCACATTATCTGTGTTAGTAAGTATATACATGTGAAACTTACAGAAAATAGAACCATTTCTGTAAGCAAAAAACCCTGGTTCAGGTGAATATTGAGTATTAGTAGGCTTTATGCTTTAAGCAGTACTCTTGCCTGGAAAATCCCATGGACGGAAGAGCCTGGTAGGCTGCAGTCCATGGGGTCGCTAAGAGTCAGACATGACTGAGCGACTTCACTTTCACTTTTCACTTTCATGCATTGGAAAAGGAAATGGCAACCCACTCCAGTGTTCTTGCCTGGAGAATCCCAGGGACAGAGGAGTCTAGTGGGCTGCTGTCTATGGGGTCGCACAGAGTTGGACACGACTGAAGCGACTTAGCAGCAGCAGCAGCAGTGCCAATTTAAGAATGTTAATACATCATTGACAGATTATACAAATTAGACTTCAAAACAACATTTTTTAAATTGTCCATTTGAACTGTGGGCTAAAATGTTGACATCCATAAATATAAAAATCATACATATATTTGTTAAATTACCCATCAGCATAGTAGAAAAGCATTGTAACTACAAAAGATTAGAATATACGTAATTGGCTTTAGTATCAATATGATTTAGAATGATCTTAAACAATTCACTTGACTGATCTGAAAGTTGAAAACTGATTCCTAAAATTAACTTGGATAGGTCCTTTTCTCTGTTAGCCTGATGGCACTAACAGGAAAAATAAGACCAGAAGAGTCAGTGCTCACAATGATTAGATAATCTCATTTCAGGAAAAACCATTGTTTAAAGTCCTTGTTCCTTGTGCAGGTTTCAGTGCTAATGAGAATTCTCATTATTTTCTCACAACCTATGAGAAAAGTTTTGTCCTGTTTTGAGAAGAAGCTGGAATTTAGAGTGGTTCAATAATTTGTCCATGGCTGCTAAGTAGTGGAACCGGGAATAAGCTTCAAGTGTTGTTAATCACTGAGTGCTCTGCAATATTCACATTCCCTCAAACTCTCAATTATATTGCAGTGCTAAAAAAAAAAAAAAGTCCTTTCCCAAGATAAAAGATTAAAAAAAAGATAGTAAGGTAAATATGAGCACCAGAAATGGAGCAGGCAAAATTATTGATTTTTCCTTTGTTATAAAGCTGAAATGATGACATTTGCCAAATCATAACAAAACTATGAATAAGAACTTATTATTACTTCTGTGTTTAATGTACTATTTAAATAAATGAGAGAATATTATTTTGACTGCATTGGCTTAATTTTTAAATAGGAGTATCTTTAATCAAAATTCAGTTTGACAATAAATTAAAGAAATCATAGTGTCAGTGAGTCTGTGTGAGTCCTTGTATCATCGTTTGGGACACTTTTTTTATGCAAGGGCAAAAATCTTTGTATCTTGGGAAAAAAAACAAAACAAAACAACAACAATTTTTTTAATTAAAAAGGAGAATAAAAGATTGAGGTCTTCCTGCTGCTGCTGCTAAGTTGCTTCAGTAGTGTCCAACTCTGTGCGACCCCATAGACAGCAGCCCACCAGGCTCCCCCATCCCTGAGATTCTCCAGGCAAGAACACTGGAGTGGGTTGCCATTTCGTTCTCCAATGCATGAAAGTGAAAAGTGAAAGTGAAGTCCCTCAGTCATGTCCGACTCTTAGCAACCCCATGGACTGCAGCCTACCAGGCTCCTCCATCCATGGGATTTTCCAGGCAAGAGTAGTGGAGGTCTTCCTAGTGTTACTTAAATTAAGATCAAGGCAAGAAACATTAAAAAAAAATTACAAAAGCGCTATTTGTTTCCTAAAAACAGTGATTTCTATTTAAAAGATGTCAGAACTGGGAAAAAAGAAGGAATAGTTGAAGTTCTAGATATTTATATGCTTACTTACGTCATTTCCAAGAATGTACCTCAGTGGGCCACGTTGCTAACATTTAACTGAATATAACCACATTATGGCTTCCCAGGTGGCATTGATTGCAAAGAACCCACCTGCCAAATGCAGGAGACATAAGAGACAAAAGATTTAATCCCTGGTTTGGGAAGATCCCCTGGAGGAGGGCATGGCAACCTATTCCAGTCTTCTTATCTGGAGAATAACATGGACAGAGGCTTCTGGTGAGCTACAGTCCATAGGGTCACAAAGAGTAAGCCAAGACTGAAGTGGCTTAGCGTGCGCATGTGAATGTGCACACACAAACACAAACAACCACGTTACATCAGGGATAAATATAGGGCTTGGTAACAGGCACTTGAAATATGTAATGTTTAAGCAAACAATATATTGGAATGTACATATAGATGACATAATATTAAGTACAGTAACAGAAAAAGACAAGATATCTTGGGGTCCTATTGTTCAATTTCTAGGTAGTATTACAGGCATAAAAGGACTGTTTTTCTACACTGACTGTAGCCAGAGTGTGCATATTTTTAATATAAGGCTATTTTAAAATTTATTTATTCACTTTTGGATAATGAAAAATTCTACTAGTAACTTAAGGCAGTTTATCAGCATTAATAATAATATAGCCAGGGTAGCATGAAAGGAACAAATTATAACATGAATTTGGGTAATTATATATCATTCTGTTTTAGAGAAATAGAAAGCATTTTAAAAATCTCATGCTGTTATATTTTGTAAAATTATAATCATATTGAATTTTAATATGTTGCTAATTGACCAGAATTTCTTATTTTAAATATGTATATTTAATTATTTACATTTGTAGCTGAATTAAAAATCTCGTACCAATATATTTTCATATATTGCTCTGTTTGAAGACGTTTTTGAAAAGTAACATTGACTTTAAGATTATTATATGAACATGACCCAAAGATCACCTGAATGGCATCTTGAATCTGAAAGATGCCATCTAAGTAAATGCTGGGACTAGGTTTCCTAAGTACCGGAATTTTCGTTTGTGATTATGGAAATCGGTATAGACAATAGATAAATAAATATAGACATAGACATAGCTTTTTAGTATCTGTTATGGAAAGTACTGTGCCCTGATCCTGCCCGCACCCCGCCCCACACCCCCCTCTCCCCGCCAAGTTCATACTTTGAAATCCTAACCCTCTGGTGCCTTCAGCTTGGTTAAGTAGCTCAGTCATGTACAACTCTTTGCGATCCTGTGGACTGCAGCACACCAGGCCTCCCTTTCCATCACCAACCCCCCAGAGTTTACCCAAACTCATGTCCACTGAGTCAGTGATGCCATCGAACCATCTCATCCTCTGTCATCCTCTTCTCCCGCCGTCAATCTTTCCCAGCATCAGGGTCTTTTCCAATGAGTCTGTTCTTTGTATCAGGTGGCCAAAATATTGGAGCTTCAGCATCAGTCCTTCCAATGAATATTCAGGACTGATTTCTTTTAGGATTCCAGTGCCTTAGAATGTGATATGTAGAGGTTGGACCATCAGAGAAGGAAGTAAGGTTAAATGAAGTCATTTAATGAGGGTGGGCCCTCATGCAGTATGACTGCTAGGAGAGATGCCAGGGAGTCTCATGCACAGAGGAAAGGCCATGTGGAGGACTCAGGAAGAAGAGCCAGCTGCACAGCAAGGAAAGAGACTTCAGGGAAAGCGAAACCAACTGACACCATCTTGGACTTCAATCCTCCAAAACTGTGAGAAAATGATTAGTGTAATTTAAGCAACCCAGTCAGTAATATTTGATTGTGATACACCTAGCAAGCTAATACAGTTCCTTACCATCTTTTGAAAGATTCAAAGACAAATATCTATTCTGTAGAACTTAAAATTTAGAGTGATTTTCAAATATTTTATTGTTCTCATTCTCTTGTTCTTTGAATAAAAGACTAATTCTGCCATATTTAACTATGTTAACTTAAATATCTCACTTCTCTTATACTGGTAACTTCTTTTTGGAAGTCAGATATTTATCTCTGACGTTTGTTCAGTTTGTTCTAAATTGGTTCAATTTCCATTTTCAGTATGACAGACATAATGAAAGACAACCAACCTGAGGAAAATATTTGCCACTGATTATGGCAGGGAGTTGCAGAAGGAAATGGCAACCCACTCCTGTATTCTTGTCTAGAGAATCCCATGGACAGAGGAGCCTGTGGGCTGCTGTCCATAGGATCACAGAGAGTCAGACACAACTGAAGCAACTTAGCATGCCTGCATGCATGCATGGCAGGGAGTTAATATCTTGCTGTGTATTTAAAGTGAAAGCCACTCAGTCTGTCTGACTCTTTGTGACCCCATAATACTATGCAGTCCATGGAGTTTCCCAGGCCAGAATACTGGAGTGGATAGCTTTTCCCCTTCTCCAACGCTGTATAGTCCATGGGGTTGCAAAGAGTCAGATAGGACTGAGTGACTTTGCCTTTCATTTTGGGCTTCTCTGATAGCTCAGTTGCTAAAAATTCCACCTTGCAATGAAGGAGACCCTGGTTCAATTCCTGGGTTGGGAAGATCTGCTGGAGAAGGGAAAAGGCTACCCATTCCAATATTCTGGCCTGGAGAATTCCTTGGACTGTATAGTCCTTGGGCTCACAGAGAGTCGGACAGGATGGAGAAACTTTCACTTTCATTTTGGGCTTCCTTGATAGCTCAGTTGGTAAAGAATCTACCTGCAATGCTGGAGACCCCATTTCAATTCCTGGGTCAGGAAGATCTGCTGGAGAAGGGATAGGCTACCCAGTCCAGTAATTTTGGGCTTCCCTGTTGCTGTAAGGAAGATGCTTACTCCTTGGAAGAAAAGTTATGACCAACCTAGATAGCATATTCAAAAGCAGAGACGTTACTTTGCCAACAAAGGTCCATCTAGTCAAGGCTATGGTTTTTCCAGTGGTTGTGTATGGATGTGAAAGTTGAACTGTGAAGAAAGCTGAGTGCTGAAGAATTGATACTTTTGAACTGTGGTGTTGAAGACTCTGAGCGTCCCTTGGACTGCAAGGAGATCCAACCAGTCCATCCTAAAGGAGATCAGTCCTGGGTGTTCTTTGGAAGGAATGATGCTAAAGCTGAAACTCCAATACTTTGGCCACCTCATGAGAAGAGTTGACTCATTGGAAAAGTCTCTGGTGCTGGGAGGGATTGGGGGCAGGAAGAGAAGGGGATGACAGAAGATGAAATGGCTGGATGGCATCACCGACTCAATGGACATAAGTTTGAGTGAACTCTAGGAGTTGGTGATGGACAGAGTTGCCTGGTGTGCTGCAATTCATGGGGTCGCAAAGAGTCGGGCACAACTGAGCGACTGAACTGAACTTGTTGCTCAGCTCGTAAAGAATCTGCCTGTAGTGTGGAAGACCTAGGTTTGATTCCTGGGTTGGGAAGATCCTCTGGAGAAGGAAAAGGCTACCCACTCCATTGTTCTGGCCTGCAAAATTCCATGGACTATATAGTCCATGGGGTCGCAAAGAATCGTACACGCCTGAACATCTTTCATTTGTATTTAAAAACAATTGTAATTGTTGCTGTTCAGTTGCTAATTTCTTTCCAACTCTTTGGGACCTCATGGACTACAGCATGCCCATGCTCCCCTGCTCTTCGCTATTCCCCAGAGTATGCTCAAACTCATGTCCATCATGTCAGTGATTCCATCCACCCATCTCATCCTCTGTTGCCCCCTTCTCCTGCTCTCAATGTTTCCCAGCATCAGGGTATTTTCTAATGAGTCACTTCTTCGCGTCAGCTTCAGCATCATTCCTTTCAGTAAATACTCAGGGTTGATTTCCTTTAGGGCTGACTGGTTTGATCTCCTTGCAGTCCAAGGGACTCTCAAGAGTCTTCTCCAACACCACAGTTCAGAAACATTAGTTCTTCAGTGCTCAGCCTTCTTTGTGGTCCAACATTCATATCCATACATGACTACTGGAAAAACTATAGCTTTGACTATAGGGACCTTTGTCAGCAAATTGATGTCTCTGCTTTTTAATATGCTGTCTGTGTTTGCATAGCTTTTCTTCCAGGGAGCAAGCGTCCTTTAATTTCATGGCTACAGTCACTGTCCACAGTGATTTTGGAGCTCAAGAATATAAAATATATTACTGCTTCTATTTTCCATCTTCTATTTGCCATGAAATGATGGGACCAAATGCCATGATCTTGGTTTTTTGAATGTTGAGTTTCAAGCTAGCTTTTTCACTCTCCACTTTCACCCTCATCAAGAAACAGTCTAGTTCCTCTTCACTTTTTACAGTTAGAGTGTTATTATCTGTATATCTGAAGTTGTTGATATCTCTCCTGACAATCTTGATTCCAGCTTGTGATTCATGCAGCTCAGCATTTCTCATGATATGTTCTACATGTAGGTTAATTAAGCAGGGTGATAATATACAGCCTTCTATACTCCTTTCCCAGTTTTGAACCAGTAAGTTCTTTTATGTCTAGTTCCACTTATTGCTTCTTGACCCACACAAGTTTTTCAGGAGACAAGTAATGTTGTCTGGTACTCCCTTCTCTAAGGCTTTTCCACAGTTTGTTGTGATCCATAGAGTCAAAGGCTTTAGTATAGTCAGTGAAGCAGATGCAGATGTTTGTCTGGAGCTGCTTTGCTTTCTCTGTGATACAATGAATTTGGCAATTTGATCCCTGGTGCTTTTGCCTTTTCTAAACCCATTTTGTACATCTGGAAGTTCTCAGTTCACATACTGCTGAAGCCTAACTTGAATCTGGAGCATAATCTTACTAGCATATGAAGTGAATGCAATTATTTGGTGGTTTGAACATTCTTTGTTATTGCCCTTTTTGAGGAATGAAATTGGAATGAAAACTGAACTTTTCATTCTAGCCACTGCTGACTTTTCCAAATTTGCTGGCATATTGAGTGCAGCACTTTAACTGCATCACCTTTTAGGATTTTGAATAGCTGAAATTTCATGACTTCCACTAGTTTTATCTGTGGTAATGCTTCCTAAGGCCCACTTGACTTCATACTCCCAGAATGTCTGGCTCTAAACAGGTGACCATACCATGGGTTATCTGGGTCATTCAGACCTTTTTTGTATAGTTCTTTTGTGCATTCTTGCCACCTCTTATTAATTTCTTTGTGTTCTGTTAGATCCTTGCCATTGCTTTATTTTACCCATCTTTGCATGAAATGTTCCCTTGGTATCTCTAATTTTCTTGAAGAGTTCTCTAGGTTTCCCATTCTGTTGTTTTCTCTATTTGTTTACATTGTTCACTTAAGAAGGTTTTCTCATCTCTCTTTGCTATTCTAGAACTTTGCGTTCATGTTGATACATCTTTCCCTTTTTTCTTGCCTTTTGCTTCTCTTCTTTCCTTAGCTATTTGTAAAGCCTGCTTTTAGACAACTCGTCTGCCTTTTGTTTCTTTTTCTTTGGAATGGCTTTGGTTACTGCCTCCTGTACAGTGCTACAAAGCTCTGTCCATAGTTCTTTAGGCACTCTTGTCTACCAGATCTAACCCCTTGAATCTATTTGTCACCTCCACTGTATAATTGTTAGGGATTTGATTTAGGTCATACCAGAATGGTCTTGTAGTTTTCTCTACTTCCTTCAAATTAAGCCTGAATTTTGCAAGAAGCAGCTCATGATCTGAGCCACAATCAGTTCCAGATATTGTTCTTGCTGACTATGTATAGCTTCTCCATCTTTGACTGCAAAGAACATAATCAATCTGGTTTCAGTATTGATCATTTGGTGATGTATATATGCAGAGTCATCTCTCATGTTTTCAGAAAAGGGGGTTGGCTATGACCAGTGTGTTTCTTGACAAAGTTGTTTGCCCTGTTTCATTTTCTACTCCAAGGTCAACCTTATATCTGTTACTCCAGGTATCTCTTGACTTCCTACTTTTGCATCCCAACCCCTATGATGAAAAGGACATCACTTTTTGGTGTTAGCTTGAGAATAGAAGATATATCTTAGGATGTTAGGTCCTTTTTTTTTTAATTAATTTTTATTTTTTAGTTTGTTTTGCTTTACAATACTGTACTTGTTTTGCTATATATTGACATGAATCAGCCACAAGTGTAATGAACTCCCAATCCCAACCCCCACCTCCCCGATCCCGCTCCACACCATCTCTCTGGATTATCCCCATGCATCAGTCCCAAGCATCCTGCAGGATGTTAGGTCTTCATGGAACTGGTCAGTTTCAGCTTCTTTGCCATCATTGATTGAGGCATACACTTGGATTATTGTGATGTTGTGGTTTGCCTTGGAAATGAACCAAGATCATTCTGTCATTTGTGAGGTTGCACCCAAATACTGCATTTGGGACTCTTTGGGTAACTCTGATGGCTACTTCATTTTTTCTAAAGAATTCTTTCATGGTAGTAGGTATAATGGTCATCTGAATTAAATTTGCCCATTCTCATCACTTATTCCTAAAATGTCAATGTTACATTTTGCCATCTCCTGCATGACCATGTCCAGTTTACCTTGATTCATGGACGTAACATTCTATGTTCGTATGCAATATTATTCTTTATAGCATCAAACTTTATTTTCACTGCTAAACATATCCAAAACTGATCATTGCTTCTGCTTTGGCCCTACAGCTTAATTCTTTCTAAAGGTATTTGTGATTGTTCTCCAATGTTCCCCAGTAGCATATTGGACATTTTCCAACCCAAGGGCTCATCTTCTGGTGTCATATTCTACCTTTTTGCCTTTTCATACTGTTCATGGTGTTCTCTAGTCAAGAATACTGAAGTGAGTTGCCACTTCCCCCTCCAATCGATCATGTTTTGTCAGAGCTCTTCACCATGACCCATCCATCTTGGGCAGCCCTGCATGGCATGCCTCAGCTTTGAGTTACACAAGCCCCTCTGCCACAAAAAGGCTGTGATCCATGAGGCAGATTACAAAGCAATATTCATAAAAAGTACAGAGAATCAAAATAATAAATTGGAAAAGAAAATAATGTATAATGTAAGAACAACAAATTTAAATATGACTGAAGAAAAACAAAGTGAAAAATTGCTCAATGATCCAAACTCAAGTAAAACATTTCATTTTTCATGTATAAAATTTGAACATTTCAAAATTGCACAATTTAGTTATAGAGCATATGACATATTTACTGCAATTGTGTGAGTAATTAGCAATAATTTGTTTTCAAGTAATTGACAGTAAGAATCAAGATTAAAAATACATTCACAGCCTTCAATCCAGTAATTCTATTTCTGGAGATCTATCTTAAAATATAAACTAAAATAATATAAACACTTTAAAATAATTGTAGCATTATATATAATAGTAAAAACTAAAAAAGAAAAAACCAAGGATGAGGCAATAAGTGAATATTTAAATAAAGCATGTTATGTTAATTTTGTAAATAAAAATGAAGCAAATGTGCCAAGGAAAATATCATTGGAGAATACAAGCTATCATGTTAGCTGCAGCTGCAGATATTAAAAATATGGGTGATTTTTTTTCTCAATAAGCTTTTAAACATTTTCAAGTTTTCTGTGACTATATCTTATTATGAAATAAGCAATTAATTTCCTATCCTGAGCAATTTTCCATTGATTTCTTAGTAAAACTATGAGTATTTTAGTAAATGTTATGCTCAGCTAAAATATTAATTTAGCATCCCTTGATAGTGGTGCTATTAGACAGTGTACTTAATGAACTATAAGGAGAGATTGAATGAGACATCCACTAAATTTCTTTAAAATTGGCAGCCACTTTTATTCTGTGTTCTTTCCTTTCTGAAAAGGGAGTAGTGATAATTAGTGACCAGAAGACCACAGACATGAAGCTAAAACCCCATGTCAAGAAAAGCTTGTCAGAAAGACAGAAAGCATCCGTATCTTCTATCATTTTGGATAATGTTACAATCTGAGCTATCTATCTCTATAGACTTCTTAAGGGGCAGAACTTAAATCCCTAATTTGTTTCAGCCATTGTTTAATTATGCATTCTGATACTTGCAAGTAAAAGCAATCCCTGACACACACACATTTAAATATATTACTAATTAATGTGTATACTGAAAGTGTTAGTTGCTCAGTCAAGTTTGACTCTGTGACCCCATGGACTGAGACCTGCCTGGCTCCACTGTCCATGGGATTCTCAAGCAAGAATCCTGGAGTATTGTGTATATTAATTGTATATAACTAAGTTGATGGTATTATACATTTCTATACATTTGTAAATATGCATTTGCAATTATACATACATACATATATATATATATATATATATATATATGAATAGGAGAGCTTCCTTGATGGTTCAGTTGATAAATAATCCGCCTGTAATTTAGGAGGCCTGAGTTCAATTCCTGATTTGGAAGATCCCCTGGAGAAGGAAATGGCAACCCACTCTAGTATTCTTGCCTGGGAAATCCCATGAGCAGAGGAGTCTGGTAGGCTACAGTCCATGGGGTCACAGGAGTTATACACAACTTTAGCGACTAAACCAATATCATATATGAATAGGAGTAGACTAGACAGATAACTATACTCACACAGATACACGTATGAACATGAAAGAGCAACATACATATATATTTAGGTGTGTATGTATATGTGTGTGTGTATTTATAATTCTTTCTCTTTCTACTCTTACCTATTCTGCAAGATTTAGCTCAAAGCTATTCCCTCTGGAAAGTACCCTCATTCTGCTTTCTCATCTTAAAAGTGTCTTTCTTATAAGATATATGAACCTATATTGTAATGATCTATTTATATGTGTATCATTCCACCCCCTTTAGTTATATGAGAGGCAGATACATTTTGTCAGTCATCATTGACACGCATTGTTGCTGTTCAGTCGCTAGGTCGTGTCCAACTCTTTACCACCCTGTGAACTGCTGCATGCCCAGCTTCTCTGTCCATCACTATCTCCCTGAGTTTTCTCCAACTCAAGTTTGCTCAAACTGAGTCAGTGATGCCATCCAACCATCTCATCCTCTGTTGCCCCCTTCTCCTCTTGCTCTCAGTTTTTCCCAGCATCAGGGTTTTTTTCCCAGTGAGTCAGCTCTTTGCATCAGGTGGCCAAAGTATTGGAGCTTCAGCATCAATCCTTCTGATGAATATTTAGGGTTGATTCCCTTTAGGGTTGACTGGTTTGATCTAGCTCAGATGTTAAGAATCTATTGACAGATTGATAGATAAGTAAAAAATTCTAAGGATTTGCTTAGGTTTTTAAATTTTATTTTTTATCAAACTATAGTTGATTTACCATGTCATGTTAGTTTCAAGTAACAACAAAGTGGTTCAGTTATCTATATACATATATTCATTCTTTTTAAGATTATTTTCTCTTATGGGTTATCACAAAATATTCAGTAGTGTTCCCTGTGCTATACAGCAGGTCCTTGTTGGTTATCTGTCTTATGTGTAGTAGTGTGTGATGTTCATCTCAAACTCCCGATTTATCCCCCTTCTCCTGCTACATTTCCCCTTTGGTAACCATAAGTTTGTTTTCAATATCTGAAAATCTGTTTTTGGTTTGTAAATAAGTTCATTTACATCATTAAAAAATTAGCTTCCACATATGAGTGATGTCATGTGACATACCTTTGTCTGACTTCACCTAGTATGATAATCCTTAGGTGCATTCATCACTCAAATGTTTTCATTTTGATTATCTCTTTAACTATTGATAGTGTCCCAGTTCCTTTCCAGTGACCCATGTGCTGTTATGTACAAATAGGCATTCAGTGAGATCACTGATGAACCTGTAATATATGCAATATGTGTGAGTGCAGTTTGCAGTCAACTTGAATAATAGCTCCTAACATGCCACTTAAAAAAAAAGAAGCAAAAAACCTCTCAGCAGTTATCTTTCCAGAATGTCTATTGCTTTTTTTCATTGCTTCATTAAATCCTGTTAATTAATGTATTTGTGTTACAATAATTTAGTTTAAATTCAGAATATAATGCTGAATTTCAAAGCATGGCTTTTCAATATGAAAATGACAGTTATTTAGTATAAACACAAATGAGTCAGAATAAGACTGAAATTTTGATCTCCAAATTGGTTTTGTAATGAGAATCTACAGATTGTAATTCAATCTATTTCTTTGTCTCAGTTAGTTAGAGATGTTCCCTGGGGAAATGTGAAGTTTACATATTTTGTATGCATGATTTGTTAAGATGGCATTGATGGAGTTATGTGATAATCTTTAGAAAGCTTGTGTAATAAATTTCACTTCTTAAAATATTTCACTTCAAATATGTTTTCTGAATTTAGTCATTTCATCAGAAAGCTTTCATTGACACAAAATACATACTTCAATATTATCAAAACATGGTCAGTTGTCTCCATTATTACATTATGAATCCATTTTTTAAAATTGAAATCTTAAAGGCTGTGGGTTATTGCAGGCTGTAGAAGAAGGGAGAGGGGAAAGAGGGAGAATGAAGTTAGACAATGCCGTCATCCAAAGGGGTAAAGTGGCCTCTGACATTATCCTGTCCAGAGCTTGGAGGTGTGCAAGGGACATAGGAGCAATTTACACTGACACGCAGCTGCTGCACCAGTAAAATGAGGCTTTGCCCGCTTGCACCTACTGTATAACATGCACTCTGTGGACGGCCATGCATCTTCAGTCAGAATTTGTACATGAATACGTGCACACATTCCTTGAGTGCATATAATGTAGAACTAAAATCCTTATGCTTAGATGAAACACCAGAAATATGAGGGAAATAACACCACAGAGGAATAGCTCAGCCCAAACAATGTGATGGTCCCAGCTAAGACATCAGATTGGTTTCTGTGCTCTCTCATGGTCTTGGAATATGGTTATAGCATTTCTGGGCTTGGTGGTGAAGAACAGAAGATAACTGCTGCTGGATAGAGGAGCCTTATTTTTTATTATGGCAGCTTGCTATTTTTGTAACACGGTGATTGAGTTGAACACAATCAAAGCACCATAACTGATCTCCCCTTCTTCCTGGATGAGTGAACAGATGATGAAACACTGACATCAACATCCTTGAACATATCCAAGTGGGCAGTGTTTGGCTACTGCTTCTGTTTGAAATGATGCTGTGTTTTGGTTGTGGCCCAAAGCTTTGAAGTGCTACTTGGCATCTCCTTTCTTCCATGAAGCTCTTAACCATTCAGACATGATGAAGTTGGTCAAATGCTACTTAGGTTGAGTCCTGCTTGCCTCTCTTCAGTATCTTTGTATGAATCCAAAGGTTGCTTTTTGTTTATTTTTTTTAAACAGTTTTTAGCTGATGTTCATGAAAAGCAATGAGTACCTAGAACTATGCCAAGAAAGAAAGGAAGTCCAGACTGTCTAAGAAGGTACATTTCTGTACCAGAGCTGTGTCATAACCTTCCTTTGGGCCCTCTGCTGGAAAAGTAGAATCAAGTCTCAAATAATGCCTTTTTAATTATATCCTCTAGTATTATAGATGTAGGACAGTACTGTATCATACCTCTGTGAATGTAAAATATCTTGTACCTGCTTTATGATATGTAGTAGTGACCGTGCTTTATCAGATCTGTTTCAATGACGTTATTCTAGAATGTTTTCTTTCCAGATGATGGTTGAGAAATGTAATTAAAAAAAAAATGGTGCCAGGTACCACAATAGTAACAGAACTTTGCTGTTTTCTGAGGTTTTGTTTTTTTACTTTTTTTTTTTAATGGAGTGTGCTGGATGTCTCTATAATTTTGTTCAGATGACTGCAGAACTTGGAAAAGCTGTTGCTGCTATTGATGCATAACTTACTGCTATTGGTCTTTTTATATAAATAAATGAATATATATATATATATATACACACACACATATCTATATAGTTTGAATTTTTGGAAACTTTAGCTGTGCTGTCAACTTTGGAAAAAGTATCCCAGTTGTACCATGTTGGGTTGGCATTGTACAGAAATTAACAGCCATATTGGTCTAGAAACGTTAAACATAATTTTTTCCATTTGTACAGGGATAACACACTGTATTAACTATGTAAGGTCTTATCTACATGAGTTTGATTACAGAAACTAATAAAGTATTCTCTAAATGAAATATAACTGGCATACATTGTTATGTTAATTTCTACAGTACAGCACGATTCCAGTTATACATATATATGCATTTTTCACATCCTTTTTCATTATGGTTTATCACAAGGTATTGAATGTAGTTTCCTGTGCTATACAGTAGATCTTATGTATCCAATCTGTATGTAATAGTTTCATCCATGAGTACATTAAACTTTGAATGGAATCATAAATGGATTGTAGAAGGGAAAAAAACAGCTAGTTTTAATTACCATAAAATAAACATTACTTTTTCTATATTCCAAGTTATACTTTCCAGTGTGAAGTAACTAATCATAAATTTCTTTCTTATTTATATATTTGTGTGTATTCAAACAGTTGGTGTGTATATAAATATTTTGTTTCCATTTTTGAAAGCAAAACTAGTTGTCTCCCTGTACATTCATCAAAATTATGCTATTCATTCATTCATTTAAGCTTTATTAAGAGTTTATCATGTACTGAGCATCCTAAGTGCTGGGATGAGTAGAACACATAAGGTATCATTCTTATGGAGATTATATACTAAAATATTTTATATTTTAAATGAAATGTGTTTATCACTGATGAGAAGTTAAGAAAAATGTCTCCAGTTTGTATATATGGTATGTGGCATATTCTCCTTGCTCATTTATTTGTTAGCTCTGCAGATGTTTACTGATTATCTAAAGCGGAATAAGTACTTGTGATTGTTTTTAAGGCTATCCACAAAGACACTTGATATTATACTTCTGCGCTCTGCCATGTGACTTACTTTGGGAAATGAAATATAAATGGGAGTCATAACTTCTGTTACTTATGAGTATATTTAAAGGTCAGAGTGAGTAGATTTAAAGGATAGTGTGGCAAATGGGGCTTCCATTTAGCCTGTGTGATTGAGTGACTATGATGGACAGAGCTCCATTCCAGATTCACATTGCCTTGCAGACTGAGGTAAAAGATACTTTCACTGTGTTAAGTCATGAAATGTTAGAGTTAGTTTTGTTAATTAGGTATATCTTAACATTTTCTGATACTGTACCATTCTGGATGCTCAAAATGTAAGGTTGAGAAAAGCAGACAAGTACCTGCCTATATAGAGTTTATAAGTTAAGCAATAAAATTAAAAATAATAATGATAAATTGAAACAATATTTTTACCTATTCCAAGCTCATATCACTCACAACACAACAATAAATAAAGGATGAGTTTTTGGGATAAGAAACAGCAACTTTATTCAGAAAGCAGAGCCCCAAAACAAGGTGGACTAGTGTCCTACAGAGACATCTTACTGAAGTTAGAATTCAGGCTTTGTTTCATACTAAAAGGGGTGAGGGTGTGGTTGGTTGTTGCAAACTTCTTGATACTGGAATCCTTTGTTCTTGCAGCTGTCCTCCTAAGTCTGATCACAGTGTTCCTATAAATCTCCAACAGGACAAATATTCTCTATTCTGCAACTTTTTATCGCTATATGAATGGAAAAGTATTATACTTTTAAAAATCAGAGCCTTGAGAATAGACTGTCCTGTTATAGTTCAGGCTTTAGATAACATTCCTTTAGCAATTAACTTATAGCAAAAATAATAGACTACAATGTTTAAAGTAAAAGAAATAGATCCAGTAAGAAGTCAGATTTGTTCTTCCTATTACAAGAAGACAGTGAAAAATGCTGTTAAAGTTTAGAACAGAGATAAAGAATGGCAGTTGATGCTATTTTAGATAAAATATCAGGAAAGTCATTTCTGCAGAGGTGACATTTGCTCAGAGACTTGACTTAAAGAAGGCACTAGCAACCATGTTGCAGAGGCCCAGTACACAGGTAGTAAAAGCAAAGTGTTGTACGGGTCCTACTCAACATTCACTCGTTCTTGTAAATATCTGAAGAAATAGTAAGGAAATGTTTTGGCTCTGAGGAAAGAGAGGGCTCCATGTGAACATCATGGAACCGATGTGCCTGCAGGGGACTGAATAAGAGGGAGAGTTGTATGAGGTAAGTATTTAAAAGTTGTGTGAGTACACAGGTCAAGTAAGACCACGTAGACCTTGGAAATAAATGAGAGAAGAAGGTTTTAAACACAGGAATGATAGGAGATGACTTATGATTTTATGAGATCACTTTGACTTCTTGGCAAAGAATCAGAGGGACAAGAGTGGCAGCAGAGAGAGACTATTAGGATATTCTGGCAGTAGTGAGTAGTTGTGGCAGAGGAAATGAGAAGTTCAAAACAAGAACATTTGGAGTGTGAGCCCACAGGATTTGCTCTGACATTGTGATTATGAGATTCAGGAAAGTGGGAAAGAAGGCAAGAACAAGAGATGTAAGAAGAGTTTGGGGATGGAGCCCAGAAATATGTACTAGAAGGAATGTCAAAAAGAGTGTCTGAACAAAAAGAATGACAGGTTAGATAATACTCTGAATTCCACAGCAGCGTTGAAATTGATCTATATTAAGGGACTAGTGAGAGTTGTAAAGGTAAGCCTTTAAAGGTTGTGTCAGTACACAGGTCAAGTAAGACCTTGTAGACCTTGGAAATAAATGAGAGAAGAAAGTTTTAAACACCCTCTTCCAGCAACACAAGGAAAACTTTATACATGGACATCACCAAATGGTCAATATCAAAATTTGATTGATTATATTTTTTGCAGCCAAAGATGGAGAAGCTCTATTCAGTAAGCAGAAACAAGACCGGGAGCTGACTGTGGCTCAGATCATGAACTCCTTATTACAAAATTCAGACTTAAAATGAAGAAAGTAGGGAAAAAACACTAGGCCATTCAAGTATGACATAAATCAAACCCCTTATGATTATAATTGTGGAAGTGACATATAGATTCAAGGGATTATATCTGATAGAGTGCCTGATGAACTATGATGAAGGTTCGTGAGATTATACAGGAGGCAGGGATCAGACCATCCTCAAGAAAAAGAAATGCAAAAAGACAAAATAGTTGTCTGAAGAGGCCTTACAAATAGCTGAGAAAAGAAGAGAAGCAAAAGGCAAAAGAGAAAAAGAAGGATATACCCATCTGAATGCAGATTTCCAAGAAGAGCAAGGAGAGATAAGAAAGCCTTCTTCAGTGATCCGTGCAAAGAAATAGAGGAAAACAACAGAATGGGAAAGACTTGAGATTTCTTCAAGAAAATTAGAGATAACAAGCGAACATTTCATTTAAAGATGGGCACAATAAAGGACAGAAATGGTATAGACCTAACAGGAGCAGAAAATATTAAGAAGAGATGGAAGAATAACAGAAGAACTATGCAAAAAAGATCTTCATGACCCAGATAACCATGATGCTGTGATCACTCACCTAGAGCCAGACATCCTGGAATGTGAAGTCAAGTGGACCTTAGGAAACATCACTAAGAACAAAGCTAGTGGAGTTGATGGAATTCCAACTGAGCTATTTGAAATCTAAAAGATGATGCTGTTAAATGCTGCACTCAATGTGTCAGCAAATTTGGAAAACTCAGCAGTGGCCACAGGACTAGAAGAGGTCAGTTTTCATTCCAGTCCCAAAGAAAGGCAATGCCAAAGAATATTCAAACTACCACACAAGTACACTCATCTCACATGCTAGCAAAGTAATGCTCAAAATTCTCTAAGCCAAAGTTCAACAGTATGTGAACTGAAGACTCCCAGATGTTCAAACTGGATTTAGAAAAGGACCAGAGATCAAATTGCCAACATCTGCTGGATCGTTGAAAAAGCAAGAGAGTTCCAGAAAACCATCTATTTCTGCTTCATTGACTACACTAAAGGCTGTGGGATCACAACAATCTGGAAAATTCTTAGAGAGCTGGGAATGCAGGACCACTTTACCTGCCTCCTGAGAAACCTGTATGCAGGACAAGAAGCAACAGTTAACTCCAAGCATGGCACAATGGTCCCAAATTGAGAAAAGAGTATGTCAAAGCTGTATATTGCTTATTTAACTTACATGCAAAGCACATCATGAGAAATGCCAGGCTGGATGAAGCCCAAGCTGGAATTAAGATTGACAGGAGAAATATAAATAACCTCCGATATGCAGAAGACACCACCTTATGGCAGAAAGCAAAGAGGAACTAAAGAGTCCCCTGATGAAGGTGAAAGAGGAGAGACAAAAAGCTGGTTTCAAACTCAACATTCAAAAAATGAAGATCATAGCATCCAGTCCCATCACCTCGTAGCAAATAGATGCGGAAACATTGGAAACAGTGAGAAACTTTATTTTCTTGGGCTCTGAAATTACTGCAGATGGTGACTTCAGCCACGAAAGTAAAGATGCTTGCTTCTTGGACAAAAGCTATGACAAAAACTAGAGCATGTATGGAAAAGCAGAGACATTACTTTGCCAACAAAGGTCCATCTAGTCAAAGCTGTGGTTTTTCCAGTAGTCATGTATGGACGTGAAAGATGGCCCATAAAGAAGGCTGATCATTGAAGAATTGATGCTTTTGAACTGTGGTGTTGGAGAAGACTCTTGAGACTGCAAGGGACTGGTTTGCAAGGAGGTTAAACCATTCAATCCTAGAGGAAATCAGTCTTGAATATTTACTGGAAGGACTGATGCTGAAGCTGAAGCTTCAATACTTTCACCATCTGATGCGAAGAACCAGCTCATTAGAAAAGACTTTGATTCTGGGAATGATTGAAGGCAGGAAGCTAAGGTGATGACAGAAGATGAGATGTTTGGATAGCATCACGAACTCAATGGACATGAATCTGAGCAAGCTCCAGGTGATAGTGTAGGCCAGGGAAGCCTGGTGTGCTGCAGTCCATGGGGTTGCGAAGTGTCAGACACAACTGAACAACAACTCTGTCATGGTTATTCCTCCCTTACAAAGAGTTTTCTCTAAGATTCATACAGTGCACAGTGTTGGTATCCTGCCCATATCCCCTTGATAAGTTACTGTTTCTGTGATTATAGGTCCAACTCCTAGCCAGCATCTTTGCCAGAGTTGTAGATGCAAAACCCTAGGGAATTACTTCTCTCTAGGGAAAGCCCTCAAACAATTATTATACTCACAGAAGTTGGGTAAATAAGCAAGCGTCTTAACCTCTTGAGCAGAATACCTCTGAGGTGTTCATTTCACACTGGTGCCTTGAGCTTCCTGGTGGCATTAAGCTACAATTGTCCAACTTGGTGATATGTTTGAAAATGCGCCCTATAAATTTTAGTTTTCTTTTTTCTTCCCTGTGTCACTGCTTTTCCATGATGGCATTTTTAGTTTTAGCTCCTTCAATAAACTATTCATGATCTTTCTTAACCTACAGTGGTTTACATTCTTATAAACCCACTTAAATTGAAATATCATGTCAAAAATACTTTTAATACACCTAAAATGGCAAACATTATCACCTAGCCTAGTATACTGTAGGCCTGCTCAGAACACTTACATTAGCCTATCTTCTGGCAAAATTATCTATTATCAACATTATCAAAACCTATTTTTTAGTAAAATATTGAATAGTTCATTACCTTATTGAGCACTATGCTGAAAGTTAAAAACAGAGTGGTTGTATATCTAATTCACTTCTCACTTTCATGCATTAGAGAAGGAAATGGCAACCCACTCCAGTGTTCTTGCCTGGAGAATCCCAGGGACGGGGGAGCCTGGTGGGCTGCCGTCTATGGGGTCGCACAGAGTTGGACACGACTGAAGAGACTTAGCAGTAGCAGAGTGGCTCTAAGTCTATCAGTTTGGACTTCCCAGGTGCTTAGTGGTAAAGAATCCACCTGCCAATGCAGGAGATGCAGGAGACCTGGGTTTGATTCCTGGGTTGGGAAGATCCCCTGAAGTAGGAAATGACAACCTCCTCTAGTATTCTTGCCTGAAAAATTCCTTGGAAAGAGAGCCTGGTTGGCTACAGTCCATGGGGTTGCAAAGAGTCATACCTAACTGAACACGTGCACACGCGCACACACACACACACACACACACGTGAATCAATTGTTTACCTTCATGATCATGTGACTGACTGGGAGTCGTGGCTCACTGCTACTGCCCAGCCTCACCACAGAGTAGGTACCACATATCACCAACCCAGGGAAAGATAAAAATTCAAAAATTGAAGAATAATTTTTACTGCTTTCTTGCTATTGTAAAGTAAAAGAATCCTAAGTCATACCTTTATAAATCAGAGACTGTCTGCACTCAAATCCTTTTCTCAGGGTCTGCTTCTAAAGAAATTCAAATTAAGACATTTCATATACAGGTAAAACGGAGGAGGCAGTGGCACCCCACTCCAGTACTCTTGCCTGGAAAATCCCATGGATGGAGGAGCCTGGTGGGCTGCAGTCCATGGGGTCGCTAAGAGTCGACTCAACTGAGCGACTTTACTTTTATATTCACTTTGATGCATTGGAGAAGGAAATGGCAACCCACTCCAGTGTTCTTGCCTGGAGAATCCCAGGGATGGGGGAGCCTGGTGGGCTGCCATCTGTGGGGTCGCACAGAGTTGGACACAACTGAAGCGACTTAGCAGCAGCAGCAGCATACAGGTAAAAATTTATAGAAGTTGAATATTTTCTAAAAACCTGTGACTTTACATAGAGTGAATCAATATTTACTGATGGTATATAGGTATAATAATGCAAAGATGATCACATTTTATCCTCAAGCACATTTATAACAGTATATAATAAATTTATATAGTATATTTAGAAATTATATACTTGGGGTGCTAGAAAAGGGAGTAACTATTTAAATATAAAATTCAAACATTTTAGCAAGGATTCTTTTTTCTGTAGTACTTACAAATGAATCACAAAGACCTAGAAGAGTCCTTGTCATATACATAGACACTCAAAAAATATTTTAAAGAACACTTAACCTAAAAATAGTTTGCCTCCATCTGGAAGGATGTTTTTAATGGGAAACCCAGATCAAAAGGGTACCTACTTGAGCTGTAAAGGAGAAAGAAGCTTTCAAGCAAGCCATAGAGAAGTAATCACATTAATCAGTGGGTCAGCCTCAAATCAGTAATCAGATCCCCTCAACTTTGTGGATGTTATAAATATGTTTTAGAAATGCATTAGCTAAAACTCAGAGAAGTAAAACAATTCTGATAAAGTATTCCAAAACTGAAAAATAGTCTAGATTTGAACTCATATTTGTCTGTCTCTCTTCACCTTCACATAATCTTTAATTCTTCTTGAGAACTGGCCAAAATTAGGCAGTTATGCTTTAAAAAGACTGGATATAAGTCCATATTTTTTGTAACAGAGATTTTTTTTTTAAACAAATGCCTCAGTCAACTGGGGCTGCTATAATGAAATATCATAAATTGGATGGCTAAAAAACCAAATACATTTCTTACAGTTCTGGAGGTTGGGAAGAGCTCCAGTTTGCAGGCAGCAGTCTTCTTACTGTATCTTTACATGGTGGACAAAGAACTCTTGTCTCTTCCTCTTCTTGTAGGGGCACCAATTCCATCATGGGAACTCCACCCTCATGACCTCATCTAAACCTAATCTCTACCCAAAGGCCACACCTCCAAATACCATTCCACTGAAGAATAGGTCATTAACCTATGAATTTATGGGAGAACACAAATGCATTCAGTTTATAGAAATTAGCATAAATTTACAGTATGGTTTCACTATTACTTCTCAGGTGTGATTAGAGATTTTAATCAAGGCTTAATCTGGAACCAGCATGGGAAATACAGAATTCTAGAATAGATGCAATGGAACTGGAAAGGGGGAAGGCTGATACTCTTCCATGTTGTAACAAGTATATGGAAATACAGAAAGTCTTGCAGGATATGAAAAATTAGAGCATCCTTAAATAAAAGTGTCTGAAATGAAAAGCTGGCATCAAGAAATAAGGTAAAATTCAACTAACAAGTGTTCCTGTAAAGGAGAAAAGAGAATTTTTCCTTTGACCCTAAGAGGCTGAAAAGAGAAAAAAAACAAACAAACTTCTCTAATAAGAGTTCTATAATAGGATCCTAACACTTGAGACCCTATGGCCAAAACAAAACAAAGCAAAATGAAACAAATGAACAGAGTTCTTAGAAGCAAACCAGTGTATCCACACTCACTTGCACCCTTAGGCTATGAACACAATTCATACTCAGCAGAACATCTAAGTGCATCTCCTCTGGTTTTCTGTGACCTCAATCAATCGCCCTCTCTTCAGTCCATCTCATTTACCAGCCAGCAGTGTGACTTATGTTATACATATTCATTCTACTCTTGTGTCTAGCACAGAGACCCAAGCACATTCTTTCATGAATCATTATCATAACCTTTTAACAGTTGTGGGAGTATTTTAAAAGGAAAACAAGGAATAAGTTGAGTTTTTTTTTTTTTTTTCCTTTTTTGCCCTTGGATAAAAGTTGCGAGTTACTAAGTTATCAGTTTTTATAGAGGACATTTCATGTCATTTTTAAAAGACTATTTACACATCATTCTCTCTGTCTAAGATGTTTCTCTCACTCTCATTTCTGAAGTCTAATCTTATTCTCTCTTTATATACTAAGAAATTATTTTAATAACTGTTATTTTCTGAAATTCACTGTAAATAATTTTAAGTAGAGAGCTGGATATATAACCTCAAAAGTTACTTCTATCACTGAAATTCTCTGATCCTCTCCCTGAATTTTTTTTTAACTCTTTCCAGAAGTGTTCATTATTGGAAATACCTGAAGAGTCCTGTCTTGTCACTGTTTTCTGATAATGCAGAGCCTGAGGGACTCTAGTATAGCAAAACTTTGGTGTATTCAAGCAAGGCTAACAACCCCAAAGAATTTTTAAGCAGAGGTAACATAAATATCACAAAATAAGCACTAAAGAGAAGGGATTAGAAATTATGTATTTGGGATATTAGTTTTGTTTCTCACATACTTGTCTTTATTATCTTAGCTAATAAAATTTAATAACCAAGAATTTTGTCTACAGTATATTAGATCTATTTTTAGTATTTTAGTACTTTTATACTTTTTTTTTTTTACTTTAGTGGATTATATATGATACTTGTCTGCCTAGGTACCACACAATTTGGCACATGATCACATACTGTTTATACAATTATCAAAATGCTTGTTTCTTTGGAAGATTATAAACTATTAAATTCACTAAAATATTGGTTTCTTTCTATCAGCTATAGTACTGAAGTAACCATTATTATATTTATCAGTATAACCAACAGTCCTGGGCACAATGCCTTGTTTATAATGAATTCCCTAATATTGCTTGAGTTAATGAATAAATTAATGTGTACTTGCTGAATTGAATTAAAATTAAATGCATGCTGGGGAAGAATTACTGTTGGTAGAAATTATGGAAGCTCTTTTTATTGTCTAAGCTGTTCACATGTCATTCATCCTTAGATGTGTATTATTAAGAGACCACTAGGTGCCAAGTATTGTTAAGTGATTTAGTGTATCACATTACTTAATCCTCGCAATAACCATTAGGAAACAATTACTCATAAGTCCTTAGTTTGCAACTAAGTCCTTCATAGAAAATTAAATCAAATTGGATTAAACAACAAAGTTTACAACTTAACATGGGCAAGGATATGTCTCTTGGCTATATGTTATCTAGGTAGACTTCTGGTAGTGGCTCCCTTTCAGTTGCAAGATTGTTGCAGTTTTTAGAGAAAACAATCTTATACCCTTACTTTAAAGTATTAGAAATACTGGAAGGCTTCATTCCAAGAAGTCTCAGAGAGTATCTCCTCAGATGAGCTGTGTATCTACCCATCCTGAGCTAATCACTATAACCAGTAGAATATGGTACTGATTTAAGCTAATCAGGATATCAAAAAATGGAGTGATATCAGATCATTTGCTCTCATATAGACCAAGGGGGAAAATAAATTGATAGGTATATCACAGTATGTTCATTAAAGAGTGTAGAAATAAATACTAGAATGCAAAATTAAAAGAAAACTACCATAACCATTCCCGCTATCTTAAAGATAAGGAAACAAAGACGCAAAGGTTTTATGTCACTTTCTCAAGATCACACAGCTAATATTGGCAGAAATGCAGCTCAAAATCAAGTCTGTTTCTAACACCAATATATTACACCACCTCCCTTAAGTATTTATTCACTGTCCTTAGCTCTACAGTTCACATCTCAAAAGTGCTTCTGAAATCTCTTGCCAATGAAAGATTATCAGGACTAGCAATGAATATATTTTCTTTTTAGAATGAAACTTTATCTGAATAATGTTTCTTAATTTCTACTTAGCTAATAAAATTTTCATTCATTGCCTAACTTTTCTTCCTGAAACTAATGTCCACCCACTTATATTTTAGAAAAATGGTGAATGAAGAAAAAATGTAAATAGAAGAAAAGGATAATTACTTGCCTAATGAACAGTGACAGAAAATTGGTAGGAGCCGTATTTATGACACCAAAAATATTAAGGCATTAACGAAAGCATTCAGTGTAGATTTATTTTTTATTCAATATATTTTTGATGAGTTCATAGTTGTAGTTAAAGATTCAGTTTAAGACTAAAGAAATCAGTCAGCCTCTTCTGGGTGAATATAATTTTTGCATTCTGATTCCCTGTAACAGAGAAACAAACTTTTTACTATCAGTTTAGCTGAGTATTTGAAATAAATTGACTAGTACATGTAAAAATACAAACCTCATAAAACTTTATCAGTTTCATTTCAGAAACGTTAAATATATATTAATACTTGTAATTTGAGGAGTGTATATTCAGGCTGCTTTCTCTAATATGTCATATTTATTAAACCCAAAGGTGTTTCCTTTATCTTAATACTTTCTGCTAATTCCAAAGACAATTTTTGAATCAAGTTTTGGATATCTTTGGGAATTTTCTTTCTCTATCTTTTTCTCATACCTTTTCCTGGAGAAAGATTGCCTCACTGATATTTTGTATCCAAGATTTGATGGACAGGTTTTAACCTTGATATTTTTGCTAATACTTATGAATATTTCTATTTGAAAAAATTAAGTTCAAACAATTTATTCTAAAAATTTGAATGTCCTCAATTTTATAATAAAATTTAAAACATTGATTATTTCTAAGATAAAAATGTTAACAAAGAAAAGAATGTATCTATGAATCTGTATTACAATTTGTTATCTTTCTGGATCAGATGCAAAGAGAATTTCTAAATCAAGAAGTCTGCAGAGCTAAGAAAAGCATATAGGAGGCAGCAGAGGTCATCAGAACTAGAGAGTGGAATCTAGTTAGTCACCAAAACTTGTGCCGAAGCACATCCCAAAATCTGAGGAACCGAGTTTACCAACCTTGAAGTTTGGGTTTGGATCTTGGATAAAAACTCACCATAGGGGAACTGGCACCCTTTGACGTTGGAAATGTTATAGACTGAGTTTTAGAAAAAGCCTATATTGTTGTGAGGGGACTGTTGGTAATATGGATTAAATCCATATTAATATGGATTAAATATAGATTAAATAGTCAATCTGAGAAGAATTGAAAATTTTGTTAAATCAACCTGAGGATTATAATCCTGTAGGCAGTCTTTTAGAAAGCTCTGAGCACTATTCTGCCTATTAGAAGTCAAAATACAGTTATATACACTTTTTGAGACAAAGAATGATACATAAAATAACAGTTTACACAATGAAAATTTGTGTAAACAAATCAAGTGGTGTATCATAAGGACCCTGTACAGGATTAAGCAGGACTGTTACTTCCTAAGGAGATCTGGTTAATTCTGATGAAAAATGCACATTAAGGGGATAGAGGAGGCCCAAATGTACAGAAGAAAAAAAGTTTAAATAATTATTTTCTTGCCATGAAATATGAATTTTATTTCATCAGTTTAGAATATTTATTTCATCATAATGTCCAGAAATATGGACATTAAATGTGATTCTGGTGAAAGCTCAGGAACCAAACAAAAGAAGAAAGAGGAGAGCTAGAGAGAAAGCTTCTGTCTATATAGAGAATACATAAATAATCAGGAACAAAATGTTGATAGAAATATGGACATTAAAATCCATTCTGATATGGTCTCAGACAGAAATGAAGAATACACTGTTGGACAGTGGAGAAAAGGTAATCCATTGATTAAAAGTGTCAAGAAACATGGCTGAATTGTTTTATGTTTTTGGAAGGTAAAATGGTGAAGTTGGATATTTAGCTGAAGAGATATATAAACAAGATTTTGAAGGTGCTGCCTGGGGTCTCCTAAATGCATACAGTAAATTGTGAGAGGAAATAGATGAATAAAAGGAGCAAGAGTGAAGCAGAGAAGCGATCAGAACTTAAAGATTTGGAAAATTCTCAGCTTCTCATTATTGAAGAAAATGGAAAGCATGTTCTGAGAACACCAACATTATAGCTATACTATCTGTTAATAAAGAGATTATGGGATTCTACCAGTAGAAACCCTACTAGTTTGAACTGAAGGAGGAGGAGATGGACAAAAGGAAAGAAAGCTGTCAAACTTCTTAGGTTCTGCAGGGTGGCACAATAGGCTCTTTGGCTGTGACATACTTCTTCCTTCAAGGGAAGGGAAGAATGACCCCAAAGCAAATAAGCTATCTGCAGAACTTCCCACCCTAACACAGACTCATGGTGCAGGACTAATTCCTACTGGTTTTGAAGAGTAGAGCCTCTTCCATTTTGGGGTGCCAAAATATCACCACCCTGTGCCTCAGGGGCAAGGCCAAAGTCCAGCACCTAGTGGGTGGGCCACCCTACTAAGCTGAAGGGGCAGGGCCTCCCCACAGAACCGTTGGGATGATGCCCCCCTTCTAGTGGGCTGGAGGGCTTAACAAAGATGATTATTTTACCACAGCAAACATTATCCTCAATAGTGAAAGATTGAAAGCATTTCCCCTAAAGTCAGGAACAAGACAACGGTGCCCACTCTCACCAGTACTATTCACCATAGTCTGGAAGTTTTGGCCACAGCAATCAGAGCAGAAAAAGAAATAAAAGGAATCCAAATTGGAAAAGAAGAAGTAAAACTCTCACTGTTTGCAGATGACATGATCCTCTACATAGAAAACCCTAATGACTCCACCAGAAAATTACTAGAGCTAATCAATGAATATAGTAAAGTTGCAGGATATAAAATTAACCCAGAGAAATCCCTTATATTCCTATACACTAACAATAATAGAACAGAAAGAGAAATTAAGGAAACAATTCCATTCACCATTGCAACCAAAAGAATAAAATACTTAGGAATAAATCTAACTAAAGAAACAAAAGACCTATATATATATATATATATAAAACTATAAAACACTGAAGAAAGAAATCAAAGATGACACAAATAGATGGAAAAATATACCACGTTCATGGATCAGAGCATCAATATAGTGAGAATGGGTATACTACCCAAAGCAATCTATAGTTTCAATATAATCCCTATCAAGCTACCAACAATATTTTTCAGAGAACTAGAACAAATAATTTCACAATTCATATGGAAGAACAAAAAACCTCAGATTGCCAAAGCAATCTTGAGAAAGAAGAATAGAACTAGAGGAATCAACCTGCCTGCTTCAGACTATACTACAAAGCTACAGTCATCAAGACAGTATGGTACTGGCACAAAGACAGAAAAATAGATAAATGGAACAAAACAGAAAGCCCAGAGATAAATCCATGCACCTATGGATACCTTATCTTCGACAAAGGATGCAAGAATATAAAATGGAGAAAAGACAATCTCTTTAACAAGTGATGCTGGGAAAACTGGTCAACCACTTGTAAAAGAATGAAACTAGAACACTTTCTAACACCATACACAAAAATAAACTCAAAATGGATTAACGATCTAAATGTAAGACCAGAAACTATAAAACTCCTGGAGGAAAACATAGGCAAAACACTCTGTGACATAAATCACAGCAGGATCCTCTATGACCCACCTCCCAGAGTAATGGAAATAAAAGCAAAAATAAACCAGACCTAATTAAACTTAAAACCTTTTCTACAACGAAGGAAACTATAAGCAAGATGAAAAGACAGCCTTCAGAATGGGAGAAAATAATAGCAAATGAAGCAACTGACAAAGCATTAATCTCAAAAATATACAAGCAGCTCCTGCAGCTCAACTCCAGAAAAATAAATGACCCAATCAGAAAATGGGCCAAAGAACAAAACAGACATTTCTCCAAAGAAGACATACAGATGGCTAACAAACACATGAAAAGATGCTCAACATCACTCATTATCAGAGAAATGCAAATCAAAACCACAATGAGATACCAGTTCACACCTGTCAGAATGGCTGCTATCAAAGTCTACAAATAAAAAATGCTGGAGAGGGTGTAGAGAAAAGAGAACCCTTTTACACTGTTTGTGGGAATGCAAACTAGTACACCCACTATGGAGAACAGTGTGGAAATTCCTTAAAAAACTGGAAATAGAACTGCCTTATGACCCAGCAATCCCACTGCTGGGCCTACACACCGAGGAAACCAGAATTGAAAGAGACACATGTACCCCAATGTTCATTGCAGAACTGTTTACAATAGCCAGAACATGGAAGCAACCTAGATGTGCATCAGCAGATTAATGATAAGAAAGCTGCTGCTGCTGCTAAGTTGCTTCAGTCGTGTCCGACTCTGTGCGACCCCATAGACGGCAGCCCACCAGGCTCCTCTGTCCCTGGGATTCTCCAGGCAAGAACACTCGAGTGGGTTGCCATTTCCTTCTCCAATGCATGAAAGTGAAGAGTGAAAGTGAAGTCACTCAGTTGTGTCCGACTCTTAGCGACCCCATAGACTGCAGCCTATCAGGCTCCTCCACCCATGGAATTTTCCAGGCAAGAGTACTGGAGTGGGTCATCATTGCCTTCTCCAGGATAAGAAAGCAGTGGTACATATACACAATGGAATATTATTCAGCTATTAGAAAGAATACATTTGAATCAGTTTTAACAAGGTGGATAAAACTGGGTGAAGTAAGTCAGAAAGAAAAACACCAATACAGTATATTAACTCATATATATGGAATTTAGAAAGATAGTAATGATGACTCTATCTGTGAGACAGTAAAAGAGACACAGATGGGCAGAGAGAACAGACTTTCTGACTCTGTGGGAGAAGGCGAGGATGGGATGATTTGAGAGAATAGCATTGAAACATGTATATTATCATATGTGATATAGATTGCCCATCCAGGTTTGATGCATGAGACAGGGTGCTCAGGGCTGATGGGCTGGGATGACACTGAGGGATGGGATGGGTAGGGGGGTTCAGAATGGGGAACACATGTATACTCATGTCTGATTGATGCCAATGTATGGGAAAAACCACTACAATATTGTAAAGTAATTAGCCTCCAATTAAAATAAATAAAAAGATTATTTTTAGCCTCAGGAATTAATGCAGCTTGGCTTTTAAATTTAAACTTACTTGAGACCATCACCCATTTTTTCCCATTTAGAATGGGGTCTTTATCCTTTATCTTATTCCTGTCCTGCTATTGTATTTTGGAAGCACAGAACTTGTCTGGTTTCACCGGTTCACAGCTGGAAAAGAATTCCCCCCCCCCCGGGATGTCTCACTTACACCCCTTTTATATCGGACTTTAGACTAAAGTTGATGCTGAAATGAGTTAAGACTTTTGAGGCTGTTGGAATAGAACCAATATGTTACATGTTAGGATCTGGATTTAGAGTAGAATATCATATGAAAATGTTATATATGAATATGTGTCCCCACCCCCAGGTTCATATGTTAAAGCCCTAACCCCAAGTATGACTATATTTGGAGTAAGAAAGTAATTAAGATTAAATGAGGTCATGAAGGTGGGGCTCAGATCCAATAGTATTTGTGTCTTTATAAGAATAAAAAGACATACCATAGGGCTGTCCTTCTCATCCCACCCTCACCTATCTCTCTCTACCATGTGAGGACACAGCAAGCCAGGATTTATTAGACCTGCTGAGTTCTCATGAGAATCCCACCATGCTAGTGTTCTGATCTTGGACATTTAGGCCTCAGAAGTATGAGAAAATAAATTTCTATTGTCTAAGCCACCCGATCTGTTATTTGTTTATAGCAGCTTGAGTCAGTTAATACAGGGAGGGTGTGAATGTTATTCACTTCAGTCATGTCCAGTTCTTTGCGACCCAGTGAACTATAGCCCACCAGGCTCCTCAGTCCATGGGGATTCTCCAGGCAAGAATACTGGAGTCGGTTGCCATGCCCTTTTCCAGTGGATCTTCCCGATCCAGGAAACTTCCCAACCCAGGGATCAAATTCACAGCTCTAACCTCTCCTGCATTGGCAGGCAGGTTCTTTACCACTAGCACCATCTGGGAAGCCCCACAGGGAGGGTGCCTAAATTTAAATTACAAGGGAAAAATCACAAGTCACTGGTGTAAAGTTATATACAGTCCTGATATCTTTACATGATATTACAATACCAAGAGCACAAGGCAGACCTGTGGATCATATAAAGCTAGATGTGTTAAACTTGCTGAGTAGGGGATAACACCCATCTTTACAGAGGGAAAGTTAGGGAAATGTCACATAGAATTTATGGGGCTGGGATTAATAGTCTGGTTTCAGGAAAGATCTGGTAAATGAGGTCTGGGTGAAGGTTGGTCAAGATTCTAAAATATTTGAGTTGGTGAAACTGTCCATAGTCTTATATTTGGAACATGTGAATGCATGCTATCTGTGGAAATAATAGTCAAATTAGTTTGTGATAGTATCCAGTATATGAGACTGAGCTAGTGTTAAGACAGTTTAAACTTCAGGTAATTTATCTCACAAGACATAGTTTGTACACTTTATCTGTGATGCAAACAGGAGTAGAAATTCATGGTTTGTCATTCATCTCTTGTCTAGTATTTAGAATAGTGCATTTCCTTTTCAATTTACTCTCTAGCCCTTTCAGAGAGTCAGACACGACAGAAGCGACTTAGCAGCAGCAGCAGCAGCAGCAGCCCTCTCATAACATTTAGGACAGATCTTGTATCTCTTGATTTAAATATTTTATAATTCACCTAAAAGTCAAGCTAATTCAGTGTATATTTTCCAGTTGTATTGAGATATAATTGATATATAACATTTTCATGTTTACCACATAAGTGAGTTGATTTGATAAACATAATGCAAAATGATTACTACTATAGCTTTCGTACCTTCATCTTTTCACATAATTACCATTTCTTTTTCTGTGGTAGGAATATATTAGATCTACTGTCTTAACATCTTTCAATTTCAGAATACAGTTTATTAACTATAATCACCATGCTGCATATTAACACTCATTTGTCTTCAAATTGGAAGTTTGTGCCCTTTGACCAGTTTCCCTATTTTTCCCATGCCCCCCCTTTAATACTGTACAAATAAGTGATATCATATATTATTTTCTATTGCTCTGACATTTCACTTAGCATATGTTCTTAAAGTCCACCCATATTATTGCAAATGGCAGAATTCCCTTCTTTCTCATGGTTGAATAATATTCCATTGTATGTATACAACATACCTGGGTTATCTATTTATCCATCAACTAACCCTTACGTCTATTCCGTATCTTGACTGTTGTGAATAACGCTGCAATGAATATGGGAGTGAAACTATCTTTTCACGCTCCTGTGTTCATCTCCTTTGTATATATGCCCAAAGTGGAATTGCTGGCCTGTAAGGCACTTCTCTTTTTAATTTCTTAATGAACCTCCATACTGTTTTCCACAGTGGCTGTATCAATAGTGCATAAGGATTTATTTTCTCCATATTCTCACCAACACTGTTATCTTGTCTTTTTGATGATAACTATTCTAACATGTATGAGGTGATATCTCTTTGTGGTTTTAATTTGCATTTTTCTGATAATTAGATATGTTGAACACTTTTTCATGTACTTATTGGTCATCTGTATATTTTTTTTTGAAAAATGTCTGTACACCATTATTCTTTATCACCTTTACATAGTGAATATTTTGTCTTATTTGAATCTTGCATTTTCCTACAGGTCTTACATCTAAGAACTCTCTTTATCTGCTTGAAAATGTGTAATAATATAATTTCTGAGTAAACCCTGCCCTCAGTGCTTTGAGATTTTTGAATATTGGCATTTCTTAAATATATGCTTCTTATACCGAGGTAGTATTTAAGACTATTACAATTGCTAGGTAACTTGAGAACAGATGAATTTAATTTTTTGTCAATTTTTATTAAAGTTTATTTATTATTATGTAAAATTATTATTGTTTCTTACCTTTAGTACTAGACTTAATAATATGTTTGCTTGGATTACTACAACATGCTTTGTCCCATAGATCTCTGGGGGTGCAAATTCATTCTCTTTTACTCTTAATTATACTTTAGAGGAAAGGTTTGATTAACTGCTGCTATAGCAGAATCATTATTTTTAAGTAGTCTAGTTTATTTAAATACATTTTAGGGCTTTATTTTCTAATGTTTGAAATAGTCAGAGTTTTATGTTCTCATAGGTCTTGCCAATATTTTATTATAAATTATTAGAATGAGGGGAAATGGCTTAAAATTAGAACTAAACTCTAAATTTTGGTGGATCGGGTAAAAGAAACACAAGAATAAAAATTCTCATCCTGATATTTTAATTGATTAATATGACATGATACTGACATTTTTTCCCCTATCATAACAGTTTAACTTGCTCGGGAAGATATCTTTCCATAATTCCAGCACGGAATTTTGATTATGTTAAGATAAACCAATTATTGCTGGTGTTTTTACATGATAAAAGAAAATAAAAGGACATTTCTAAAATTATGTTACTGTGTTAGCTGAGGGGTACCAGTGATACTTAGTGGTTTTTGAAGAAATATATATTTATAATACTATGTGATAGATTTGATGGCTAATTTGTTTCATTTTCGTTGTTTCCGCTCTCACATATTTTCATCTGACTTGACAAATTTTAAAGTTTGACATAACAAGAAACTAGAAGCCATTATAATAAATAAATAATAAGGATATTCTTGCAAGAGATTTGGCAATGTCAATAGCTTGTTTGTTTTGTTTTTCTCAAAGCAAACTAATCAACAGCTGTGACTACACACAGCCTAAGTTAGAAAATGAAATATTGACGATTGAGATAAGATATATAATATACATTTGCACACTTTCACTTTTCATTTTCATGCATTGGAGAAGGAAATGGCAACCCAGTCCAGTGTTCCTGCCTGGAGAATCCCAGGGACGGGGGAGCCTGGTGGGCTGCCATCTCTGGGGTCACATAGAGTCGGACACGACTGAAGCGACTCAGCAGCAGCAGCAGCATACATTTTATAAATGTATCAAGGCTTCCATTTACTTATTATTTCATAGCCCAAATGTTCTGAACAGCTTGCTAATGTTTTAAAAACTTCTTTAGATAGACTGTTTTGAGAAAGATCCTGAAGTTCTGAGGATATGAAATCATTGAGACGTTTTTCTATTGTGGAAAGAGATTTTATACCCAGTAATGGTAAAATCATGAAACATGTGCATATATTCCTGTTTGTGTTCATTTGTGCATGAGTGCACATGCCTACACACTCTTTAACAACTGTCTCTCAGTCTTCTCCGTGAATATTTTAGCAAAAGTAAACATAAACCTCATTATGGAACAGCTTGGATTGCTTGAACATATGACCAATATGGATATTTGTGAATCTTTGTTTACCATTTCTATGTCTTTCATTAAATGATGAAACATTTCTGGGGTATAATGATTTGAAGGAAAATAAAAAATATCTTTTTATCCTCACCCCAAATATATTTTATCCATCTCTGTCCCAGCATCTGAAAGGGAGAAACGAAGCCATCTGGAAAAGTTTGTGAGAACTGCAGTAGTTAGATGAAGGATATAGACATGGCTCAGATGGTAAAGAATCTGCTTGCAATACAGGAGACCAGGTTCGATCCTTGGTTGGGAAGATCCCCTGGAGAATCCACTCAAATATTCTTGCCTGTAGAATTCCATGGACAGAGAAGCCTGGTGGGCTACAATCCATGGGGTCACAAAGTTGGACATGACTGAGTGACTAATCTAAAGGTAAAAGAAAGACTGACTTTAATGGAAAAGTATTTTCTTACAGTAAGATGAATGAAATTCCTTTTGAAATGAAGCAGGAAGAAGGACTAGTAATTTCAGATGCATAAGAAGAAAAGTAGAGATGTTTCATTGTCTTAAATTTATGGGAATTGTTTTCATTCTCTGGGTACGCGGTGCCTCAGATGTTTGAAGTGTTAGAAGGTCCCCCAGGTAATTCTAATTGCTAGCTATGTCAAAACCACTAACCTGGAAAAGTAGGTCTTAGATTTGCCAGGAGAGAGGAATAGAGTTGAAATACAGAAATTGAGGAAGAAAAGAAAGGGAAAGAGAGAGATTGATGGAAGGGAGATGATCTGGAAAAATATAAAACATTAATATCACAAATCATATGGTTCTAGCTCTTAGTTTTTGATTCCTCAGGACTTTAAGTGGCCTAGGATATCCATAAAATGTCTTGTCCCATGTTTTAGCCCTGGATGTGATCTTGAAACATAAAAAGGCATTAAGAGATTGTGGGATAATATGAAGTCCTTATCTCGAAGAGCTTTCTGCCTTCTCATGCTCGTTATAGCATCTTTCACGGTAGCCAAAGTATGGAAGCAACCTGTGTTCATTAACGAATCAAGTATTTGTGGAATATTTTTCAGCGTTAGGGGCTTCCCTGGTAGTCATTGTGGCTTCCCTGGTGGCTCAGACAGTAAAGCGTCCGCCTGCAGTGCTGGAGAACCGGGTTTGATCCCTGGGTTGGGAAGATCCCCTGGAGAAGGAAATGGCAACCCACTCCATTATTTTTGCCTGGAGAATTCCATGGACTAAGGAGCCTGGTAGGCTACAGTCCATGGGGTCACAGAGTCAGACACGACTGAGCGACTTCAGTTTTCACTTTGGTAGCTCAGTGGTAAAAGAACCCACCTGTCAGTGCAGGAGACGTGAGTTTGGTTCTTGGGTTAAGAAGGTCCCCTGGAGAAAGAAATGCCAACCCACTCCAGTATTCTTGACTGGGAAATCCTATGGACAGAGGAGCCTGGCAAGCTGCAATCCATGGATTTGTAAGAGTCAGATATAACTTAGTGACTAAACAACAACAATTCAGTACTAAGAAAGAAGTCCTGACATTTATGGACAATGTGGGTAAAATTGGAGGGCAATATGCTAAATAGAATAAGGCAGACAGAGAATGAAAATTACTTCATGATATCTTTTACATGTGGAGTAAAAAAAAAGTCAAATGTGTAGAAATAGAAAGTACAAAAGTAGTTTGCAGGAATGCAGGAAATAGGGAGATGTTGATAAAAGGTATAGACTTTCAGTTATAGGAGGAAAAAAGTCTAAAGATCTAATGTTTAACAAGATGACTCAAAGTTGATGACACTATGCTGTACAATTGAAATTTACTAAGATAGTAGAATTTAAATGATCTTACCAAAATTTAAGGTAGTGGATGTGTTACTTAGAAATTCCCTTAAAAGGAGGGAATCACATGAAATCATAAAATTATCATGTGCACTTTAAATATCTTACAGCTTTCTTTGTCAATTATATCACAATAAAGCTGGGAAAAAATATTATGGGACATCATGAGATGGATCCTTAGTTATCATAGTATCCTTATTTCCAATTGGGTAAATTGATTATTCCTTTTTAAAAACTAAGCAACTCTCCACAGTACAGTTCATTGAGTGGTTATAGGCAAGAGTGTAGTACAGTGTTTCTTAAGTTTCTGGGAAACAGCTGCCGCCACAAGATATAGGAACACCACCCTGGCAAGGACCTGAACCCTGTACCTTATAGGCATCAATGATGTGAATTATCCTCACTGGATCAAAATGTACCACACAGTTACACATTCTTAAAATACGATATACATAATCAAACACAGTATTTCAAGCTCCATTTGGCCATTGCAGGGCATAGAAAACTACCTTTCTTGACCTAGATATTATATAGCTCTTAATGCTGCCAAGATCTCATTAACATTTCTGGCTGCTTCAGACTGTATAATCATTTTGAGCTTGCAATGAATACTACTTAGTCCTTGAGGAGTGTTTCTGGAAAGCATGTCCATGTTGATTCAACTTTAGAATCAGATGAAATTCTTTCTGAAGATTCAGATTCTTGAATTCAGATATGCAAAATATCAAAATATGCAAATATTTGTGTTCAGATACGCAAAATCAGAATCTTTGAGGGTAGGTCCTAAGAATCTACAAGTACAGTTAACCCCTTAGGTCTTTCTAATATACTATGTTTGAGAATAGGTCTTATATTCCAGATGGCTCAGTGGTAAAGAATCTGCCTGCCAATGTAGGAGACACAGGAGATGCAGGTTTCATCCCTGGGTCGAGAAGATCCTTTGGAGGTAGAAATGGCAACCCACTCCAGTATTCGTGCCTAGAGAATCCCATGGACAGAGGAGCCTGGTGGGCTACAGTCATGGGGTTGCAAAGAGTTCTACATGACTGAAGAACTGAGCATGCACCCACTTATATTTCACTGGGAGAGTTGGAGGGGCTGTTACCACCTACAAATACATAGATTTGAAGTAAATTTGGCATTGGTGAGGAACAGCAAGAAAATTAAAGGCAGACTTGTAGGTGAGTTTGAGACTAGATAGTAAAAGAGTTGGGGATATAAAGAATGAAATAATTAACAGATTGAGAAGCTTTAATTAAAACCAAAAAAAAAACCCACTTTGGAAAACAAATATAAAACGCCATCATGCCATATAGAAAAGGAAAATAAGAGGTTATAGTCAGAAAGCTATATTTAAAAGCAGGGACTTTTTCAAGATTGTGACTCTGTACTGTACCTGTTTTGTGTTCCTATGGAAAAATCAAAATTAAATAAAATTATTTTCAGGATTTAATGGGACCAAATCTTATCTGTTTCCTAGTGATTTGCATATTCAAATATGAATTTTGGTGTCCATTCCCATACACCAGAATTATTATTTTAAAACTTCTAAATTTTCATGATTTACCTACATGGATTCTAGGTCAGTGTTTCATTTTTTTAATGAAATTTTTAGTTAATGTCTAATTGACATATAACATTTATTAGTTTCAGGTGTACAACATAATGATTCAATATTTCTGTCTATTATGAAATGATCACCCATTCAGTAAATCTAGTTAACCTTTATCACCAGAGACTTTTAGGGTTTTTCTTTTTTGTGATGAGAACTTTTAAGATCTCTTTTAGGAACTTTCTACTGTGCAGTGAAGTATTATTAATTGTGGTCACTATGCTGTACATTACACACCCAGGATTTATTTTGTATTTGTACCTTTTAACTCCTTTTACCCATTTTACCCCTTAACCCTCCACCCCATGGAAGCCATCAATCTGTTCTCTGTATGTACGAGCTTAGAGTTTTTGTTTGTTTAGATTCCACATTTAAGTAAGTAGATCAGTGTCTCTTAAATGTTTGTGTGATTAGATCATAATAATTGAAGAATCTCAGGGACAAGAGTTTTAGACATAGTTTTGGGGCCCAGGAATTTGCCTTTAGCCACTCAAGGGAAGTGATCTGGATGTTAGCCATTCCCTCTTGATCTTTTCCTCTTGTCTCCTCTAGGATATTCCTTCTTTCAAGTCAAGTTTCTCGTTGAATGTTCAATTTCTCTGCTGCCTTGAATTCTCCTCAGAATGAACAGATTTAAGACAATTGCATTGTAAGATTTTCTTTAAATTTGTATTAATTGCCTAAATCTGCCATAATGAATTACCCAGAACTGGGTGACTTAAAACAGCAGTAATTGATTGCTGTACAATTCTGGAACCTAGAAGTCTGAAATGAAGGCATCAGTAAGCCATGCTCCTGAAGCCTCTAGAGGAGGATCTTCCTTGCCTCTTCCACCTTCTGGTAGCCCCAGGCATCCTTTGGGTCACAGCAGCATAACTCAGTCTCTGTGCTGGTTCATATAGCTGCCATCTCTCTGTGTGTATATGCCTCTGTTTGCACATGGTCTTCTCCCTGTGCTCTCATTTTCCTCTTCTAAGGACACTAGTTATTTTGGACTAGGGCCAACCCTAATGTAGTATGACCTTGTTCTAACCTGGTTACTTCTGCAAAAATCTTATTTCCAAATAAGGTCACATTTCAGCTACCAAAGGATAGGATTTGAACATGTCTCTTGGGGGCCTCAAGTCAACTTATAGCAATACTGTATATTACAGTCTCATTACTTCCCCATCTCTCTTTTCCTCAGCTAAGATTCTGGAACAAATAGTTTACACTCGATTGTTACCACTTCTTTGTCTCCTACTGCAATCTGGCTTTGGACTCCCACCAGGGCTTTCCTTGTAGCTCAGTTAGTAAAGAATCTGTCTGCAATGAGGAGACCCAGAATCGATTCCTGCATCAGGAAGATCCCTTGGAGAAGGAAATGGCAATCCACTCCAGTATTCTTGCCTGGAGAATCCTCATGGACAGAGGAGCCTGGCAGGCTACAGTCCATGGGGTCACAAGAGTTGGACATGACTTAGCGACTAAACCACCACCACCACCAGTCTACTGAAGCTCTGGTTGTTAGAGTAATTATGAAAATTTTAATTGACAAATCTGAAGAACACTTATTAGTTCTTATCTCACTTGATATCCTTACTCTCCTCCAGAATATTGATCATTCTTTTCCTGAAGCTCCTCCTATTTGAATGAACCTAAATCCACTCCAGTATTCTTGGGCTTCCCTAGTGGCTTAGCTGGTGAAGAATCTGCCTGCAATGCAGGAGACCTGGGTTCGATCCCTGGGTTCGAAGATCACCTGGCGAAGGGAAAGGCTACCCACTCCAGTATTCTGGCCTTGAGAATTCAATGGACTGTATAGTCGAAAAGGGTCAGACATGACTGAGCAACTTTGACTTTCAAGTCCACCTGTTTATATACAACTTTGTTTCATTTTGTTAGATCAAAATAGCCACAAAATGTTATAATGAAAGCAAATCTTACAAAAAATTATGCCACACATACAGGTAATCTTAACTGAACTTGAGAAACACTAGCACAGAAATATTTCCTGAAAATGTTGCTGTTAATTGGAAAAATATACTATCCTTTGTTCTTTCAGTGCTCTAACCATCACTTTGTATGTAAGATTACACAAAACACATACACCAGAAGGCAAAATTATATTATTTTCTTTAAGTTCGCATATCATATCACATCACCTATATAATAGTATTTAAAATTAAATTATAGCCACCATTATAATGTAACTCTCACCTTATTTTCTTTCTATATCCAGGAATATAGTTCCTTTCCTTTCAATAATCCTTTCTACTCATTATATTAATTATTTACTGATGAGTAATCATATTACAGCTCTCTTAGTGGCCTAAAGCAATATGCATTTGTTATCTCGGTTTTTATGGGTCAGGTATAGCTTAAATGTGTCTTCTGCTTAGAGACACACAATTGTGGTCTCATCTGAGGCTTGACTTGGGAAAGATGCACTTACAAACTCACTCAGATTACTGGCAGAATTCAATTCCTTTCAGTTTTATAGCTCTCAATTCCTTGTTGTCTCTTAGCTGGAGGCCATGCATAGCAGCTAGAGGTCATGTGTAATTCCTAAATGCATGAAGCTCCCTATCATGACCATTTGTTTCTTCACAGCTAGGAAAGAGAAAGAGACTCCAGTAAGATGAGTGCTATAATCTTATATAGTCACGCAATTGTATGTATATGTCCATTCCATCGGTTGTTTAGTAGCAAGTCACAGCTCCTTCTTACACTCAATGAGTGGGGCTCGCACACAGGCGTGGCCCCCTTTGAGGAAACATCAGGTGAGCCACACTATATGTTTTCTGTCCCTTGACATGTAGTCTTTTCACTCTAGATATTCCACTTCAGTAATTTCCTTCATATATGACTTCAGCTGATAGCTGTGTGCTGGTGGTTCCAAAATCTATATCCCAGGCTAAATGTTGCTTCAAAAACTTCAGTCAGTATAGTCAACTCTCTAGAAATCATGGTGCGAATGGAGACATTTCTTTGTAGAAACCAATATCAGCATTCTTCCTTTACCCCCAAATTTTTCCTCCTACTTTTTACCGCCTTAGATGATGACACAAACTGCGACAAGTGCATGTGATCACAAAACTGAGGCTATGATTTAATACTCTAGGATGGAACCCAAGCATTAGTATATGAAAGAAACTTTCCAACTGATTCTAATTTGTATTTGCAATTGAAAACTGATGTATCTATAGCATTACTCTGCTTTGTCTGCTTTATAACATGAGTCGCAATCTGAAATTATTCTTCCCTGTTATCATCTTAATGTTTTCCTGACTCTCCTTTAGAATTGAAGCTCCGCAAAAGGTTGTTCACCACTGTATCATGTATGTGTGTGCGTGTATATATATATAAAACCATATTTGTCATACAGTATGTATTCAGTAACTTACTTATTGAATCAGTAGGCATTCAGTTCAGTCTCTCACTTGTGTCCGATTCTTTGCAACCCATGGACTGCAGCACACCAGGCCTCCCTGTCCATTAACAACTCCCAGAGTTTACTCAAACTCATATCCATTGAGTCTGTGATGCCATCCAACCATCTCATCCTCTGTTGTCCCCCTTTCCCCCCACCTTCAATCTTTCCCAGCATCAGGGTCTTTTCAAATGAGTCAGTTCTTCACATCAGATGGCCAAAATATTGAAGTTTCAGCTTCAAAGTCAGGCCTTCCAATGAATATTCAGGACTGATTTCCTTTAGGATGGACTTGTTGGATCTCCTTGCAGTCCAAGGGACTCTCAAGAATCTCCTCCAACACCACAGTTCAAAAGAATCAATCTTCTGCGCTCAGCTTTCTTTATAGTCCAATTCTCACATCCATACGTGGCTACTAGAAAAACCATAGCCTTGACTAGAGAGACCTCTGTGGGCAAAGTAATGTCTCTGCTTTTGAATATGCTGTCTAGGTTGGTCATAACTTTTCTTCCAAGGAGTAAGCGTCTTTTAATTTTTTGAATTAATAATCTTAGTGATTATGGAGCCCCCCAAAAGTAAAGTCTGCCACTGTTTTCCCCATCTATTTGCCATGAAGTGATGTGACCAGATGCCATTATCTTAGTTTTCTGAATGTTGAGCTTTAAGCCAACCTTTTCTCTCTCCTCTTTCACTTTCATCAAGAGGCTCTTTAGTTCTTCTTCACTTCCTGCCATAAGAGTGGTGTTATCTGAATATTTGAGATTATTGATATTTCTCCCGGCAATTTTGATTCTAGCTGGTGTTTCTTCCAGCCCAGCGTTTCTCATGATGTACTCTGCATATAAGTTAAATAAGCAGGGTGACAATATACAGCCTTGACGTTCTCCTTTTCCTGTTTGGAACCAGTCTGTTGTTCCATGTCCAGTTCTGACTGTTGCTTCCTGACCTACATATTTCTCAAGATTTCTCAAGAGACAGGTCAGGTGGTCTGGTATTCCCATCTCTTTCAGAATTTTCCACAGTTTATTGTGCTCCACACAGTCAAAGGCTTTGGCATAGTCAGTAAAGCAGAAGTAGATGTTTTTCTGGAACTCTCTTGCTTTTTCAATGATCCAGCAAATGTTGTCAATTGATCTCTGGTTCCTCTGCCTTTTCTAAAACCAGCTTGCATATCTGGAAGTTCATGGTTCACGTGTTATTGAAGCCTGGCTTGGAGAATTTTGAGCATTTGTTTCCTAGTGTGTGAGATGAGTGCAATTGTGCGGTAGTTTTAGCATTCTTTGGCATTGCCTTTCTTTGGGATTGGAATGAAAAATGACCTTTTCCAGTACTGTGACCACTGCTGAGTTTTCCAAATTGCTGGCATATTGCGTGTAGCGCTTTTAAGCATCATCTTTTAGGATTTGAGATAGCTCAACTGGAATTCCATCACTTCCACTAGCTTTGTAGTGATGCTTCCTAAAGCCCACTTGACCTCACATTCCAGGATGTCTGGCTCTAGGTGAGTGATCACACCATCATGTTTATCTGGGTCGTGAAGATCTTTTTTATACAGTTCTTCTGTGTATTCTTGCCACCTCTTAATAGCTTCTGCTTTTATTAGGTCCATGCCATTTCTGTACTTTATTGAGTCCATCTTTCCAGCACCGTGCAGCCCCATTAGGTGTTAGAAACCAATATTTTATGTTCAGATTATATGCTTAGTTGTTCAGTCATGTCTGACTCTTTTCAACCCCATGGTCTGTAGCCCAGCATGCTTCTATGTCCATGGGGATTCTCTAGGCAAGATTACTGGAGTGGGTTTCCTTGCCCTTCTCCAGGTGATCTTCCCAACCCAGGGATCGAACCCAGGTCTCCTGCATTGCAAGCAGATTCTTGTCTGCCTGAGCCACCAGAGAAGCCTAGCATTCCTGGGCTAATATGCTAAGTGTTTTCTTGTATAGAAATGTATTTATTTTTATATCTTGTATATAATGTATTTATTTTATTAGTTTTCACAAGACTCATATGAGTCTATTTTTAAGTTTATTATTCTCCTTTTTAGTGATTAGGTAAAGGTGGCAGAGTAATTCTTCCAAGGTCACATATAAAGTGGAACTAGGACTTAAACCATGTCTGAAGTACTCCAGAGCTTATGGTTTTGACCAATATGTTCTACATATGCTTTCCAGCTATATTCATTTCTTGCTCAAATTGTTACGCCTTTGAGTTTATTGTTTCTTCTGGAATAGTGATTTACTATTCACTTATTGATTCACTTAGTGATTTATTAATCCACTATGGTAGGAAGTCAAATCATCTATCTCCACGAGAATATAGTTTCTTCATTTTGTTCAACATTCTTACATATTCCATTTTCTGATTGATTATTCTAAATCCAGTTGTCAAACAATGCATACTACCTGTTTTCAACAATGTTCTAGGCACAAAATAGGAACATACTATCTCACATATCCCCTATTTTGAACTTGGATTCATAACTTTTATCCACAAATCTCTCTGTATTTTATAATCATGAATTTTCCAGTCATCCCATGAGGTAAATGAATATTTATTGTCATCATTTTACAGATGCTTGCAGTTAGGCATAGATTAATTAAATAAATTCTTCAAGGACAAACAATGAATTGATTGGAAAATCAAGTTTAACATTGAGCATTCCAGTTTTTTGCTTCTAAAAGGAATGAATGGTGTGTTAAGTTGATTTCACTATACATGGTTAAAAATGTTTATTGTAAGCTTTCTCAATATATCCTCCATTAGTTTTTGGACATTACCCAAAAGAATTCACAGTATTGATATCTAGCCCTTAGACATGTATGCAGTTTCTGTCTCTTGGCTTCCATGGGAGATGCAGAAATGAAAATAAAGAAAGAATTTAGCTTATATAATTATATCTTCCTATAGAGATTCTGGTAATTATGTTTGGATACTTTTTTTACTATATAATTTAAAGGTTTTTATTTTGTAATGTAGCTCTAATTTAGCATATAGAAGTAAGCAGCTAATTAAGCTGAGATTACTTTCCACTTCCAGACAACATTTAGAACATAATCAGAGTTATTATTACAAAATTGTTTGAAGTTACATTACTACTTATGAATATGAACCCCAACCAAAATGCATAACATAATAACATAATTAAGAAAGACTATATTATTTCAGTATGTTGCCACTCAAATAACCAAATTAAAACTATTTGTCCTTCATTTCACCAGTTGTGGGTTTTTAGAATCATAAAAGATCTGTAGTTGATCTGTAACCTCTTATATCTAGCTCTTAAATAAGATGATATATTTTTCTGGTTCATTTTTATTCTTTATTTTTTAATGTAAATGTATATAGTGCATCAGTGCATCAGTATAATTTTTAATTTGTTAAGATGTTGAGATTTTGTTGAATCAAAATTTAAATTTAGATGGATGGTCAAATCACTGTGATTAAAACATACTTGTAGAAAATCCAACAAATAAGACATAAATCAGAAAAAGAAATCAATACACAAAAGGGAATTTGAATTTAAATAGGATTTTATTTTCATCTGCGTATATCATTTAAATCACAATAAGAATTTGCACTAATATAAGATTTCCTGGTAACATGATGAATGTGTTCTGCAGATGTATATCTTAGAAAGACATTACCTATAAATCTTTATAATGGATAATGTTTTTAATCAGGAGTTTTTTGATCTTCTATTCCACAAACTCCTAAAGAGAATTGGCTACAGAGTCTGACATGACTAAGCAACTAACAAAGTATATAATGATACCTCTGCTGTGCTGTGCTCAATTGTATCCGACTCTTTGTGACCCCATGTACTGTAGCCCACCAGGCTCCTCTGTCCATGGAATTTTCCAGGCAAGAATACTGGAGCTGGTTGCCATTTCCTACTCCAGGGGATCTTCCCAACCCAGTGATCGAATCCACATCTCTTGCATCTCCTGCTTGGCAGGCAGCTTCTTTACCACTGTATAGAATCCTGGTGATATCTCATTGTGATTTTAATTTAAAAATTCCCTGATGGCTAATGTTGAACATTTTATCATTTATTTATAATTGTCATAGCTTCTTTGGTGAAATAACTTTATTTCTTTTGCCCATTTCTAATTGGATTATTTGTTGTTGTTTTCTATAGCGAATTTCAAGTCTTTATCTATCTGGGATAGTAGTTCTTAATCAGCTCTGTAGTTTGCAAATCTTTTCTTCCAGTTTGTAGCTTGTCTTATCTCTTCACATGGTCTCTGACAGAGCAAAACTTGTTTATTCTTATGAACCATAAGTCATCTGATTTAATAAATTATTCTTGATAATTCTTAGCAGTATTCAATTTTTTAGGAAGCCTGTGATGGGAATTATAAGATAATTGACAAATCATATTTGTAAATAGCTACATTAAAATAAATAGGATCCCACATGTTAGTTTACTCTTGGGTATTATTATATTCACTTGACAGCAAGATTTTTCTACAGCTTTCATGTCACATATCAGAATTATCATAATTTCTCTTTATTAAACCAAGAGCAAAGCACTTTGGTATATTTCCTTATGGAACATGAAGGGAAATTTTACTAATCAGCTTCTAGAACTGATCAGTTTGCTGAAAAGTATAGAATATATATATATATATACACACACACACACACACACACATACACAAACTTTTCTAAACTTTCTTCTTGTTAATTAAATAATTATATACTTATTTTTAAAAACAAGTAAATTGTACTGCAAAGACCATTGACAAAGAACGGTTTTTCTTGAAATACCATAGGCTCATTTCTTACTCTAACAATATACTTGTGTATTCATCTCTTACCAAGTATATCCCAATGGTTTGTGATAAAGAGAATATATTCAATAAGGTAAATAAAATGAAAATAATCAACCAAGGCTTTGGAAGGACCATGACGTTAGTTAATATGATTATCTATCTTTAGTGACTTTTAGCTTTCTGAAATCTCTCTCTCTCTCACACACACACATACTCACAAATGAATGTGGGGACTGCATATATAAAACTGCACACATGTGTACATACTAAGTCACTTCAGTGGTATCTGACTCTTTGTGACCCTATGAACTGTAGCCTGCCAGCCTCTTCTGCCCATGGGTTTCTATAGGCAACAGTACTGGAGTTGATTGCCATGCCCTCCTCTGGGGAATCTTCCCAGCCCAGGGATGGAACCCACGTTTCTGATGTCTCGAACTGACAGGCAGGTTCTTTACCTCAAGTGCCACCTGGGAAACACATAAAGTTGCATATGCATGCGTGCTAAGTCAGTTCAGTAATGTCTGGCTCTTTGCAACCCTATGAACCTCAGTTTCTTAGCTAGATGCAAAAAGTACTCTTGCTTTGAAAAGAATAAAAGTTTTCCCTCTTGGTAAACTGCTAAGGAGAATTGTCCCTTGGAAATTTTATAAAGGATTCACTGAAAGAAAATAAGCAATAGTTTTTACAATGAACATAGAATAATTTTTCACTTTGTCATTTTTTTATAATGATGTTTGATGAAAGATGAGGAAATAATAGTAAAGTATAGCTCTGAGAAGGCATTTCTGCTATTGCTTAGTGTTCAACTGAAAAGAATAGGATGTGCTTAGTATAATTTCCCCAATTAAATATGCATTTATTAAATACTAAGAATAAAAGTTTGCTTTAATTTTCTATTTAAACACTTCTTTTTTCTAGAATGACCCTTTTTCTTCATGCATATTAAAGATAAATGTTTTAAGATATGTTGTGCTAGTCTAAAATTACCTATTTACTTTTATTAAGTGATTTTTCAAGATCAAAATTATTTTACAAAGCAACTTCTGTAAGTAATGTTTAAAACAAATAGCATCTTTTAGAAAGAATGACATCAAGCATGAGATAAACTGGGTACAATTCTTAATAATTGCATTAAAGTAAAATGTTATAAGAATGGATTCTAATTTAGATAATTTCATTCTTGTCTTGAAATTGTTGAAGTCCTGACACTAAAAATATGTGCTTTTGAGTGTTTTCTTTGGCACCGATCAAGGTTTGGAGATTGTAGCAGAACTCTGCAGTACAGTAGCGACGGTTCTGGTTTAGTTTGCCACTTAGCCCTGTTGGCTCTGTTCTCATGTCATTCTTGTGATATAGTATTATAATCTTCTGAAGTATGAATATGATCCCTATTATCACTCTAAAAATTCTACAAACATGAATCCTTTGAGTGGTTAATTGTTGAAAGGATCAAATCAAAAAAAATTCAAGATTTATTCTTAAGCAAAACCTCATTGATTTTTCCTTAGTTATGATTATAGAGGGCAATTTCAGTTTAATGTAGAGCAGTATGTTTGAATCCCACATTACTTTTCTTACCATTTAATGGACTAAAATGTATTCATTTGATAGAAAGAATTTCATTTACTCAAACTATCCATCTAATCCAGAATCAGAATCTTACACACTGAATGAAAAGAACAGTAAGTAATTTTCAAATCAACAAGTTATTCTGTTTTCTTGAACTTTCATCACCTCAAAAAAGGGATTTTACAATTATTTATGTACCGTATTTACTTTAAATAATCGGTTAAAAATGTACAATTATATTTACTTTTTGACACTATCTACCTTTCTAAAGGGATTTGTGCTTTGTTTTATACCAGTTAATCTAATTTGCAAATATACAAATGATTGCCATATAATCCATAGAAAATTATGACTAATTTCTCTGGAAATGAACTATATTTTTATAGGCAATGTTATAATTTGTTCATTATATTTTAAAAGCATAAATTAGCTTGCATCCACAGATGTAAATTTAGTGCCACATAATATGTTCTTCCTCTGCCACTCCTTTCTCTGTGGGAAGGTGGGAGAACAAATTCTTACCTCAGCATTTCTACCTTAAATTCTTCAAGGAGAACTTCCTACTCTAGAACATTTCTCTCTGCTATGTAGCATTCTGTAATAGCATGGCCTCTAACAGCACTTTGCACTACCAGTATTGTAGGACTGAAAATATTTTATTTTACTTAGATTCTTTAAAATTAATTTTTATTTGAATACAGTTGATTTTCAATTTTGTGTTTCTGCTGTACAACATATCAGTTATACATATATCCACTCTTTTTTTTAAGATTCTATTCCCATGTAGGTCATTACAGAGTAATGAATAGAGTTCCCTGTGCTAACCTAACAATAGGTTCTTATTAATTATCTATTTTATATATAGTAATATGTATATGTAAATACCAATCTCCCAATTTATCCCTTCTCCTTTTCCTCCCTTGGCAACTGTAAGTTGGTTTCTACATCTGTATCCCATTTCTGTTTTGTAAATAGATTAATTTGTACCATTATTTTAAATTCCATATATAAGCCATATCATATGATAGTTCTTTCTCTAACTTACGTCACTAAGTTTAACAGTCTCTAGGTCCATCCATGTTGCTGCAAATAGCATTACTTTGCTCTTTATTATGGCTGAGTAATATTCCATTGTGTGTGTCTGTATATATACACACACAGAAACACACACACGACACCATATCATCATCTATCCCTCTGTTAATAGACATTTAGGTTGCTTTGGTCATGGATATTGTAAATAGTGCTGCAGTGAACATTGAGATATGTATATCTTTTTGAATTATGGTTTTCTTCAGATGCATGCCCAGGAGTAGGATTGCTAGATAATGTGATAGTTATACTTTTAGTTTTTTAAGGAATTTCCATACTGTTTTCCATAGTGGCAATACCAATTTACATTCCCACCAACAATGTAGGAGGGTTCCCTTTTCTTCATGCCCTCTCCAGCATTTATTTTTAGATTTTTTGGTAATGGCCATTCTGACCAATGTGAGGTGATACCTCTTTTTTGTAGTTTTGATTTGAATTTAGCTGATAATTAGTGATGATGAGCATCTTTTCATGTGCCTCTTGGCTATTTCTATGTCTTCTTTGAAGAAATGCCTATTTAGATCTTATGCCTGTTTTTTCATTAGCTTGGTTGTATTTTTGATATTGAGCTGTATGAGCTATTTGCATATTTGAAATTAATCCCTTACAGATCACTTCTTTTGCAGATATTTTCTCCCATTCTGTGGGATGTCTTTTCATTCTGTTTATGGCTTACTTTGTTCTAAAGCTTTTAAGTTTAATTAAGAAATGTTAGTTTATTTTTGTTTTTATCCTTATTACTCTGGAAGGTGTATCAAAAAAGATATTGCTGTGATTTATGTCACAAAATGTTCTGCCTATGTTTTCCTCTAAGAGTTGTATAGTATCCAGTCTTACATTTAGGTCTTTAATTCATTTTGTGTTTATTTTAATGCATGATGTTAGAGAATGTTCTAATTTCATTCTTTTACACGTAGTAGTCCAGTTTTCCCAAAACCATTTATTGAAGAGACTGTTTTTTACCCATTGTATAATATTGCCTCCTTTGTCATGGATTAAGTGACCATAGGTGAGTAGGTTTATCTCTGGATGTTCTATCTTATTTCTTTGATCTATATTTCTGTTTTTTTGTGACAGTACCATAGTGTTTTGATTACTGTAGCTTGTAGTATAGTCTGAAGTTAGGGAATCTGATTCCTCCAGGTCTGTTTTCTCATTGTCAAGGTGGCTTTGGGTATTTGGGGTCATTTGTGTTTGTTTTATTTAGATTTTATATATCTCTTTTGCATTTATGATTTAAGCTCTATGATGGCAGAGTTCCAGTATGGCATCTACTCCCCTTTAGGTCAGGGCTTAGCTCAAGAATGGCACATGACAGATACGCAATAAATATTTGTTGAATACATACACAAATAAAACTATCACTCTCTAGTAGGAATGATTTTGATAATGGCATTGGCATATGATATAAAAATAAAAGAAACTTTTTAAGGTTCCTTCAAAAGCACCTCTATAACCCATTCCTTTTGTCATTCATTCTCCAGATACTTATTTTACTCCTAGATTTTCTTAAAAAACCATTGTAGTGGCTAGTAGGCATATCAAGATGAATAGAAGCCAATTTCTTGCTTAAAAGAATTAGCAGTTCATTATGAAGATAGACACTTGTCCAAATAACTATAACACAGAATCACAAATTCTGTAACAGAAACCTAAGTTTTGTGAAAAGAGCCCCACTTCATAGAGGAGTTGGCATAGAATTGCACATTGACCTGAAATATTTGATTTATATTACTTTTTTCTCTTGAGAATAAATATAAAAGCCAAATATTCCGTTTGTGCTCCTTGTGTCCATGGTATGATTTAGGACATTTTTTTCAGTTCTTTCGGGGGTCTTTATTATTATTATTAATATTGAGGGTATTTATACAGTAGCTGTTACTATTCCTTCTGGTCTTCATATGGCAACCTAAGTCACAGCCGAAGAAAGAAAAGCAAATAACATTTTACTGGGTTAGTGTTTTCTTAAGTTTTAATCTCTATCCATGTGTTTAAGCTACTTATTCCTTTCCAAGGCACAATCCATCCACATTTCTCTTGGCACTGATTACAAACACAATTATGAAGGTACTAACAAAGTAGATAAATTTATTATAATATCTTTAGAGTTACCAGCAGTCATTTCTATGTTGGTACTGGTGTCCTGCACAGCCACAGTGGGATTTGCCTCAGACATATGCAATATATAACCACTTAGTGGAAGGTAATGGTTCCTGGCAGTATGAAACTATCCTAAAAATAATGTAACCAGAATAGTATGCACTTGCTTTTGGCCTAAAATTAGCCTCAGTAATTGAAATTCTTAATCTGCCTTCTTTTATTTCCTATTGATTTTACTTAAAACAAATGATTCTTGTGGAACATTTGCATTTGATATTACTCAACTGGCTGATAACCAAGGATTGTATTGCCATGATATAGGGAACAGATATTACGGGTCCTACAGAACGTTTCTTTGAATAATAAATGTAGCTTGAGCCACTGCAAACTTTTAAAAACTGCTAGTATTTAAGATCAAAGTTCTGAGTTTAATATTTTTTGATCAGTTGTTTTTTATATTTATAGGACTGTACTTTTAACCTCAGAAAATTGTCTCAAAAATAGCACCATGTTGACAGTGATTTAGTATAGGAATGATTTAATGCAGAATAGATCTGTTGTCCATATTAGGTGGGGAAAAAACTTAGACCTTTTTTATAACAGTAGATCAGAAGTATATAGCTGATGGCACTTTTAGAAGCCTATAAAAACATGTAAATATTTTGTTACTAAAATTTCCTTTTTGTAGTCCTAACAATGCAAAAATCTAATGTGTAGCTGGATTTTCTCTTTTTTTTTGTCTATTTAATGTGCTTTCCTACTTAATGACAGTTTACATCTTTTTCAGTTTCTTAAATGTCCCGTTAATAATGATGATGAACTCTATTTAAGAATTTTTTCCTCTTTATCTCTATAATGATAGAAGGCCAAGATGTTTGGATTATATTTGCACATATGATTATCAATCATAAATGCCAGGAATATTTTCTTTTAGTATCAGTTCAGTTCAGTAGCTCAGTCATGTCCGACTCTTTGTGACTCCATAAATCGCAGCACGCTAAGCCTCCCTGTCCATCACCAACTCCCAGAGTTCACCCAAACTCATGTCATTGAGTCGGTGATGCCATCCAGCCATCTCATCCTCTATCGTCCCCTTCTCCTCCTGCCCCCAATCCCTCCCAGCATCAGGGTCTTTTCCAATGAGTCAACGCTTCACATGAGGTGGCTAAAGTATTGGAGTTTCAGCCTCAGCATCAGTCTTTCCAATGAACACCCAGGACTGATCTCCTCTAGGATGGACTGGCTGGATCTCCTTGAAGTCCAAGGGACTCTCAAGAGTCTTCTCCAGCACCACAGTTCAAAAGCATCAATGCTTTGGCACTCAGCTTTCTTCACAATCTAACTCTCACATCCATACATGACCACTGGAAAAACCATAGCCTTGACTAGATGGACCTTTGTTGGCAAAGTAATGTCTCTGCTTTTTAATATGCTGTCTAGGTTGGTCATAACTTTCCTTCCAAGGAGTAAGCATCTTTTAATTTCTGGCTGCAGTCACCATCTGAAGTGATTTTGGAGCCAAAGAAAATAAAGTCTGACACTGTTTCCACTGTTTCCCCATCTATTTCCCATGAAGTGATGGGACCAGATGCCGTGATCTTTGTTTTCTGAATGTTGAGCTTTAAGCCAACTTTTTCACTCTCCTCTTTCACTTTCATCAAGAGGCTTTTCAGTTCCTCTTCACTTTCTGCCATAAGGGCGATGTCATCTGCATATCTGAGGTTATTGATATTTCTCCCAGCAATCTTGATTCCAGCTTGTGCTTCCTCCAGCCCAGCATTTCTCATGATGTACTCTGCATAGAAGTTAAATAAGCAGAGTGACAATATACATCCTTGACGTACTCCTTTTCCTATTTGGAACCAGTCTGTTGTTCCATGTCCAGTTCTAACTGTTGCTTCCTGACCTGCATACAGGTTTCTCAAGAGGTAGGTCAGGTGGTCTGGTATTCCCATCTCTTGAAGAATTTTCAGTTTATTGTGATCCACACAGTCAAAGGCTTTGGCATAGTCAATAAAGCAGAAATAGATATTTTTCTGGAACTCTCCTCCTTTTTTGATGATCCAGCGATGTTGGCAATTTGATCTCTGGTTCCTCTGCCTTTTCTAAAACCAGCTTGAACATCTGGATGTTCATGGTTCACATTTGAATTTTGAGTATGATATTTAAAAAATCAATCTAATTATTTAGCATAACATTTATGTTCATTGATCTATGGAAATATTAATATTATGAACACAATTCTGTCATTTTTCAAAATTTCAAGTCATATTTCTTCTTTGATATGATGTTGAGACTAATTTTACAATACTTTTAAAAAATAATCTTGTTAGCAAACAGGTAAAAATTAAGCAATAATGAGATCATTTTAACTTTCAGAATGAAATCAAGTGTATATGCACAAAATTATTTTAGTCAGTATAATTACTTCCTTAAGTTTGATTGGCCTGTCAAATTAAAAATAATGTTGTATCAAAATGGGATGGGAATCCGAGTTCTTTTTCATGGAGCCAAAGAATGATCTCCACAAACACACAAATACTCACAGCAGCAAAGAAACAGAATTTACTTGAGAGAGAAAGAAAGTAAAAGCTCTCAACATAGCCTCTGAGAGGGGGTGAAGAGCCCTGAAAAGGCAGGTGTTAATAGCAGTTCATATCCTTACTAGTATTGATTTGTACTTTTCTTATTGTTTCTCACTTTTAACATATGTCATTTCTAGCCAATCAGCTTAAAGGTCACAGTGTATAAATTGACATCTTTATGGCTTCTTTTGATCCTCAGATTGTTAGCTTTTTTAGACATTAAGTCACTATCCCCTAACCTTTTCTTATGACCCTCAGCCATTTTACAATGGGCTAGATGTATAGACTAAAAGTCAGTGATCACCAGGTAATGGAACAAAAGTTACTTACTACCTTTTTCTGGATCTGAGTGCTGATAATTTATCAGGCCAAGCATACATTTCTCTGAGAGTCAGAAATTCAGGACAAAGGGTGTAGTTTTAGGTTAATGGAGCGGGGTGTTTATTAAAACAGACAAAGGTCTCAGAGTTCCTACAGTAACTGCCTAATGATTTCTATCTCAGTTTAAACTAAGGAATTTTTTAAAAAGGGCATCTGAATGTTATTTCCTTTTTAACATTGCGTATCCAACGTTACAGAGGGGTTATATCTGTAATCTAGTATTACAGATGTTAGACAAAAATAATTATGAGAAAAACTTCAGTAAGAACTTTCAAATACTCAAAATCTCAACTTATGAAAGCTTTTCTAATATTCCTAGATTTATTATTTAAGCATTACTTGATTTGCTCGTGAATAAAAATATTTTGTCTTTGGTGTTAATATTTTATGTATTTTGAGTAATTTTTTTTTTAATCCAGTTGTTGGTATTATTTCTGAATCCTTTCAATCTGATTCTGGTTGATGAAATAGGGTCATGGAGACACTATTTTGATTCTTGAGCTCCAAGACTTTGGCCTCTTGTTCTATATTAGCAAAGGTGGGATGAAGGGGGCACATTCCTCTAACTAGGAGAGGGACTTTGAGATAGAAGCATGAAGTGAATAAGGAGAGTGTTGTCCTGGGTACCTTTTTCTCTATTCAGTCTGAACATTGTACATCTGGTGTTCTGGTGTATCTAAATGCAGGAATGACTCTATGAAGTAAGTTTCCTGTCTACTTTTATCTACTTTTCAGCTCTATAGCCCTGAAAGCTACTCTGCCTAGACTAGTGGCAAGAGATGAACACAAGGTTTCCTTCCACCAAGTGATTGCCCTGACAATGCTAAGGACAGGTTCTTATGTCAATTGAGAGAATAAAATGTTGATAGTGTTCCAGTGAGTATAAAGATGTTACTGCTATTTAGTCTTTAGGAAAACTATGGTTCCATTATTTACATATTAAGACTACTTCCCATTCTATTGTGTTTTACATGTCACCAGGCATTTTTACACGGACACATTATCAAGATTAATTTTCATAATTATTTCAGAGGGGAATGAGCCTTCTGATTGTTAAATGCCCAAGGCACTCCCAGGACTGCCTGTAACCTGGGGTCTTTTTCAAGGAAGTAAAGATAAGAAAGTGATTACAGTTATCTGAATGCCTCTTGTTGAGAAGTAAACGGGGCTTGTCTCAAAGAGTTTCAGTTGCCAAAGTCATATAAATTACCCAGTCTGGGGAGAAAATGAAGATACATTAATGGAATTTGAAGCAAGTGATAGAAAACATTTGTCTGACTTTAATAAACTTTCACCCTACTCCAGAAGTCTCCAATAGGGTTTTCTGGATCCAAGTCTTTTCTTTTATCAAGTCCTCTATATCTGTCTCTCAACATTTTTCATTTTCCAACTCTCTAATAACCTTCTGTAAGAGGTTCTAGACAGAATGTAGTCCACTGGAGAAGGGAATGGCAAACTACTTCAGTATTCTTGCCTTGAGAACCCCATGAACAGTATGAAAAGGCAAAATGATAGGACACCAAAAGAGGAACTTCCCAGATCAGTAGGTGCCCAACACGCTACTGGAGATCAGTGGAGAAATAACTCCAGAAAGAATGAAGGGGTGGAGCCAAAGCAAAATCAATACCCAGTTGTGGATGTGACTGGTGATAGAAGCAAGGTCTGATGCTGTAAAGTGCAATATTGCATAGGAACCTGGAATATCAGGTCCATGAATCAATGCAAATAGGAAGTGGTCAAACAAGAGATGGCAAGAGTGAACGTTGACATTCTAAGAATCAGCGAACTAAAATGTACTGGAATGGGGAAATTTAACTCAGATGACCATTATATCTATTACTGTGGGCAGGAATCCCTCAGAAGAAATGGAGTAGCCATCATGGTCAACAAGAGAGTCCGAAATGCAGTACTTGGATTCAATCTCAAAAACGACAAAATGATCTCTATTTGTTTCCAAGACAAACCATTCAATATCACAGTAATTCAAGTCTATGCCTCAACTAGTAATGCTGAAGAAGCTGAAGTTGAATGGTTCTATGAAGACCTACAAGACCTATTAGAACTAACACCCAAAAAAGATGTCCTTTTCATTATAGGGGACTGGAATGCAAAAGTAGGAAGTCAAGAAACACCTGGAGTAACAGGCAAATTTGGCCTTGGAATGCGGAATGAAGCAGGCCAAAGACTAATAGAGTTTTGCCAAGAAAATGCACTGGTCATAGCAAACACCCTCTTCCAACAACACAAGAGAAGACTCTACACATGGACATCACCAGATGGTCAACACCGAAATTGTTTTATGAAGACCTACAAGATCTTTTAGAACTAACACCCAAAAAAGATGTCCTTTTCATTATAGGGGACTGGAATGCAAAAGTAGGAAGTCAAGAAACACCTGGAGTAACAGGCAAATTTGGCCTTGGAATGCGGAATGAAGCAGGCCAAAGACTAATAGAGTTTTGCCAAGAAAATGCACTGGTCATAGCAAACACCCTCTTCCAACAACACAAGAGAAGACTCTACACATGGACATCACCAGATGGTCAACACCGAAATTCTTTGCAGCAAATTCTTCGATTATATTCTTTGCAGCCAAAGATGGAGAAGCTCTATACAGTCAACAAAAACAAGACCAGGAGCTGACTGTGGCTTAGAACATGAACTCCTTATTACCAAATTCAGAGTTAAATTGAAGAAAGTAGGGAAAACCGCTAGACCATTCAGGTATGACCTAAATCAAATCTCTCATGATTATACAGTGGAAGTGAGAAATTGATTTAAGATATATCTGATAGATAGAGTGCCTGATGAACTATGGAATGAGGTTTGTGACATTGTACAGGAGACAGGGATTAAGACCATCCCCATGGAAAAGAAAAGGAAAAAAGCAAAATGGCTGTCTGGGGAGGCCTTAC